>CM053755.1:25435936-25467717 GCA_028658305.1 Pachyuromys duprasi
AGGGAAGGAAAGGGTTGGAAAGGAATGAGGGAGGGGGTTACAGCTGGGATACAAAGTGAATAAATTGTAAATAAATGAATAAAAATAGAGAAATAATTTTAAAAATCTATGAGTGGATAGATATTAAACTTGCTATGGTATCCTGTGAAGCCTGAACTTTCATTGGAATTCTTGATGTACTCAGAATAGGAAGTGCCACCCTGACTGTCTTCTAAGGCCTGGAGAGGTAGCAGGACTTAGCCTATCTGACCAAAAAGAAAAAAAAAAAAGACTTTAGATTTTAAAAACCCAGATCAAGAATCACCTAGTCCCTATAGCTACTTCAGGTTCCCCAGCCCTTTTCTTTTTTACCTTGGACCTATATGGAGATACTTGTGGCCCCTGGAGTACGGCACTGTGATTCAGTCTCTCAAATGGAAAGACCTTGTCTTGTTTATCTTTATGTTTCTGAAGCCAAGAAAAGCTTTTAGCATAACATGCTTGTTCAAAGAAAGGAAGGATGGATGGGTAGATGAATGGATGGGTGGTACAGAGTGGGTGGATGGTAGATGGCGGATGCTGGGTGGATGGATGGTGAGTGGTGGCAGATGAATAGATGGTAGATACCACATGGCGGATGGGTGGATGGCTCTGGATTTCACAGCAGTAACAGACTCAATGGAAGTATCCTAACATTACCAACTTGCCAAAACCCGAAATAAATAAAAAGTACTTAACCTAATGATCTTTGTCCTCTGTCTGTCTTTCAATCCCACTGGTGCTGAAAGCCCTTGTCAGACTCCTACACAGAACTGAGTTAGGTCTTTCCTCTCCCAAAGACTTATGGGAGAGGAAGAGGCCTGACTGGAGCCTGGCCCCAGAACAAGCCTTCAATAATTGCATGTTTCCAGACAGACATAAATAGACAGATTAGCCTTTCTGCATTTTTCTCATAAAAATAACAACAGTTCCTAAGCACACTGGCATGAGTGTGGACATTAAGCATTGCAACCTGCTGTTCTTGGCGGCCAGGGCTGGCCTTCCTTTCTGTTCCCCACAGGCCGCCTCCTCCAGGCTCTTGGAGGCTTCCTCGGGCCTGGCTCTGTCCCCTATCACCCCAGAGCAGGTTGGCAGCCAAGCCCTGAGACTGGCTAAGGGCTTTTATGAGCATCATGTCCATGGTTTGCTGTTGTCTGGCTGGATCTTTATCTGCTTTTAGTCGTTATGTAACTCAAAAATGTTATAACACAGCAAAATGAATATATGCCGCACTTGGTACTAGAGGAAATGGAGGAGATATTTGCTTTTTCTTAACCTAGATTAACTACTACAATGATGACCTTTCTCTACACACACAAACACAAACACACACACATTCTTTCCTCCTCTATCACTCTCCCTCCCTCCCTCTGTCTCTTTCTCTATTTCCTTTTCACTTACACTCAGTATGGGCCATAACTGAAGACCAAGGCACCTGCTCCCCTGTTTTCTCAAAACCTCCGTTTTCTCTACATGTTGGCCCTCCTTGGCTTCAGGGCCTAAGAGTCAAAGCCAAAGTATTACCAGACCTTCCTTTCTAAGACTCATTAATTCCTAAGCTGAAGGACGTTCTATCCTCTGTCTCCTGCCAGATATTGATTGCTACGGTCACTAGCATGGGATGGCCACAGCTTCCTCTAGAAGACAAAAGATTGCTCCAGGCTTGCAGGAAATCAATAGCCTCCATTCGATGCTTTTCCTCTTTATTGCCTTGTCCAGATAACCCTAGATAATGCATGGGAACTAACTTGTGTCAGACACATGTCATATACTAATCAACAATGCAAGACAACTCCCAGAAAGAACATAAGGTCATTATATGGTGGTCAAGGGTCATAGATTTGAAGCCTATGATTCAAGGCCTGGGTTCACCCCTCTCCACTGGCAGATTCAGAAGACCATTTTTCATTTATGAAATGTATAAGTAAAATTGCTGGTGTTGAACCAGATCATTGTTCATGTGTATGTGTACCAGGCCTGTGGATTCCTTTATCCACAGACTACCTAGAAAGTTCTGACCACTCAGTCGCATAGAGTGCAGGTCACCAACTGAGTCCAGGTTTAAGACAAAAAGAAAGGAAAAAAAATACTCAACCTGCCGGTTGCATAAGGTAACAGCTTCAGAGGAGACTCTCCAGTAAGTACCTGCATCTTGATCAATTCTGTCCACTGACTGCCCTGAGTTACCTCACGATCACCCCTTGCAGGAATACTAGGATCTTAGCCACAGCTTTTGAGACAATGACAGTCAATGAGGAGCGGTAAGAAGACGCTCTAAAAAGATTAACACTGTCTTATGAGGTCTTTGAGCATGTTGAAAGGCGTTCTATCAAAGTGTATTGGAAGAGGCTACTTCCAAACAATTAAACAAACAACAACAACAGAAACAAAAACAGTAGGGCAAAGAGATTCTGTAGTTAGGTCAAGTCACTGCAATTCACCTGAATCTATCCAAATGTTCCCATCCAATTCTGTATTCCCAGGCCTTTCTTAAGCAAAGTCCTTGCTTTCACATGAGATTGGGTATAGCCATAACTATACCCATGCTGTTCTGTACAGCCTCATGGGCATCCTTTCTGACACATTAATCTGTGCCATGATTGCAGAAGCCCTCTGGTCCATTGACCATGACTTGTATCTGAAATCCTCCATTTCCTCCTTTTCAGTGCAACTAGAAGCAGCCAGCCACACTGACCCTGCAACCCTTACCCTTCTCTTAATCACTATGAATCCTACAATAGTGACAGGCTTCAGTAGTAGCCAAACAGTCAAACCTGTGCCTTCTGTAGCTACTTCCATTTTTGCAACATCAAGTGATTTTAAAAAAATAAATAAGAACTCTTTGCCTCCATAAGTCATCCACTGTCAGTATTCCAAATGTCCGAAGGTAGGGAAGTAGTTCAGTGGGTAAAGTACTTGCCATGTACGCATGAGGATCTGAGTTCAATCCCCAATACCCACAGAAAAAGCTGAGTGTAGTGGCATTTGCTTGTAATCTCAGCACTTGGAAGGCAAAGACAGTTGAATCCCTGGGGTTGCTTGCCACCCAGACTAGCCTACCTGATAACTCCCAAGCCAATGGGAGATCCTTTCTCAAAACCCAAGGTGAAGGTGGAGGATAAAACCTGAGGTTGATCTCAGTCCTCCATATGAATGAGTATACTTCTGGGCATGTATATGTCTGACACATACATGTACAACACATTCATAAAATCACAGACATGTGTACAAAAACAAAAATGTGTGCTCTTTTCTATTGGCAAGAAATCCATCACATCCAGTTCTAATCATAGCCTGCATAGTGGCTGCACAGCCAGCCACTCTTCAAGGATCTGTTCTCTGGTAGTGCTTGTATTGTCGAATCTGAATCAGAAGCTAAATGGAAAACTGAAAATCTACAAACACAGCAAGCAGCTAAGAAGCCATCCCATATAAAACTTCTGTTCCTGTAATTGTGAGGAGGGATGAGATCACTCCTAGGGGTCCTGAAGGATGACAAAACAGAAAATGTTCAAAGGTCACCATGGATTCCCTTCTACCTACAGACTGAATGGACCAAAGGATGAATAAGCTTCTCGCCACCCTTTCTATTATCATTCATCTGCTAGAAAACTAGCAACACAATCCACTTTCTTTAACCAAAGCTTTTTTAACCTTAAATAATTAAAAGGATAACATTGTGTGCTTTAGAAAAGTAAGAAACCAAAATGAGTTGACATAACCATCTCAGGTACTTTGGGTATCAGAATTTAAAAGACCATGGCATTCTGAGATCTTCAAGTGGTGCCATTTGTCACTAGTTGATCTGACCTTAGTTTTCACGTTAATTTTTCCCCATGGAACCCATAAGTGACTTGTCCTGGTTCTGGGATTTCCTGCAGTTTTTCATGTGCACATTTTTTTAAATCTTTCTTCCACTGTAACAGTCATCTTCCTAGGGAAAAGAATCTATGTATGACAACCACGTGCCACTAACCTCTTTAAAAAAAGGACCTCTGTTACTCCTTAATAAATCCCAGGGTAGCTCTAAAGGAGTCTGACATTCCAGAATGCTCTTTGCTCATAGGTAGTTCAGGAATTCACATGAACCAACATTGTCTATGCCAGAGTATTCCAGTCACTGATATCTGTGATAGCCTTGATTCTTGAGAGAGAGAGATTCATTCAACTAGACCAATGGTTCTCAACCTTCCTAACACTTTAGTATAATTCCTCATGTTGTGATGACTTCCCAAACCATAAAATTATTTTTGTTGCTACTTCTTAATATTGCTACTGTTATGAATCACGATATAAATATCTGTGTTTTCTGATGGTCTTAGGCAACCCCTGTGAATGGGTCATTCGACCCCTAGCGGGTCACAACCCACAACTGTAGATGTTTGTTCTCTCTGAAATTTACAGGGTATAACAGCAGCAGGAGAGCCAGGGATGAGTCTCAATTTGAATCCAAAGGCCATCTACTAGAAACTCCCTTCCTGCTTCATGAACTGATCTTTGTTCTAGTGACATAGAAGACAGTCAGTACCTTCTTGGGATGAGGATGCATCTGGCCTCCAACAGCAGAGGGCCAGGGGTCTCCAGCAAAGTCCTGACATCCTCACTGACAACTTAGAAATCTCTGGAGATATGTTTATTAGTAGACACTGGGTATATAACCCAAAAGCCAGAAGTCCAAGAAGGAGAGAAGAAAAGGAGGGCTGGTTTATGAATGCCTGAAAGTGAGGAGTCATCTTCTTGCCACCCAGTTTACTGGACTCCTTAAGGATGGAAAAGCATGCATTAACCCTCATTGGTCTGGGAGTCTAATCTGTCTTCTGGGTATTAAATGTGCCTGGCATGTACCTCTAAGATCAGAGCTCGACCTTTCATGAGATCTAAGATCCTTCAGACTGGTGAGATGTTTCCTCTCACTCCCCAACCACATTCCCCACAGCACAGAACCAGGCCCCAACTAGGCGGGCAGATTTCTCCAACAATAGTTTTGGGATTGGCCAAGAAAAGGCCTCTGAAGTCAGGGCATGAGAGAGCAAGCCTATAATCCCAACTGCTCAGTGGGCAGAGACAGAAAGATCTCAAGTTTAAAGATGTCCTGTGCTGCAGAGTGAGTTCAAAGCTAGCCTTGTCAGCTTAGCCGCTGTCTCAAAATAAAACATAAAAAGATTTATGACATAGCTCAGTGGTATAGAGCACTTACCCCACATTCATGAGGCCTTGGGTTCAATCCCCAGTACCACTAAAGCCATCCTTTCCTTTGACTAAAGAATAAACTTTCTTTAACTTGTGGGTCTTCAACAAAGGAAGTCTCAGGACCCTCAGGTCAAACCGCTTCTGGAAAGAATCATGCTCTTCTTGAAAACTTTCTGCCCATGGGTTTTCTCCAGTCCATCCACAGCCTATATCTTCTTATATGTCTTTTCTCTTTGCCCAGCGTAAGACCAGACATCAGGTGAGTATTTGGTGAGGCTCAGAGAAGACAGGATAGACACAGGAAGGTAACAGATGGAGAAGCTGGTAGGCAACTGAGAATGGAGATTTGACCTCATATGACCCTGAACTAGATTTCCCTGGCCTGTTCCACATTGCATAGGCTTTGCCTTGCAGGGAAATATATTGGTGAGCTCAGAGCCTCACATACTTCACCATCAATCTCTAGGAGGTTGGCTCCCCAAGTGGATCATTGTTTCTGGTTTTATCTGAAGCAAAAATAGACTGTTGAAAGTGTTCCAGCCATTGGGTCATTGGTTCATTGCCTTCTTCCAGCACTGGCTGAGATCCCTCATCCTGAGATCATTTGGAGCCCCATGGCCGCCACGGGTACAGCTGGTTTAGCTGACATGGTAGCTTATTCTCCACAGTTTGTTCTTCCCTCAGGCCCTTTAGATGGCTCTTAGATAGGAAGCTGTACAGAATGAGAGATGCCAAGCACTCAGACGTCTTCAATACCAGCCAAGTCACAGGCCACTAGGGCCAATCACAGCTCTCCAAGGGAATGAGTCAGTTATCACTCGGGACAGCTGCCACCCTTTCTCAGGCTCTAGGACATGCTATATGGACAGGTCTTTCCACGCTGAATTCTTTTTGTGCTGTGGGCATCTAGTCACGTATTTTACGCCACCATTGGAGAAGCTTTGAGAGAGCAGAAGCCAGATTTGATTCTGGTCTAGGTCCTTTCTTGAAAGTACATCCAACCAACGTGTCTTCTATTGGTTTTATTCAGAGTCTTTAAAAGAGAAATAGCTCAGTTGATAAAGTGCCTGCTGTAAAATCATGAAGATCTGAATTTGGATCCCTGGTACCAATGTAAAAGGCCAGCATAATGGAATGTACCTATAAACCTAGCACTGGGGGAGATAGAGTAAGATAAGATTCAAGATACCTGAAACTCACTGTCCAGACAGTGAGCTGAATCAGTGAGTTTCAGGTTCAAGGAGACCCTGTCTCAAAAAATAAAGATGAAAAGCAATCAAAGGAAAATATTGACCACCACCCTCTGCCCTCAATAAACACACACACACACACCACAAGTGTACAGTACAGTATGCATTCCCACACTAGTAAGTATATACACAACACACACAAAATAAATTTAAAATAATTTTGAGATTTATACTTTATTATAATACTTGTACCTTTAAAAGAATTGACTAAAGGATATACACTCTACATTGTTTCCACATCACTAATCATCATCAGAGGAAGTCAGGACAGGAACTCAAGCAAGGCAGGAACCCAAGGCAGGAGCTGATGCAGGTGCTGTTTACTGGCTTGCCCCACATGGCCTGCTCAACCTGCTTTCGTTTTCTGCTTCTTTCTTTCTTTCCCTTTCCTTCCTTCCTTCCTTCCTTTCTTTCTTTCTTTCTTTCTTTCTTTCTTTCTTTCTTTCTTTCTTTCAGGGAGGGATTTGAAATAGGGTTCTCTGTGTAGCCTTGGCTGTCCTGGACTGACTTTATAAACTAGGCTGGCCTTGAACTCACAGAGATCTGCCTGCCTCTGCCTTCCAGAGTGCTTCCAGATTACAGGCATGAGCCATCACACCTGGCTCTGCTTTCTTCTATATTGAACCCGGGACCACCAGACCAAGGACGGTTCCACCCACAACTGTCTGGGCCCTGCCCCATTGATCACTAATTAAGAAAATGCCTTACAGCAAGGCGTTTCTTAGGTGAGGTTTCATCCTCTCAGATGACTTTAGTTTGTGTCAAGTTGACATAAAACCAGCCAGCACATTCTCTAATACAATATCATTGAATTTTTCTGAGGAATATAATCTTTCCAACCTCATCTTATCAATTTAGATTTTTCTGTAAAATAGCCTGAAATTCTTTTCAGGACCACATGTTATTAATAAATTTGAAATCAATCAATCCTTCTTTGCAGACCACAATTTTTTAATTAGGAAAATATTCTGCCTCCTGGTGCTGAGATAGCTGGTAAATTTGGAGAAACTTCAGTCAACTTGAGAATACTGTCCATTTTAATTATCTTTCATATTGAAATGAGTAAATATTTCACTTCAGATATTCTCAGAGATACTTTCCTTTTGCCTCAAGTAATTTTTTTCTTGACAAAAATATGTCAAAAAAATTATCTCCATTAATGAGCTTTTGAATGGTTCACCAATTTTAGCTACCCGGAATCACAGGCCTATTCTACTTCATGCCACTGCAACAAAAAAAGATAAATCCATTCGGAGATCATGTAAGCGCCGCCATAAGCCTCTTCCTGCCAGTCTCCATGCTGCAAAAAAAGAAAGCCTGCATAAGTGAAACATTAGTCATTGCACAGCATTTAAGTGCTTGGTTAATTTCCCCAGATTCTCTTGTTCTCTTTAAGACAAATCTCACTCTCCCTGCTCACAAGCTTGGTTCTACATAACTACCATTCCCTAAAAGACTCAAAAACCAACGTCTTAGGTTGAGCTGTTCACTTAATTCTGATTAAATATTTCCAGGTGCTTTTGCACAAAGGGATCCAAAAGGGATCTGTTTACACAAAAGGTCAAAAACTTTTCAGGACATTTGATTCACAAAGTCATTCTTTAAAGTCTGAAAACTGCTAAAAAATCTAACTGATGACAGCAACAAAAGAAATTATATAGAGCCACAGTGAGGTATTATTTTGTACTCAAAATTGCTTTTGACACAAATTTTTGTAGTTTGGTCTCCGGGTATATAAAATTACTTAATTCTTACTACAGCTTCCAATTCAATTGATATTTTTAAAAACCCAACTTGTTTGGGAACAGTTATTAATTATGCATACAACCAACCAACTCCAAGTACATTCCTAGTCTATAAACATCTTAATTTAGTAGGAAAATTATTTGTTCTATAACACTGTGTTCTACCAAAATTTATATTCTTATTATCAAAAAGGGGAGAGGAATTTCTCAATGCTCAGTTTCTTAACCAGTTACAACTGCGTCTGTCATTGTGGTTTCACCTTTGGCAGAATGAACTTACCAATTAATTGTTATGATTACTTTGATTAAACTGGATGAAAAATCAAACCAATATTAAAATTATCTTAGTGGGTAGTCTATTTGAAGTGTCCATGACACTGATTTAATTCTGACCTCATAGTAAGTGTTGAGAAGTTATTTTTATACTGAAGGAGCCAACACATTCACTGTTATCTCTTCCCTTCCCACCCAGGAAAATTTGGAATAGAAAATGAACAAAATTAACACAGAAAAAGAGTCATTTGGTGTGAGTCATAAAGCAATGCATAAATCCACCTTATGTAATTAGTCTAAATTATCTTTGGCCATGAACTTAAAATAACCACTTTTTTTAAACATGGATCAGCTTTTTTATTTTTTAGGAAACCTACAAAATAATGGGTTCTTTATGGCACCTTCATACATGGATATCTTTGTATTTATATCCTACCATCCTCCTCCTCACCAACTCTTCCCAATACTGCTGGTCCTCTTTCTCTCTCCAAAAAGCCCTTTTGCTTTTGTCATGTCTACGTGTGTGTGTGTGTGTGTGTGTGTGTGTGTGTGTGTGTGTGTGTGTGTTTGAATCTAGGTTGCCTACAAGAAATAATATGTGTATATATAAATACATAGACTCCAGATTATCCACATGAGAGAAAGCAGTTGCTGTTTGTCTGAGTCTGGCTAAGTGACCACAGATATGCTAACATACTGATGTTTTTCCACTTGCGCCTCCTGTGTTCTATGGGATTTATGGGATTAATGATGACTATTCCCAGCTTCCACATTAATCACTAACTTTCTTAATGACAAAAATCTAAATAGTACTTAATTTTGTACTAAACATGCATTTTTTAAACTTACCTATAGATAGGATAATGATTTTAGAAGCATTACCAAAGAACAAAGATCAACACCAAAAATAAATAAACTGCCCATGTGCAAGTAACTACATTTATTCCTATACCCTATATTGCAAGAGTTTTTAACCTCAATGCCCTGTATCTTTCATGCATACTAAGCTACACACATAACTTCTACAGTTGACAGTCTGTCCATTTCACTGGCTGATGCTGACGCTCTTAGCACATACCAAAGACCAGAGTCTGATCACTTTGTGGTACCATGAAGGGATAACTTCCTAGACTGGGAGGTGGTGGTGCACAGCTTTAATCCCAACACTTGGGAGGCAGAGCCAGGCAGATCTCTGTGAGTTCAAGACCAACCTAGTCTATAGAGTGGGTTCCAGGCCAGCCAGAGCGACACAGAGAAACTCTGTCTCAAATAACCGAGAGAGAGAGAGAGAGAGAGAGACTCCCTGCTCAATGCCCCTGAAAGATAGATACTGCTTATGGTCTGTCGGGAAAGCTGGATGAGATCTATCCTAAGATCACGATATAAGCTAATGATGCACATTGCTGTCCCCAGGGCAATTCTAGGACAGTAAATCAAAAACACACGGCTAGCAATCCTGGGACAATCCTAGAAAATATTTCATTAAGCCAAATTAAAGAAGACAAGAAGAAAATGAGGAATATAAAACAGATGTGACAAACACAAAACAAAATAAAAATGGGAAAATGGGAAGGCTAAAAATGGCAGTTATAGCTATAATTACAATGGGTGAGAAAGCATTCGACAGTCAGGGCCAGCAAGACTGCTTAGCAGGTAAAGGCACTTCTCAGCAAGCCCAATGTCCAGAGGTGGATTCCAAGGACCCACATTGTGGAAGGAAAAAAATCAGTTCCTATTAATTGTCCTCTGAGCTCCATCCATGTGCTGTGGCATGTCTGAACCTGCACATACATATACACACAAAATGAATAAATAAATGCATTTAGTATATTTTTTAATTTTTATAATTTTTTTAAATTTTTATTATAATTTTTTTAAAATGTAAGGCCACTATTTGGCTGGTGAGATAGCTCAGTGGATAAAGACACTTGACACCCAGGCTAACAACCTACATTCGATCCCCAGTACTCACATAGTGGAAGAAGAAAAATAGTCCCTTAAAGTTGTCCTCTGACCTCTGTAGGCACGCAGATACACCCATGAAAGTAAGTGTAAAAATATAATTTAAAAATTGAAAGACCAATAGAATTGGGATGAACACAAAACAAAACAAAACAAAACAAAAAGCCTACATCTCAGAAACAAGTGTACAGGATGAAACACAGATATAGAAATATATCACACACATCAATGGAACTGTCCAAAAGAAAAATCAATACAAAGAGTTTGAGAGTAAAAGAAAAAAGACAGATGCTCTATGCATTATGACTTGTCATAAGAGAACTAGAATCTCTACACTGTCATCAGACCTAGAGTTTGACAGGGATAAGAAGATAGTCATTTTGGCTCCACACAGAAAGCCTAAACGGGGATGACAAGAATTTTAAAACACAAAGTCCAAACTTAGCAGAAACATTAATAAAGTAGACGAATAGTAAAAATGACGTTGAAAACTTTATCAACTCCTATGGGTTAATGATAAAACTAGTAAGACAAAATCCAACACAGATGCAAAAGTTCCAAATGTTGCTTTGATCGTGGCCAAAGTATCTCCAGGCTCCAAGCCTAGAATATGTGGACTTTTTTAGAGCTACAAAATATTAACGTATTGTGACAGTATTACTCAACTACAATTAATTAATTAATTAAATCGATCAGGAATTGGTAATGATGTGAAAGCCAGAGAGAAAAATCAAACACTTAGAAATCAAACAAATACTAAATAAATTTCAAACAACTTGAAGTGAAAATCAGAAAATATTTGAAGTGAATGAAAATGTTTATGAGATGTAGTTAAAGGGTTGGGGAGGACGTCAGCTGGGTCCATGTATTTAGGAGGCTGATGCTGAAGGAATGCTGTGACTTTAAGGCCATTCTGCACTATACAGTAATGCTCCAGGCCAACTTGGACTACAGAGTGAGACCTGCCTCAACGAAAAGAAAAAGAAAGCAGTGTAAATCAGCCTGACAAAAGCAATTTAAGAAAGAAAAGTTTATTACGGCTCACAATTCTAGGACTTACAGTCCATCGTACAGAAAAAAGAGGGTGCCTGAAGTGGTCTGTGTGTTCACGTTTTGACTGATCAGAAAACAAAAAGACAGGGTCAAGCTACTTCCCTCAAAGGCCCACCCCCCAGCAAACCAGCTTCATGAGCCACCCAGAAACTTTCATCACCTCCCAAAACAGCACCACCCCTGAGGGACCAAATGTTCAAGCATGTGAACCTAGAGTGGACTTTACATACTCAGGCCAATTCAGAGTATTTCAAAGACTCTTTTTTTAATTAATAGAAAAACTAATAATTGAATAAATTTTTAAAAGAATCTCCATAGTTTCATATGAACTAAAAAGGCATAGACTCCATCACAGAATGGGTTTCACCTTACGCTACAAAAAGATTAATGTCAATTGATAGTAAATGGTAATAATAAGAACAAAAGTAAGAACAGAAGTCAACCAAGTTAAAAAAAAAAAAAAAGCACTGGCAATTATCTTAACATTGTCCTTGTGAAAAATCAAAAGAAATGAACACCCTTAGAAAAACTTAAAACAGAAAAGTAGAAACATCAGAAATGAAAGAAGTTACATAACCACAACCTAATGAACATCAGAAAGAGAAATAGCAGGGCATTGTGTATAACAGTATCTTTATAAGTTTGCCAATATAGATGAGACAGACAATTTCTTTGAGAATCTCAACTTATTAAAATAACACAGAGAGAGACAGAAAAAATTTATTGTCCTTATTTATCAAAAAAGTTTCATTTACCAAAAAATGCCCCAAGAAAGAAATGCCCCAAACTCAAATGATTTTTCTGTTATACTGCATCCAATATGTGTCAATAACTACCATCAATCATAGGAACACCCTTTCAGTAAACAATCACGTAGCAAGTCCTTTAATGGATTGGACATGCTCAGATACACCAACCCTGAAAAACACTACAAATATTTCTATGAACACAAATGAAATATTACCAAATACAATCCACCCATAAGTAAGAAGGATAATTCATCATAAACAAACAGGATTATAACACAGGAGTATAAGACTGATTAGCTATTTGAAAATCAAATTCATCATAAAGACAAAATGAAAATGAAACCCCTTGTGATAGTCTCAAAAATGTGAAGATATTCGGCTGTCAAAATTCAAAACCTCATAGAGTTTTAAAAACACACACACAATGTACAGTGGGGGAACAGAAAATCTCATGAATCTGATCAAGGGTGGGTGCAGAAGAACCAAACCTACAGTGCCACTGTGTTCAATGACAGGAGTCTGAACAGCCACTGCTTTCAAGACTTCTATGCAACATAGTGTGGGGAATCCTCTGGGGCCTGGAGAGCTGGCTCCGTGGTGAAGAGTGCTTGCCACTATTCCAAGGGGAACCCACGCTCAGTTCCCAGAACCCTTGTCAGGTAGCCCCCACTGTCTATGCAATTTCAGTTCCAGGGAACCCAAGAACCTGTGATATCTGACTCTCCTTGCACTCACAGGCACATACACATGTACAAACACACACACACACACACACACACACACACATACACACACACACACACACACACACCCTTCCTCACTAGCTCAATAAGAAAAAGAAATAAAAATTCATAAAAGCTAAAGAGGAAGAAATATATCCTTACTCTTAGGATGAAACATCATGACCAAAAAACTGTAGTCCATCACTAAAGGAAGTCAGGACAGGAACTCTAACCCAAAATTGCACATTAATAAAGACATCATGGTTTGGAGAGATGGCTCAGTGTTTAAGAGCACTGGCTACTCTTCCAGAGGTCCTGAGTTCAATTCCCAGCAACCACATGGTGGTTCACAACCATCTATACTGTAATCTGATGCAGGCTACATGCAGATAAAGCACTCATTTACATAAAATACATAAAATATTTTTAAAAGACACCATAATATTAAACATTTTACAAACTTGAAAGGTCCCACAGCCTTACAAGTTCAAACACTTCAAATTTTTTCTTTTTAAACATATTCAATCTTTCTAAAACTCCAAATTCTCTATAAAACTCCAAAAATCTCTCTCTCTCCCTCTCTGCAGGATGTGGGAGTGGGGTGTGTGTATGTTTTAACTTTAAAGTCTCTGAACTGTGGGATCCTGTAAAATCAAAAATAAATTAAGTACTTTCTACCTTCAAGAGGAAAGAACCAGGGTGCAGTCACGATCTGAACAAAGCAAAACTGAACTCCAACAATGTAAATAACTCAATGTGCAATGTCTGGAATTCACTCACCATCTCCTGGGCTTCCCAAAAGAGCTTGAGTCACTTCTCCAGTTCTGCCCTCTGCAGCACACACAGCTTGTTTTCTAGACTCAGGCCAGCTCTATTCCAAAGCGGCTGCTGTTCTTGGTGGTCATCCATGGTACTGGCATCTCCAAGACGCTGGGGTCTTGGGGCTGAGGGTTGTCCCAACTGACGTGACCACTGGATCTCTTGCTGTAACTATGCTGCCCTTTTATCACCAGCCTCTACTGGATCCTCTTCAGGGTGCCAAGCCTCAACTTCTCTGCATGATCCCCCCAGTCCTGGGCCTCCAGCTGCCACTGAGGCTGCACCTTCACCAATGGCCTCTCCTGGCTTCTCACAATGCCAAGCCTCAGCTGCTCTCTATGACTCCTTCATGTCTTCAAACCCAGTACCATCTTACACTACCAAGTTCAGCTGCCAGCACAAGGTATAACCGTGGCCATCTCTGGAACACAGCCTCTGTGTGTTGATGCTTTGTAAACACTTCCCAGAACATTTCACCTTAATGATGCTGGTAATCACAGATGATTCTTCAACCCCAGACACCACAGACTCTTCATACATATGGCCTGGTTGAGTCCCTCTGAAACGTCACAGACCAGACATCCATCATCCACACTGCTGTCAACATTCGTATCTTCCAAGTTCCTACAGAATGGCCTACTGTGCTCTGAACACTCAAAAACTCCCAAAACCATGGTCAGGTCTGTCACAGAAATACCCCGCAATCCTGATACCAACTTCTATCCTAGTTAGGGTTACTATTACTATGATGAAATACTATGACCAAAACCAAGTTGGAGAGGAAAGGGTTTATTTGGCTACGCTTCCACAATGTAGTCCATCACTGAAGGAAGTCAAGGCAGGAACTCAAGCAGAGCTGGAACCTGGAAGCAGGAGCTGATGCTGAGGCCATGGGGGAGTGCTGCTTACTGGCTTGCTCCTCATAGCTTACTCAACTGCTTTTTTTATAAAACCCAGGACCACCTGCCCAGGGATGTCCCCACCCACAATGGGCTGGACCCTCCCCCATCAATCACTCATTAAGAAAATGCCCTACAAGCTTACCCACAACCCAATCTTATGGAAGTATTTTCTTAATTGAGTTTCCCTCCTTGCAGATTACTTTACCTTGTGTCAGGTTGAGATAAAAACTAGCCAGGACAGAAATAAAATGCTATCCTTTCATTGATGACATGATTATTTAGTTGTCAAAACTTGAACAAGAAAGCTGCTTGAAGTAACAAGAAATGAGCTAGGAAATTTATAATTAGGCCAGCAGATAAAAGGTCAACATGTGCTATCAATTGTATTTCCATGCGCAAGTATCAAATAGAAAATAAAATAAGGCAACAATTTCTCTTACAATTATATCAGAAATGTAAAATCTGTAAGAACAGATACAGCAACAATATTGTAAAACATAGCAATGAAAACTTTAAAATACTGAAGGCTTAAGACTAAATAAATATCAAAAGACATATTATATATATGGTAAGTACACGTTCTGGATCTAGCAAGAGCAATTGTAATATGAAAATGAGGGCAGAGAAGTCAATGGAAACAGCAGGTACAGGGTTCCTGAGGCACACGTGAATGAACCAGTTAGAGAAATAGCATAGAAGCTGGTATTTCTGGAGTACCACTAAGAAAGCAAGAAAAAAAATGGTGGCAAAAGGGTCAGATCCTAGGTACCCCAGTTCCAGGAGACCGAAATCTTTACTGAAAAGCAGAATTTCAAAGAGGGTGATGCAACCCACAGAGACTTGCTTTTTGTTTGTTTGCTCCGTTGCTTGCTTTGTTTTATTTTTAGATGGTTATCATTGTGTAGCCCTGGATAGCCTAGAACTTGTACAAGTCTGCCTGCCTTTGCCTCCTGGGTGCTGGAATTAAAGGCCTGTGCCTCCCCAACCAGCCCTAAAGGGCTCTGAAAGGATTCCTCTCCTGCTGGGGAGGGTTGGGAAATAAAGCTTTAGGGTGAGAAGGGGAATGGAAAGGGGAGTAAGGAGTTTGGTCACAATAAACACCAAGGATGCCTTGGATCTTAGGAAAAGATCTGAAATCACAACAGAGATGCAGCCCACCCCTGGCCACTGGCCTTGGCTTTCAGAGAAATAGAGATATCAAGAACGTGAACTGGACAAACAGAACAAAAATATTGTTTGTGGGACAGGGCATTAGAAAGTGGGTTTGGATTGGTGCCTCTTTGGATTCCAGTAGAGGTTACAGCAGTCAGAAGGTGGTGGGTATATGGTGATCATGTCATTTGGTGTTCAAATTTTGGCTTTGTCTGAAACCAAAGGGTGTCATTAATTATGGTGAACCGTGGGGAAAACCTGTAACTTTTCTAGACAAATCAGGCCATGGAAGTATTTTCATGTATGAGCTTATCCAATCAAGAAAGAGCTAGTGACTGCACTACCCACATTTCATAGGTCACAACACCTGGCTACAGAAAGGAAAACAACTTACCAAGACACTTGGCTAGTCTGTGGTGCAGCTGGAATTGAAAGCTGGGGAGGTGGACTCAGCCTTCGGTTGTCAGTGCTCCTGAGACAGACTTAGACTTCTCCACAGTTGACCCTGAGCCCAACCCTAACTTTAACCCAATCCTCATTACTAAGAATAGTATCTTGTATTTCCTTGCAACACTTGCATCCTAGTACCTTAATTTTGCTGTCATAAAACACTGACCAAAAGCAGTTTAGGAAAAGAAAGGGTTTATTTTGCTAAGTCCAGAAGGAAACTGGAGACAGGAACCAAAGCAAAAGTCAGAAGGTGGTGGAACAAGGTTGCTCGCCATGGCTTGCTCAGCCTCGCTTCTGATACAACCAGGCCCACCTACTCACAGGTGCCATGGCTCACAGTGGGCTGGACCTACCCACAGGAATCATTAATTAATCAATTAATTAATTAATTAATGCCCCCTACAGACTATCCCACAGGCCTGTGTGATGGAGGTGTTTTCTCAGTTGAGGTCCCTCTTGCCAAGTGACTTTAGTTTGGGTCATTTTAACAAACACTAACCAACATAACTTGATTCCCAAAATCACCAGGACAGAAAATATGAGATAAGCATTCTGCTCTCTCTGGGTCTCTGAGAACACACAGTAGGGCAGTGCTTCTCAACCTATAGGTTGTGACCTCTTTGGGGATCACTTACCAGATGTCCTGCATATCAGATATTTACATTGCTATTTATAACACTAGAAAAGTTACAGTTATGAGGTAGGAGGGAAATAATCTTATGGTTGGGGGTCACCACAACATGAGGAACTGTATTAAAGGGTGGCAGAATTGGGAAGGTTGAGAATCACTGCTGTAGAAGTTTCTCTCCTTTAAATGCTACTAGATGGCTACTTGCCTGGACACACCATCCAGAAAGGTGCTGAGCTGAGGATGAGCCCAGAGTGGGTTAAGATCAAACTAAAAAAAAAAGAGCAATCACGGGGTCTAGGTGGATATGTTTGGCATTTTCAAAAGAATATCATATCATCTTTAATGATTACCTAGTTTTCCTTTATAGTATTATCCATAAATTAGTTAGCCAATATATTAGTAAGAAACATTAAAAGGTTATATAGTTTTTCATTAAGCAAAAGTTAGCATCCAACTTTATGCAGTGAACAGTTTCCTTCTCAGGATGAATTTGTAAGGGCAGAATTGGCAGGCCAAAGCCTGTGGCATTTTATATTCAGATCAGATTTCCCACAAACAGCTTTCACCAATTTATTAACCAAGAATTTCCCTGAAGACCTCATTAATAACACTTACTTTCCTTCAACCCGATCTTTTCCCCTTCACCAACAGGTAAAATACAATTCTTCACTTTTCAATTAACATCTTTCTTAACAGTGATGTTTCTGGACACTTTGGTTTTTCTCTTATTTTCTTTCTGAAAATTAATTACTTAATTTGTCCAACAGTCTATACGGGGTTGGTTTTCTCTCCTTTTCTGAAAAGGTGTTTTAATTTGATGCACATAGCTGTGTTGTCTGCAGGTATGTATGTGCTGCATGTGTGCTGTGTCCACTGAGGACAGAAAAGGATGTAGAATTCTCTGGAACTGGAGTTAAAAGGTGGTTATGAGCTACCATGTGGGTGCTGGGGATTGAACCTGGGTCCTCTGCAAAAGCAGCAAGTTCTCTTTATCACGGATGCATTTTCCAGCTCCTTTTATCTTACAAGGCTTTAATTCTGGCATTTTAATTCTGTCACTAATGTTCCAAAGATCGTTCCAAACTTGTTGTTTGGCCTTAAATTTTAATAGTATTTTCACAAGGCAGATATGCTTTGTAGTTTATTAAATAAAATCAGTACTCTAAAGAGGATTTCTTGTGAGTTTAAAGTTGAATGTTATTAAATCAGACCTATGTTCTCCTGTGTATCCTAGGTATAATGCAGCTTTCTTCCATGAGCAAGGAACTAAACTATGAGGACAACCAGACATTGATTAGATGTCTTCTAGTGACCCTGTGCCTCTGGTGTCTATACTTTTCCCCTTCTCTGCCTCTTCCCTTTGACCCAAAAGCTCTCACTGAGCCATGATCGAAGCCACTTGTACAGTAACACCATTCTTAAAGCCTCTGTCTTTAAAAGGTAATATATATCCACAGACCTCCACAGGCTTAGTCTTAGCATTGAGATTTGGCCCTTTGCCATCTTCCATTTGTTTGAATAAACCTCATGGCCGCCAAGCACCTGGAATAGGTTGGGCCTGTGTTCAATGGCAAAACCATTGACATGTCTCCCTGGTTGATGGCAGGGTTGCTCTGTACTGTTCCAAAAAGGCCAAAAGGACAGAAAGACAGAAGCAGTCAGGACAGCAAGGGGAAAGCCCAGAGCAGGTCACTGCCAGCTCAAGGTCTTGTCCTAGCCTTATCATGACTGTAGCAAATGGAGGTTGTCATCTGTGAGCGGACCCAGCCCTCTGCAGACTGAGCCCAATGACTGCCAAACCTCAATGGCCTCCAAGTGCACTGTGGCCAGAGCCCACTCGAAGGGATGACTTCACCAGCAGTGGGCAGAGCCAAGAACCAAAATACTTTGTCTTCTGCTGTTTATTTTTAAATCGTGATTATGTGTTCCCTCTTTTTTTTTCAGGGACATCAAACATGTAGTAACATTATGCAGAGATTTCTGGGGGCCTGGCTATTGGCTCAAGCTCATAAGAGATGTCAGGCAGGTGCTGGGAACAGTGTATCCATGGCAAATGTTCAAAGGGCTGACCACACTTGGCGAGACTTATGATCCAAAGAGTGTGTCTAGTCCCAGGGCCATGATCATCTGGGAACAGTCACAGAGAATGTGGTTCCACACTCCCAAGAATAGGGCTCCACCTGCTGCTTTCTAAAGACAAAGCTGAGAAGATCAGGAACTGTTGTTGGCATCATCCTTGGCCTTGCCCACTCTTCAGATCCATACTTTGCCTTGCTTGTATTAATCCTGGCTCTTTGAGACACAATCTTTAAGCAATACTATCTATTTTCACTCCTATCTGTCACTGCCATCTACCAACCTCCTGGGTGTTCTTCTCATTCCTCAAAGACTTCAACAACTGGCTGACAATGACCTCCACCAATCTGAGTTTTTCTCAACATCTCAAGTGCAACCTAGCCAGGTCTACTTCTTTGACCTTCTGATTGACAGCAGTCTTTACCTGTTCCCTACTCTAACCACCATTCTAATTTCTACACCTGTCTTTGTCTCTTATGTTGCTGTGATAAAATGTTCTGACAAAAGGAGCTTAATGGAGAAAGTATTTACTCTGGCTCACAGTTCCAGGGTACAGTCCATTATGGAGGGAAACCAAGATGGCAGAAGCTTAAAGCAGCAGGCCATATCATATTAAAATCACAATCAGAAAGCCGAAAGGGAGCTTTCCCTGCCTTTTTTTTTAAATAGATGCAGGACCAACCAGAAAATAGTCCTACCCACAGTAGGAATGGCATCCCCCCCCCACCTCAATTAACCTAATTAAGGGGTTAATTGAGTCCTACCCACAGGCATGCCCAGAGGCCAAACAGACCTATGTAATCCCTCATAAGTGTGACTGGAGAGTTGTCTCCTGGAGAGTTGACTCTGTCATGTAGATGACTAACACTAATCATCATAGCACTCAAGAGCTTTCCTTTAATCTTCTACTGAAGACCACATTTTTATGAGCAGGTCTTTTATAGAGCCCCACACAAACTGTTTCTAGATTTTACAAGAATATTCTCTTAATGATTGTCATCATTTTACTACCAATGACTCTTTCCACCATCCAACCAGAGTGAACTTTGATCACTCGTATGGCAGCATTATCTTCTTCATGAAGTCTTCCAGAAGACTGTGAGTGTAGCAGAGAGGAGAAGGTAGACAAGGGACAAGGTAGAGGAGAATGAAAAGAAAAAGGTCGGAAAAGAAGAGGAGAACCCACTCTTCCATACAAAAGTTGTTGCAATAAACTTAAAATCCTAGATCTGTATTCAGGAAAAGCCTGGATTAAAACACCCAAATGTTGAGGTCAGAACTATATTTGCACTGAATCTTGGCTCTGCTAGAGTCTGTGCTGTCCTCACTCTCCGTCACTGTCTTAAGTAGCAGTGTATTGACCAGTGGCTCTTAGTCAACAGTCCACCAGCCTAGCACCCTAATGTGTCCAGCAGAAATCCTAAAATTGCTTCTGAGTCCTCCACTTGGCCCATTTGCTCGTCTTGAACCAACTCCTGTAGCCAGTGAAACTAAATAAGCAAGCCAACCACTCCTTCATTCTGGGGTCCTACGGGTAGATGTCATGGGAGCCAGCTACCAGCTTCACCTGAACCATAGAACTAAGTTTGTAGAACTTAGATCATAGAACTAAGGCTGAGGTAGGAAGAATTCCCCAGATGAACGCTGAAGTGCGAAAATGAATGCTGGGAATGGAAAAGCAGCAGTCTGTTATATCCTTGTGACAACCAAGCTGCTGGCAAGAAGAAGGGCGGACCCTCAACTTCCACAGGAGATGTGTTCTTAGGTGTTTGTAAACCCAAGTCAAGAATATGGTTGTTTGTTTCCAGATGCTGGCTTTCTCTGGCTTATTTCTAACTTTTTATTCGTTCTCACCCACTGATCCCTTTTGAACCAGTTAGAGAGGTTATGGAAATCATCCTAGGAAACGCCTCATCTTACTCCCATATGGAACACATAGTGAGTTCATTTATATCATTGATACAGCCTCTGCTGATTTTGACATCCCATCTCATAAGTTGCCCAAATTTCGAAGAACACTCATTTTCTTAACCCACTTGGTTTCCCTCACATTTCCATCACCAGCAGTGGCTTTGGCATTCTTTAGAGGTCATTGTTTTTCACATATGAGCCAAGTTTTAATCACCTCATCACAGTCACAGTGCCCATAATGATGGCTGGCAAATATGAAGACAATCCTGAGTTGTGGGCACTAGGAAACTTATTGGACACTAAAGGTCAGCAGTAGAGACACGTGGGGCTCCTGCCACTTGGCACTGACTGAGCCTTCTGATATTTGAGTCCTCCCCTATCTTTGATCCTGAGTGCTGGTAGGGATTCACTCAGTACTCAGGACTGGAGCCTATATTGCAAATCTAAACCAATTACATCATAATAGTCTCGGTCTCCTGACTATGGCGAGAACTATCATTTGGAGACAGAGATGGGGCCGAATCTAAAACAATGATGCAATGAGAAATTGGCTAAGGTATCTAAGAAAGAGACTGCTGCTATGTCCTGCCAGACTCAAATCTGAAGGAATGTTAGCCTTAGAGCCCCCCTAACAAAGGCGCCAGTCTGAGACAGGTTTTGAGAGTTTAAAGCCTTATGTGTTCTTAGTTCTGGTTCTCTGCTTTGTACTTGCATTTGAAGATATATACTTTCTGCTTGCTGCTCCAGCTGCTATGCCTCCATACCATGATGGACTGTCCCTCTAAGCATAAGCCAAAAGGAGCCCTCTCTTCCTCAAGTTGCCTTTGGTCATGGTGTCTTATTATAGCAGCAGAGAAATAACTAAGACAAACAGAGAGGCGCTGGGTCTCTGTAACAGCAACTAAGCTCCGCAAAGCCACACCTGCAACTGGCCCTAACTGCCTTCTCAGAGAAGAAACGTGATCAGCCCTTCTCTGCTTAAGCTGAATTGTTCTGAGATCCTGCCATTGGAGAACAAAGTGTCCCAAGTGAGCACAGCTCTAGTCACCACGAAGCAGGGGCAGACATCTGATCACATCAACCAAGGACTCACAGGGCCTCGGCTTCCCTCAAAGTCTCTTTCCATCATGTCTTGGAAGAATTCACTTACACCATTGGTGAGAGCCTTGGGTGTTGTTCTGGCTTCCTTTGTGTTGTCATGATAAAACGCTGTGACCAAAAACAACTTGGGGAGAAAAAAAATGTATTTGTCTTGCTCTTCCGGGTCACAGTCTATTAAGAACAGTCCTGCAAGAACTCACAGCAGGAACCCACAGCCAGGATTGATGCATGCAGCCTAACTTCTGGCTAGGGAACTCACTCACAGACAAGGAAGTGTAGTGAGAACAGTGGAAGACAGTGGCCTTCTCACTAGCTCACTCCCTGGCTCATGCTTAGCTAGCTTTTTTATATAGTCCAGGAACACCTACCACTCACAGTACACTGTACATTCATCTGTTAATAATTAAGACAGTCCCTCACAGACATGCCCACAGACCTCATGGCTTCTCCCCTTAGATGATTCTAGGCTGTCAAGTTGACAATTGAAGCTAACTAGGGTGGGTGTCTTCCTCATGAATGGGTATGATTTTGATCACACGCTTTTATAACACCCCCTTGAAAAATGAGTGTGGCCAAGGGAGTAGAATAAGTTTACTGACCTTGTTATGATCACAGGGTTGGGGCAAAGTGAGTATCATTGACAATCTCCTCCAGGACCGATAGATTGATACAGAGGTGAAGTCAAAACCTGGAAAAGTAGACCTCGGGAAAGCAAGCTGGAAAGACAAATCAAAGGAGGGTGGCATTGGGAAGCAAGGGTGACAGGTGCTATTGTTACCAACTGATGCGAAGGTGCAGCCTGGGGAGATAAAGAAATGCATCGGTGGTCACTGCAGGATTCTGGGGTGCTTCCCCTGCTTGTCCACTTTCTTTTCTAGAGAACTGGGTTCCGTGCAGAAAAAGTCAGGCATGTTCATATGTACATGATGCTAGCGCTTCACTATCAACTTTGACTGTACTCCCCGATAATTACACAAAGGCAAAATCTGTGTGTTGACAGATTAGCCCCACATTATTCCAAGAGTCCCTGTGATGATGGCTGGCATTGAACAGGCCTCTTAGAGCACTGCAGCCTTCCTCCCTGATGAAGGAAACAGCCATGCTATGTGGTTAAATTGTGGTACCCTGGGTTTCAGGCATATGCTTTCATACTCACACACACTCCAACCTCTAGAACCAAGATTCTATAGTTCTTTCATGTTTTCATAAGCATTATTCATCTCACAGTGCACTTAGAACTAACAATCAAGACCATGGGTGCGGTGGCACATGCTTTTAATCCCAGCACTCAAGAGGCAGAGACAGGAAGATCTCTGTGAGGTCAAGGCCAGCCTTAGACATAATGAATTCCAGGACAGCTGCGGCTAATAGAGACCCTGTCTAAAAACATGAACAAACAAAAAGCCTGTTTCTCCCACTCCCGTCATCCCAGAAGCCCCTTGCTTTGTTCCATAGGCTGGTTTTCTTCTTATTCCTTAAGGTTTATGTTCTTTTCAACTAAACTTGAGCAGCCATTGGGTCACATCTCAAACTGTTCAATAAAGGGAACCCATTTTTGGAAGCAGGTGGCTCAGGCTCAGGCACTTACCCTGGTGGTCTGAGCTGAAAAGTAGGTAAAAGCTGAGCTTGTCTTCCTGCTTCTCTGGGGTTTGGAAGCTCGTCTGAAGGCCTACACCATCAGAGACACTGCAAGCAAGAAAGACGGTCCTAGGGGCTAGAAAGATGGCTCAGTGGGGAACAGTCCTTGCTACCAAGCCTGGAGACCTGGGTTTGGTCCCCAGAACCCACACAGCAGAAGAAATGATCCAACTCCTGACACCCCCACATGCACGTACACTAAATACATAAATGTAAAAATATTTTTCAATATGATCTTTTCTTCCCTGACCCATGCCCCAATTCCTCATGAGACTGAATTTGCCTTCTCTTGCTGCAGGGGTAACTCTTCTTCCAGGTAATGGAAAGAGATTGTTTTGCCTGGGCATCAGGGAATCACAGTTAAAATTGAACTGTCTGCCTTCCTCTGATGTGAGGGATGAAAAGCAAGGAGAAAAGTCAGAGATGCTTCAGGGCTGATTGCCAACAGTGTTTCTCGCCCTCCAATTGCTTAAAGTGGGAGCTTTCTCAAGGGGGGGGGATGGGTGAGGGCTGGCCACATGGTCTTGATTTACTAAACATTCACCAAACTGGTGTCCTTTTACACATATTAGATAGCCAACGGGTAAGAGCCTTTCCAAAAGCCTTTCCCTTCAATTCTGGGCTGGCTGGAGGCCAGGAGAGATGTCCATGTCACACCTCCTCAGCATCATGACACACCTCCTCAGCTACATCCTGGAGCAGCATCATGCACCGCCTCCCTCCACAGAGCTGTCTGTGCTTGGTCCCATATCCCACAGATCACACACGACAGATGTGGAGACGTGGAACACTTTCAGTCAAAATCCAAATGGGATGCTCACACTTTTCCCAGAAATTGATGGGCACACCTGTGTGTGACCATAGCTGTAGATGACAATGTGGCACAGCCTGTTCATGTGTGTTACTTATACACACACACAAACACACATTCCCTCAGGATGTACCATCATTAAAAACGTGCTAAGAATTAATGTCCTTCTTGTCCCTCAGTACAGATACAGAATGAAAACTATGGCGCCTGCTGACCATGGCATATCTGTACGCAGAGGACCACCTGAGCTCACAGAAACCCTGTACTGTGATGGAGTTTGAAGCTGGCACATATGCACTGTATATACATCTATACAACAGACATGTGCCATGAAATCAAAACCATCAGAAACACAGAGAAGGTGCAAACCTCCTTGTGGGCCACAGAAATGTCCATCTGGAAGTGGCTGCTGCGTGAGGGATTAACTCTGTGAAGCAAAGGTAGCCCTGGGGCCAAATGGTTGACAGTCTCCTTCCTGATAGTCAATAGTTTCAGACACTCTTAGAAAGACGGCAAGGATGGGAACCAACACCAAGACACATTTTCCCACTGAAGTGTCCTCAGGATAACGCCTTTGTGCATCACTCTGTCGGATGCCACTCTCTACCTTTTGAGGAAAGCGATGAGTCTTCTGTTCTGGCCGGGAGCAGCTCACCACAGTCCCCCAGCCTAACTCAGTCAATTCAGTGAGTGACTATCACGTGGACGATGAAGAGGGCACTCCAGGGTTCTCTAGGGTTTTGTCTATGCCCCTACACTGTAAACCCAGGAGATTCAGTATGAGCACAGGAGGGGAGCCCCATGGGGCATCAGTGAAAGAAACCTCACTCTGGGAGGGGAAACTGTGACAACAGAGGAGACAGGATATGTTTCTGGTTGGAAAATATGCCGATAATTACAGCACACAAAGCCCTACCCAGTCGCTTTTCCCGCACACACGCACACACAAACCAGTGAATTCTAGAATATGATTTTGTCTACAAAGGGGGGAGGGGCTTGCTGCTTCCCTTATCATTTTCCAGCTGTTGTCACTTGCAGGAACACCCCAGGGAGGAGTCAAAGGAGAATGCTCTAGGAAGCATGTAGTCTAATACCTCTTTTTTTTTTCAAGTGGAAATGAAGGTCTAGAGAACAGAAGACCTGTCCGATGCATGCTCAGTTGGTCCAGCAACAAAAATCATAAGACTAGAAACCTTCCTGGTAAAATAAAGAATCCATGGCCTGTGTAGTCAAATAAGAATCAAATGAGACACATCATAAAAGAATCAAGCATGTGGAAGAGTTGGGGAAAGACAGAAGGAACTGGAGGGGACAAGGAGTATGTAAGAAGGCCAACAGAGTCAACTAACCAAGAACCATGAGTGCTCACAGACACTGAATCACCAAACAAAGAACATGTATTGACTACACACATGATGGGCAGCTTGGTCTTCGTGAGAGCCATCTAGCAATTACAGTGGGAGCTGTCTCTGACATGGACTCTGTTGCCTGCTTTTAGATCACTTTCCTCAAGCTGGGCTGCCTTGTTAGGCCTCAGTGGAAGAGCAAGCGCTTAGCCCTGATGTGACTTGATGTGTTGGGGTGGGAAGTGGGGGTTCCCCTTTTCCCAGGAGAAGGGAAAGGAAGAAGGGGGGGAAGATAGGGGGGCAGGACTGGGAGGAAAAGAGGGAGGGGACACAAGATAGGGATGTAAAGTGAGTAAATAAATTAAAAAGAAAAAAAAGGAATCCAGCATGAATAATAAACTTAATAAACAGTTTAATAAACTTAATAAGCACCTGTCCTGCCTCTTTCCACTCCTACCTTCTTCTACCACTCAATGCACAGTCCTGGCTGCTTCTGAGCCCATTGCCTGGTTGCTTCTTTGGAATTCTGGCCTCAATTGAATGGCCATCCCAGAGGTTGGCAGTGTGTTGTGGGGAACCTATGGCTCCTGTGGAACTCAACATTCCAGGGACTGCACAGAGGCTCATAATTGCCAGCAAAAGTCCAAACCTACTTGACCTTCCACCAAAGACTCTGACCCCAGTCAAGACTGCAACACCAATAGGCGACTCCTCTTTATTTGATAGCGTGGTGGCCCTCCCTGAGAAACATTCAGGGGTATCCCATTCCACAGCATAGTTCAGCACCAGGTCTGGCTGAGGGTAGGTGACTAGGAAGGGACTCTGTCATTTGTAGGTCCTGAAATGATCCACTGGGCAGTGGGGACGTGGGACAGAACAAGCTCTCCAGGGGGCCTAGGGTATTCTAATACCACACCTAACCACATTTCAAGTTACAAGGTGTTTCTGAGCTCAGAGCTAGCTAGTTCAAAAGGTTGAAATTTCAAGCCAGACCCCAGCAGCAGATGGGCATCTGACAGAGTTCACACTAGTGATGCCCCTGGCAGAGAAGGATGAAAGGGAGTGGTTTCTGCTTCCTTTCAAGACCTACGTGTTTGCAAGTCCACCAGAGTGCCTATCCTGGGTGAAAGGCATTAAACAGATAACCCTTCATGTCACAGAGTTGAGAGTCTTGGTGATTTTATGGGTCCTTTCTTTGGACCAAGTGTGAATTTCATCCATTTCCTAGCCTCAAAACCGAAAACAAACAAACAAACAAAACTTGGCTGCAAATCTCCATCCAGGAAGAGTCAAGCTAAAAATACCTAGTCTCCCTCCCCAACCCAGAAATGGAAACTCACTGTCACTGTGAACCCCACAAGGCAGGCTCCACAGCACTGACCCACTGAGGAAACTAGGCCACCCGCAGGGGGCCACCTGCAATTGGTGCCTGCAAGTGAAGCATTCTGGGCTGCGCCTCCCAGGATGCACACATCTCTGTCCGATCGGTCTTCACACCATTAACAGCAGAGATTTCCCCAGACTGATCCCCAGCTGGCTCATTGGGCGGAAGGAAGGTAACTTTCCTAAAACAAAGAAAGTTGTTTTGCTGGGGAACCCATCAGAACAAAAGTGGGGCGTCTTTCTTTTCCATAGTCTGAGACCCTCATGCCAGGGTTGGAGAGGGGTACATGATAAGCACAAAGAATGAAGAGCACACAGAAGGACATTCTAGTCTGAGCCCTATTCAGATCACCATCCCATAGCCCCTATGGAGCAGAAACCAGGGGCACCAAGTCAATATTGTCAAGAAGCAGGATTTTAAATTGTGGCCATTTAGCAATAGTCTTCCATTGTATAGGCATGTGCTTTTTCTATTTGCCCCCACCAACCATTCAATTATCTCTACAAATGTCTATTAATTGGTTTCTATAAACTAATCAGACAATGGCCACTTCCTGATAAGCCTAGAGCTTGAAGAGAATTACCATGCCTTGCTGGATACCACCTGCCGGCACCACCTCCTTGCCGAACTTCCATCTCCCTGGGTTAGCCATTCCTGTGGTGGAGGCTTAGAGATCTCTGCAGAGAGGCAGCAGTCCTTGATAACTCATCCTCAACATGGTTTTGTCCTGAGATCATTGAGAACCGAGGCCCTCCTGGTTTCCATGGTTACATTGGGCAAGTAGAAGGGTAACCCAAAGAAAGTGTGGCCCATGAAGGCCTGAATAAACCACTTGGCTATCAAGGGAAGTGCCAGGGAATGCAAGCGGCTAACTGGTCAACAAGCAATGCTTTGAATTGGACAGGAGAAAGAGAATATTCCATGAAGACTCTGTCTATCCTGTTGCCTTCCTTCTTACCTCTTAGGAACAAATGCCCTGTCACCTTCTTGGTTTTATTCTGGGTTTTTGAGATTTGGATAAGATCAAAATGTCAAGAAAATTGTCATTTTCTTATAGATAACCTTCCTCTGTGTTTTTCAGACTATGCTTGGTAGGGAGCACAGAGCCTTTTATTAAGCCCTTTATGAAGTGCTGGCAGAGCGGATTATGGAGTCAAGTAGGCAAGGCATTAACAATGTCCTCCCTGACCTACCTGTGATGGTTAATTACTTTGTATTTCCAACTTCACCCAATGTAGAGAGAGTCTCAGTGAGAAACTGTCTAGATCAGGGTAGCCTACAGAAAGTATCTTGATGAGGTTAGTTGATGCTGGACAATCCAAACACTATAGGTGGCACCATTCCCTAGGCAAGATATCCTAGACTATATTTAGAGTTGAGAAAGTGGGCTGAGCATTAGTAAGGATGCATGCATTGATTCTCTGCCTTCAGCGTGTGACTGCGGCTATGGTATAACAAGTTGCCCCAAGTTCCTGCCATTTTGTCTTCTTCAAAGTGATAGACTATAACCTAGAATCATGAGCCAAATAAACTCTCTTTTCTTCAAGGTGCTTTTGCCAAGGTATTTTATGATAGCAACAGAAAATGAAACTAAGTCGCCATCCTCTACAGCTTTGATAGAATAGCTTTTGCTTTATCTTGTTATATTTTATTTTGTCATGTTTGGTTGTTATTTCTTAGAAACTTGATCTTTTCTAATGAGAGACAGAAAGGAAGTGTATCCATAAGGGAGGGGAGGTGGGAAAGAACTAGGAAAAATAAGAATAAGAAAATGTAATCAGGATATATTGTATGAGAAGATAATCTATTTTAATAATAATGAGAAAAATAAATTTAAGAGTAATTTTTAAGTTTATCTGTTTGTAGATGAAATGTTGTATGAAAAATAAGTCACTCCTGGAAATTCTCAGATGCTGTTTACAAAAAAAAAAATGACTATGCATGGAAAAGACCTATGGGTCCCACCAGATGTAGCCCATAGGCAGCTCAGTCCCCAAGTGAGTACCCTAATAAGGAGAGCAGGAGCACTCTCTGGCATGAACTCGGTTGCCTGCTCTTTGATCACTTACCCCTGGCAGGGTAGCCTTAGCAGGCCATGGAAGAAGAGGATCCAGGCAGTCCTGATGAGACTTGATAGGCTAGGGTCACATAGTAGGACAGGAGGACTCCCCCTTTTTAGTGGACTAGCAGAGGGGAATGGGGAAAAGGGGTAGAAAGGGGAGATGGGGGGGCTACATTCATGCTACAAAGTGAATAAATTGGAAAAAATAATAATAAAATAAAATTTTTTAAAAGAAAAATGAAACCAAATACTAAGAAAAATGAAGCCAAGAGAAGGGAATTAGCAGGGACCTTAGGATGGATTGGTAGCCGATCTCTGACTGCCTGACAGGAGTGTTTTTCACCAATTTATCCAACCTTTGGGAACACAGAAAGGTGCCTGAGACCTGGATAGGTGGAACCTATGCTAAATTATTCCCAAGAAGGATTGGTCATCAGAGCCCTACAAGCAAGCTTGGCAATGTCCTACTTTCAGAGCCAATCAGAGGTAGATCATCCTCGGGACAGTTACCTGGCTCAGGTATGGAATCCTTCAGAGGCTCCAGGCCAGAAGGCTCCAGGCAGAGCCCCAGGTGGGTGAGTCACTAAGAGGAGACGTGGTCTCAGCGTCTAGCTAGTGCTCAAATAGATGGTGAATAATTTGTTGGAAGCAGCTGAAGGCTGTACATAGTCTACAGCCATCAAATGTGGACTGTACATTGTTTTTAAGCTTATTTCGTTTTCTCTTTTGCCAGAAAAAAAAAAAGAAGAAGAAAAACCCACAAATTTTGGACCATGAGAACAACCCTAGTTCCCTGTTCTGCAGCCCTATTTCCCAGGCCCAGGCTTTTATTGGTGTTTTGTCTGCAATGGGCTTTGGCCATGTAAATGTGGACAAGATGAGGTCACTCACAGATTCTCTGGCTGCACTGAAGCTGATGGACGGTGACTCTACTTGTCAGCAAAGAGACAGGCAGGCAGGCATCCCAAGCAAGTAACCCACAATTCCAGAGGCTTGAGTCCAGAAGGCGGGATTTCAGAAACTAGGAAAGGCAGAAAAAGGTCTACCCTTGCTACAGGATGGGGGGATGGCACCCTTGCTATTGTTTCATGGGTACTGTGGTACTCAGTGTCACAGTCTTGTGAGTGACTTTACCGCTCCTGAGTCAACCAGTGATCTAGGCAAGGAGAAATGGAAGAAGGTGAGCATTCCTGGTTTTCTCTGACAACACAATAGGAATAGAGGGGACAGAGTGAGGGAACACTCTACATGCCTGGGCACTGCGATGGATTCAACTCATATTGTGTAAAGACACTCAAAAGAAAGTGGCATGCACCAAACCCACACTAACACACTTACCTTTGCCAAACTCAAAGCCAGCAGTCACCATTGCACACCCTCATTGACCAAGCTCCAACCTTGTCTGTACCAGCTTTTGGCTGCACTCCACACCAGCAGATGTCCTACCCATCCTAGGAAGGTCTAGTTCATTGGCTCTAGACCAGATACAGGAGATTAAAAAGAGTCTTCCATGCCTGAAAGGAAATGTGGGATCTTCCTGGTGACATTGCCTTCAATGGTTCTTCAATAAATTCTGCAATACTCAAAAGTCCAACTAAGCACCTCTCTCCCTAGAGTATGTGAGCATTCCACATCTCCTCTCCATTAAAGGTGAATACCTTTAAATAGTAGACATTCCGTGCTCACCAATATCTGCTGCTTCTCTTCTTTCTGGAGATAGGAGACTCCACCAGAGACCCTTCTACTTAGAAAGGTTCATAGAACTAGCCCCACCTGTAGGCAACAAGCAGAAGTGATACGTGGCATTTCCAAGTTATAGCATTAAAGGACATTTAGAGTCGCCCCTTTGTTCTCTTCTCGTACTGTGGCATCCAAACAGACAGCGTGGTCCAGGCAGCATGGCTCCAGGATCACGAAACCTCCATCGCTGAGAACCCTGTGTGATCTGATAGAGAAGAATACCTGCACTCTTAGTCCCTCTCCCTTGGATGGAAAGGAGATGTGAGCAAGGAAATAAACGCTTTATCAAACTGCTGGAATTTCCGCACTAACTTGTTAATTGAGCCTGTTCTGACCACTCTAAAGATCAACACCACAAAACTGCACGCCCAAGTGCAGAGGCTAGATGAAGAAAGGGAGGAAACGTGCAGAAAGCAGGGCCTGAGGCTATCCAGTGAGGCCAAGGGCCCAGGCTCTGGATGCTGAAGCCATCGTCGTGTCTCCTCTCAGCTAGCAGCTACTTTGCCAATTATGAGATCCACCCCACTGTTGCCTTCTTATTTGCAAGGGTTCTCTGACTCACTCTGCTCTGTAACCTCAGTACCCTAAGGAAACAGGGGCTCCTAGGACTTTTCTCAAGACTTTATGGCCGTTAACACAGGCCTCTCTCAAACCGAATACCTCATGCCATGTTGTAGGACACTGGGCATTCTAAAATCATAAGTTCAGCCCTCTGGTTGCACAGGTTGTCCAGACATGAGCATCAGACCCAGAATCCCACTTCCGGCTACAACTGCCATCAGTAAGAAGATGGGCT
>CM053755.1:25467817-25521539 GCA_028658305.1 Pachyuromys duprasi
TCTCTCTCTCTCTCTCTCTCTCTCTCTCTCTCTCTCTCTCTCTCTCTCTCTCTCTCTCTCTCTCTCTCCTCATCCCTCTCTCCCTCCCTTCCTCCCTCCCTCCACATGAGGCTTGCTGTCGTGTAATGAATCAGCATAATAACCATGCCAAGTCCTTGACCTTGACTTTCCAGTCTCCCAACCATAGGCCAACAAACTCCTGTAGTTTATTGCCTTAGGCTGTGGTGTTCTGTTTCAGCAGGCGAGGACACACACCACACTGAGGGAAGAGGCCATGAGCACAGAGTGCTCCAGGAGCCCCAGTGCAATGCCAGGCTCCACAGAGGAAGTACCAGGGCATCTCATTTGTACCAGAGTGGGCCTATGCTATAAAGAGACGGCAGGTAATTCACAGACTGTGGAAATGATGGCTGGCTCAGATACAGTATGTGGTGAGAAGACCCTATCTCCACAACCACAGGGTTCCTAGTGGACAGAGGTGATTCTTTAAAGCCAGGATCTCCCAGTCCTGACTCCTCCTGACCTTGGTCTAAAAAGCAGCAACAGGCAGTAAGGAAAGGGGTCTAATCTCAGCCTGAGCTCTGACCAACAGTGAGATGCTCAGAGGCGATGTTCTCTTAGAGGCTTATTCCTCCCTAATAAAGTCCAAACCAGGCCCTGAGATCATGGCCTTCCTTCAAGGACAGGGCACGTAAGCCTCAGTGTACTCAATTCTAAGTCCTCATGGGAACAGAAGGAGACGGGTGTTGGAATTTCCTTTCTTCTTAGGACTTCTAGAACAGGGCTCCCTGTGGTGTCTGGGGGCACCCTGCCCGGGCCCCGAGTCACAGTGAGCACCCCGCTGCTGAGTGTAATCTCCCATAGTCTGTATTGCTCCAGACCAGAGCTTGGCCTTGGGAGCAACTAGCAGGCTGTTGTCCAGCTGGCAATGGGTGGGGCCTTGAACAAAAGCTATGTGTAAAGTGTCAATAAAAATCACTCTCTTATTCTCCACCCAGCTCTAATGAACCCCACTGAACCATTTATAAAGCCCAAGTGGGGAAGATCTCATCCTTCTCCCCTGAGCCTCCTACCACCTCCAGCCTGGCAAGGCAGTGCTTCACTGTGTGTGCCCTTCAAACTCCAGCCCAGACAGACAGAGGGTTCTCCTCTGCACAGCATGGGGACAAACCTCAGGTGGAGGGCTTGGGCAGAGACACAGAACCTCCAGCCCGGAGTACCTTCAATTGCCATCCCCAGCAGAGAGCACAGACACTGAATGCAACAGCCTTTCATAGACTTTGCCCAATTAGTGTGTGTGAGTGTGTGTGTGTGTGTGTGTGTGTGTGTGTGTGTGTGTGTGTGTGCATCTGTGTGGAGACCAGATGTCAACATCTGGTGCTTCTTCAGGTACCACCTACCTTGTTTTCTGAGACAAAGTCCCTCGGTTTTTGAGGCTGGGACTGGGGAGATCTAGGACCTTCGGCTTGCTGATTAGGCTAAGCTGGGGAGCTACTGAGCCCCAGGCATCTGCCTGTCTCTGCCCAATTCCCAGCACTGGAATTAAAAACACATGCTGCCATGCCCAGCTTTTTATTTTTATTTTTATTTTTCAACCTGGGCTCTGAAGACCCAACTCAGGTCCTTCTGCTGACGTGACAAATACTTTACCTACTGAGCTATCTCTCCAGGCCTCTTATTCTATATTATAGTCAAGGCGACGGCTACACAGAGTTAAAAATATCAAACAGCACAGGGAGCTAAATGAGAAGAACATGGAAAGAGGTTTCAAGAGGGGTTTCTAGTCACTGTGCATCAGACAGAAAGCTGCAGGGAGAGAGATCAGGTGGTGGTCCAGGGTTGCTGCTCCCTGTGTCCTAACAACAAAAGGGGTACAGTGTCCCTGCTCAAGTCCCACATCCAAAACATCCTGATACCCTGCTTAGCCCAAAGCAAAGTAAAGATGGAGATGGCTCTGGCTTCCCATACATACCAGAGTCCAGCATCCACCGCTATGTCCACCAACAGACTTGAAGCCCCAGCTCTACGTGAGGAGAACAACTGCCCCAGCATGTCAGTTTCCCTGAGCTCTCCAGTAAGGCCAGACCAGGAACTGTTCCGTTATCCCAGAGACTCTTAAAACCCCAGAGGCCAGGCATGGCCATCCCTGCCAACGCAAAGGTGAGTCTGTAGGTGACCTTCAAGTGCCCTCCAAGTAATGGTATGACTAGGTCTGGAAGGAGAGGATGCAGCCCAACACCTTACACCACAAGAAGATGAGGACAGAGCAGACCACGAGATGGTTGTCTGAGTCAGGGAAAATAATGAAGTGCCGTGTGTGTGGACAAGACTAAACCAGAGCGCTATGGGCCCCTGGGGAACACAACCAGCAGACTGAGAGGGGATGCCTAGAGATCACTGGGTGTGAACCCTCAGGGCTGGAGGTGCAGGGCCTGTCCTCGCCTCAGTGTGGTGACAGTGCGCTAGGAACTCACATTCTGAGTGAAGTATATGTGTCACCACTGAGAGCCGTGTGAGCCAAGTCCTGGTATAATCCAACCACCAAGAACGCCAGATTATAGGGCACTAAATTATTTTAATTTCTTGAGAGAGAGAGAGAGAGAGAGAGAATACTCTCAAGTGCACCATAGCACTTGTGAAGGTCATAAGACACTTGTACAGGTAGGTTCTTGCCACCCGTTAGGTGGGCTCCAGGGACCGAACTCAGGACATCAGGCTTCGCAGCAAGAACCTTTACCGGTTGGGCCATCTTGCTGGCCTGGGCAGACACAGAGCTCAGAACATTTTATGATCTTAAACAGAATCACACAGAGGAGGAAAATGGGCGTGATGACACTAGAGGTCTTTTTATCCCAAGGCAGATACGCCTCATTGGTCATCTTGGTCTCATTGGTCTCCTTGCCAACATGCTACCATCCCGTATCTCCAACAATTCCTCCATGCCACCCATCTCCCTGACAGCAGCGCATTCTTTAGCTGAATTTTTTATTTCTTTAAAAAGCTGTTTTTGTTTTTGTTTCATTTGTTTTGTTTTTGTTACATTTGGTCACTCTTGCTACTTAGTTCAACTCTAATGTCTTAAAGTCCTTTTGTTGCTTGGTACCTCTTTGTGTTTGTATTCCTGAGATTCAGACTCAGGATGCAATCCTGGCTGGCATAGAACTTGCTACACAAACCAGACCAGCCTTGAACTCACAGAGAGCCACCTGCCCCTGCCTCCCAACTGCTGGTATTACAGGCATGCACCACCACACCCAACTTCAAGAAGATTTCTGCAACATCTTTTTCTCCTGTAATATGTAACTGATGGTCTCTACATATACCCCCATAAGCATTCACTCATACTTTCATTCTGCAAATTTAATTGAGCATCATGTAGGTACCATGTACCAGGGTAGGGCATGAAACAAACCAAGACGTTCCTGCCTCATGAACCCTGTGTTGGATTGTTTATAATAATAATGCTATAAAAGTAAGTAATAAAATTAAAAGTGAACAAAGCATGGAAGAGACAGGGGAGTATGTGAAGCATCTGACTCAAGTGTCAAGGAGGTCTCATTAAATTAAATAAAGACCTAAGAGCGAGAAGTAGGAAGCCATGCAGATGCCTGGGGAAAGTGCAAGGCAAAAAGCAGCAGCAGAAAGCATAAAGTACTTGAAGGAACAAAGCCAGGACACAAATGGAACAGGCTTCAAGCTGGACACAATTCCATGGAGTCCAGCTGCACCCATAGCTGTTCATTCACCGTGACCCAGGAACGTAGAGGGAGTGGACTGAACTTTCTCTGAGGTTCCTACTACTTTGCTGTTCACAACACTGACAATATACTTCACAGGAAAGACAGCATTCCCAACCACCTTAGAGACAAATGCAGCCATCCCCAGAAGAATGGCACTCACGTCCCTCCCTGCCCTTCTTGTCCTCCTCTGGTTCCATGCCAGACTGTCTATATCAATCAGTCTCTCCCCTTTAAGTCATGGTGTGCAGCTCCCAACATAAAGGACAGGGAGGAGGCGTGTCTCACGTCCGTTCGCACACAACTCAGTTGCCTTCACCCAGACACATGACCTCCCTGTTGGGCAGTCGGTGCGTGGAGCCGCCCTCCCCTTCCCCTTTGTAATTCACGTCACCTCCAATACTAGAAATATGCGTCACACAAATTGTTCTTTTTTTTTTTTCAAGATGTTCAGAGAAAGTCTGTATTTAATTTATGGGCAATTTATAATGGAAATAGACCATATAAAATGTATACAAATGTGTAGGGCTGTATATAGGGCTTGGAAAGAGACACTTTAACTTAGCAATAGTTAATGTGAAGGGGTTCACCCCTTCTGCCAGGTAGACAGTTGGATTGCCTAGACTTTAACTAAACTTAAAACAGAAAGGAATCAGGGCCCAAGGTCCAGGCTTTTTTTTTCTTCTTTCAGTTCTACAGAGGACAGCAGGACATGTAACTGATGACAATCCATTTCACCAAGATTGCCAAAGCCTTGTTTAAGTTTAGAAGATGCTTGTATTGCGTTACTTGGACAGAGGACACCAGTCTGTGAGCCGTAATCAGCTTTCCGGAGAAATGAAACTATTCCCAGTGCTCCAAACCCACACAAGGCCACAGGGTTCTCAAAGCTGTCACGGACACGTGGGACACCTATCTGTCTCCACCCATGGCTCCTGGGCCTCCCAAGCCAGGCCACTGCTGCTCTAGGGACAGGGCTGCCCTGCTTGAGAAGAGTAAGAGTTACGGGGAACCTCAGAGCTGCCAGAAGCTATTTCCAGGGGACTTTGATCAACCGATGCTGTAATCTCTGAAGGGAAACATATTTCATTTAGAAAATATTCTCTGGTGTCATTCCCAGGGAGAAGGCACACTTGTTTTTTGGAACAACAAAGCTCCCTCATTCTCTTACGCTCACTCACTCACTAGCTCACTCACTCTTGCCCCCTGTTTCCCAGCCATGAGCACTATGGACTGAGATGGTACACAAATGACCTTGCTGGAGAGTGAGAAATAGTAGAACACAGTGCTGGCCAGCAAAGCTCACTTTCCACAGTGCCCAATTAGGAGCCAAAACCCTAGACGGTGATAGTACCCTAGCCTAAGGGCCAAATCCCAGGCTCCGGCCTCCACTCAACTGCCCCCAGCAGCCCCAATCCCAGGCTCCATGTGAGACAACCCTAAACACATATGGGTCCCCCGGATGCCCTGAATGCATGGTGAGGGTGGTATATTAAATAAGTTTTTCCTGGCATAGCCTAACATGGTTTAGATCAATTACCTCATTTTTCAACAATGAAAAGATTAAACAGTTGTTAAGGGTTATAAAATGATTTAATATGCTATTAAGCAGAGATATAAACTATCAAAGTTTAAGTTTCCAGGGAGAGACTTAAATATCAATTATATTTGAATCCAATTTATATGTAGTTCCTCCCAGAGCCCAGCCCAGAAGCCCACACTGTGGGCAGTTCCCCCGTGGCGTGGGGACACACGGCTTCTCTGAAGGCAGTTTGAAAATCCAACTCAATGCATCGGTTTCCTGAGAAATTGCCACGGTCAGGGAAACCAGGCCCAGAGTGTTCACAACATTTTTCCCCTTGAAATGGAGAACAAAATCAAATTTTGGAGAAATGTCGAGGATATGTGTTCCTGCTGAATGATGGGAAAGGGTCGTTAAGAACCTTTTCTGAAACCAGAGTAGAGCTCTCATTTCTGGGCTCTCTCTGCTTCTCAACTCTCTCACTGCTGGCAACATTTCAAAGAGTGAGTGGTTTTTGTTGTTTTTTTTTTTTTCCAATTACCTTTTAAGGAAAAATAAGAGGGAAATCTTTTCTTCATCTGCCTCCTCTCTTCATATTAACGTTTTGAAAACTGGCTCTTCAGGCTCACCACAGCCCCTTGTTTGCAGACGTTTTGATACTCACTGCCCTCCGTGAACTCAATCACACCGTAGTAACTGATTCAGCTCACCTCTGGCCCCTGGACAGGTGCCAGGGATTCAAATCTACCTGATCAGTTCCCACTGCAAACTGTCTTGGTAATGCCTACTGCGAGGGACACAGAGTCAGCCTTCATGGGACACAGATGTGCCCCAGCGTCCCTGCTGTCTCTCCCTGCTCTCGTGCCAATAGAACCAAATCCCGCGAGAATAGCACCAGGAAAGCAGAAGCTACAATATCACCAAGTGCTCACGACAGGCTCCGTGTCAACATCTGGCCACCATCTCCGGCCCTCGGGCCCCAAGACAGCCTTCAAGATGACTAAAGAGAGTCTGATCTGGCTGTGGGTCCCGTGATCCCTGCTGCTCCAGAGGGACAGGGATGCAAGTTTGAGACCCGCCTAGGCAGCAGAATGGGTTCGAGGCTAGGCAATTTAGCGAGTCTCTGTTATGAAATGAAAACTCAAGAGGATTGTGGGTACAGCTTAGTAGTATTCTTCCGCTTGCCTAGCATGTAGAAAACCCTGTGTTCGGCCACCAGCACTACAAAGATAGTGAAGAAGTTAGCAGTGAAGAACCTGATGGAAGCACGTGCTTGTGATCCCAGCATTTGGGAGTGGAGGCTGGAGAATTCCCACGAGTTCCAAGACAGCCTGAGCGACATAGTGAGTTCAAGGCTCGTTTGACTCTCTATGCCAAGACTGTGTTTCAAACAAAACAAGGACGGTGAAGATGGCTCTGAGGGGAAAGGTGGCTGCTTCACAGGTGTGAAACATCAATGTGATTCCTGGAAGCACATGAAGGTAGAGAGAATGAATTGACCCCACTAAGTGGTCCTCTGGCCTCCACACACACACCATGACATGTGCACACACAGAGCTACATACACACACATACACACCACTAATAATAATAAATCTCTTAATCTCTTAAATTAATACCACAAACCCAAAACAAGTGAATGAAGTATTGGAAACACTGTTGCCCAGCTTATAACAGCAGTCTGGAAGGGTGGGGAGGATTGCCTTCAAGAACATTTGGGGAAGCACCTGGCAAAGCAAGCCATCATCTCATAACCGTGAGTTTCAGAGCATCCCTCACAGTGAGCTGCAGACAAGAGAAGCAAGTTTTGCTGTGAGGATGGTTCATTTTTTCATTCTCAAAGTAAACTGTGTCTGCCCAGGAGGCAGCTCAGAGATGCTGCCTTGGGTAGAGACTCTGCACCCTTGCTGGACAAACAGAGTTTATCATCACAGGCCACTTGTCGCCTCTCATGATTTCAGAGTCCCCTCCTTCTGTTCCTCCGTCTCAAGCCAGTATGTCTGGAGATGAAAGGCCTCAAGGTAGGCTCTTCCTAACATGTGGTTAGCAGAGAAGATGCTTAGAAAGAATAACTTATTTTATTTTCATTTCCCTTCCCATCTGCTAAGCTTGTGGCTCCAAAGATGGGCATGGATGTAGGGCATGGGAAAAGATTCTAGGAGGAGTTGTGGTGTACCATCCAAGCCCACCCACAACGCCTGCCAAGGGCTCCTGCAGGTTCCTGCCACAGTGAGGTCTCCTCTCCAGTGTCTGCAGAATGGAGTTCCCTATGCTGCAGTGAAGGGGCGTGGGGGATACTTAACGCAGCTTCCGCGTCTTCTGGACACAAGTACTTCTCCCAGTGCGGCTCCCTGCAGCTTCTCACACGGGCAGAGCTCTCCACCCCTTCCCACCCTCCTGGCTTCACTAAGTTAGAGCAAGCCCTAAGTCACACGGTCTGCAGGTTGCTCTTGACCATTTCCAAATGTGACTCCTTTCTGAGAAGCTTCTCGGAGATATAAGAGTAGATTCTAGTGTGAACAGGAGTGATAAGGGCCCAGCACCTGGGAAAAGTAAGCCCTACCTCACTCGTTCCCCAACAAAGCTCGCTGGACCCATGCCCAGGCCTTGCCCCCATTACTCCTACCCCTGGCCAGCAGGACCTGATGGGACATTTCAAATGTGTTGATTTTCCCCCCTCCTTACGAAGTACATCCAGAGAAGCCACACACTCCACTGAAAGGAAACAAGGGAAAGGTTTACTATTAACGTTGGAGCATCACATCAAGAGATGGGATCAGACTCCTGTTCCCTCATAAACAGGGTTGTAAAAGCCCTGAAGGAGTTGTTCTCCGGCATCTCTGGCCAGGAATGTGCACCTTCCACCCAGCTGCCGTGCACACAAGCAACATCTGCACAACCTGGAAGAAAGGGAAAGGGAGAGAGAGCCACCAGGACCTGGGTGACCCCAGAACCTACACACCTAGCATCTAGCCGACCCAAAGTCCCAGAATGCATCTCCAGAATCCCAACAGCCCTGGGGCTAGCTCTGTTTTACTCCACACAGACCGGGAAGTGCTCAAGTGACCTTTGATGAGGGCCTGTGTCATAGATGAAGAGTCTGAGGCAGGAATTTTTCACTGCGTAGAAGGGGAAGACAGAATTTGAGCCAGTTTCTTCCACCTCTGACAGTTTTGCCTCTCACCGACCACAAAGATGTCACACACGTGCACTTACAACTCTGCGAACACATGCACGTGTGTGTGCGCACACAGAGAGAAAGAGAAAAGGAGAGAGAGAGAGCTGCTGGCATGTCAGCCCCTTGCGTACCCTGGCAGCTGGTTGCCCACAGCCCCAGCTTCCAGAAGAAACATTACTCCCTTCTGTTTTTCCAGGAGGGAGCATAAGGGCATGGTTTGCAATATAAACAATAGAGGGGATGGATCCTGCCCTCAGATCTTCCTGTTTCAGTGTAACCACAGTGCTGTGACCCTTCTCCACTCTCAAACCCACTCTTGTCATATAATATATGAACTATGCATAAACAGCTCTGGGTTATGATGTGTTTCCTAAAACTAAGAGGACTTCAGCCATAACACTGACATTTTGTTTCTGGAAATGAAAGCCTGGGGACAGTGAAAACAACGTCCGTCAATTTATGAATCGTATTTCCCTGCATACTTCAATTCCCAGCGCTTGTGGTGAAACAGAATGAGGATTTGTTTCTGATGGCGTTGTCCCTAGACCGGCAGGCCTGACTGCTTCAACCTTAGCTTCATAGCACGAAGCCAGGCTCTCCAAATAAGGCCCTCAACAACAGCCTAAGTGGCTAATGCCTCAAGAAATGACCGAATGAGACCCACACAAGATGGATGTTCCGATTATTCTGGGGAAGCAGGCATCCTGGCCCTGCCCAGTTCCTGGCAAGAAGGTCAAATACCTTGGGGACACTGAGCCAAAGATTCAGCAGACATGCTGGCTTCTCGAGTGGCTAGCGTGGCCCTCATTCTGAACCTTGCCTGTCCCCAGACTCCTTGAAGGCTATGGTGGGACCCCCAGCAAGTGGGAGGCTCAGCCAGTCTGTTTTCAGGAGGGTAGTTTAAGGGGTCATAGAAAAAAGATCTACATTTTGAAGGACAGGTAGAGAGCAGCATGATGTGATGGTGGAATTTCAGAACCCCAAGCTATCATGGACAGGGAGAATTACAGGAATGGAGGCCTCCCACCTCCGTGAGCAAAGCCAGGGTGAATGATAGGACCTGGAGGGTCTAGGGAAATGTATGGAGCTCTGGAAGTGAGAGGACCCTGCACAGCTAGCATGAGAGGAAGGCTGGTTGTGATATATCCGGTTGCTGTTAAGGCTCTCTGGAGAGCTGCTGTGTCGGGGCTTGCCCCAGGATACCCCATCCAGCCCTGCTCAACCTTCATGTCCTCTAGGAAGTATCCCTGAGATTCCAATAGCGCTGTACAGCCTGCTTCCTCCAGTATCCACGACATAGTCTCTGCTGCTTCTACCTGGCCAGGTTGGCCAAGGGCCACCTGGAGACAGGCACCGGTTCATTCGTGATCCAGCAGGGTACCAGACAGACACTGGAAGCAGGATCATGCATTACTCTGTGAGTTTCACCCAGGCTCAGGCATGTCAGGATTTGCAGAGAGACCTACTGAGCCTCAGGGGGACTGGCTGGGGAGAGAGACAGTACATCCAGCCTACCCCATGTTTAATCCACCCTTTACTCATTTCACAGCCAAACAGGCCTTCCCCATAACTGGTTTAGGAGGCCCAGCTACCAGCCTTTTCTTCAAGGCCCCTGGATAAAGTCCAGGCATCCTGTTTAGATGACAGCCTTGCCTTCTAAATCTTCTCTGGAGTCCCTCTGTAGCCCCCATAGCAGCCCTCTACAACTTAAGGTCACAGGTCATGGCTCATTAGAACCAGAAGTAAGCCCTGCCCTGTGCCAACTCTTTCTGGGCACCATAACTCCCAGCCAGCACTGCTCCCAGAGGGCCAACTGGGCCTGGCAGCCAGTACCTTCCATCCCTGGGGGCAACCTGTCTGGTCAGAGAGGCTGAAAAGAAACCAATCTCAGCCAGCAGTCACCCTTTTACGAGGCTAGCGTGGAGCCGTGTGGAGCCAGGAAAGGCTGTGAACTGGCCAGAGCTCCCTGAGAAGAGCAATGGGAAGCCTGGCCCAGACTGCTCTGGTATGGGGCAGGGCACCCTACACAGAGGGGCCTCACCTGGAAAGAAGCCTGACCCAGCTCAGGCCTCTCTAGTCCAGTCCTCACACAAGACTCTAGGACCCTGAACCTCGTGGACAATGTATTGAGATGCTTAACAGATTACTTAGGAGATAAACATTCACATCACAACACTCTTCTCTACTCAACAAGAAGGTTGACATTAATACACTCCTTCTTGAACAGGTCAGTGCCCCTTGGGAGAGAGAAGGGAGATCTTCCCTGGAACCACCTAGGTATAAGTCACTCACCCTTTAGGGTAAAACAGTTTAATCCCTTTAGAGTAAAACAGCTTGATTGCCGGCTGGAAGAATTCAGGCTTCTGGAAGAGTAGATTCTGTCTGAATTCATTGCAGGGTGTGGCAGAGAGTATAGTATGAGGCTCAGAAGAATGGGAAAGAAAGAGGAATTGTTCAGCCAGAGGGCCAAATAAGGAGACAAGGGAGAACTGGCTGATCACATCTGAGATCCGGGAGGGAGGGAGGACCTCAGAGTTGGGCACTGGCCCTGCTCACCAGGCTGACACATAGCGAGCCGCATGCACTGAACAGCAGAGGTTACAGCCTCAGCCTGAAACCTAGAGGGCTACAGTCAAGGTGTGCCCAGATGCTTCCCTCTGATCCCCCTCTCTGGCTGCTGGTGGCCCGGAGCCTTCTCTGGGATCACCTAGTCTGGCTTAGTCTTCACCTCACGTCCCCTGGGGTTACCTTATGTAAATGCACGTAAATATCTACCGACAGGGTCAGCTGTCTTTAGATCGTGCTCTAATCAATATGACTTCCGTTCCAAATAAGGTCTCACTCGGGAGGGGGGACCGGGACTTCAATACGTACAGAACTGGAGGAAAGTGGGGAAAGGATGCTGCGCCAGCATGAACTGAGAACCGCAGAGCTCAGCCCCAAGCAGACAATCCTCCCCAGGGCAGCCATCTTCAGGAAAGAACGCACCAACTGGTCTTCCACTGCCAAACGGTCAGCCCTGGAAACATCCACACAGGCTACACTATATGGACTGAGTAGGTTATATTAGGATTACATGGATATACACATACGTTATGCGTGCAATAACAGTTTGTGGAAAAGAGGCCATGAGTTTGAGCAAGAGCGTTGGGAGGGGGATGCGTGAAGGCTTAAAGGGAGGAAAGGGAGGAGAGAAATGTTGTATTATAGTTTCAAAACTGGTATAAATATATCACTCGCATGTTGTCTCCAGTAACCTACCTATGGGATGGGTGGCATGAGAGTGTACTGAGTTGGGGGCTCTTTTGCACTTGTCTCCCTATGGGCTGGCAGGTTTAGAGGCCAGACCCACATCTTTGAGGCGTGGGGGCCAGGCAGCTGACTTTTCTAAAGGTGTCAGCAATATCAAGATCTCAGAGACCTACCCGAGCCTCAGGTAAGGTCATGGTTATTGATTGGTCAGGCCATTATCTAAAGGTGCTGAGCCTAGGTATTGCAGGGAGCAAGATAAAGCTTGACATCCAGTGGGTAAACCTTGAGGATCTCCGTGGGAAAACATACCATTGAAAGTCCCACTTACAAGCAGCAGCAGCACTACGGCCCACTCAGGGCCTTCAGAACCAAGCATAGACCGGGAGACACACACCTGTCCCTGGCCAGCACACCCCTTCTCTCTAGCCGCCGCTGACAGGCCCACTCATGGTGTCGTGGCGACACCAAGTGGCCACATGGGAAATGGCACTCCTATGCTAGCGGGCAGATCTATGAAACAGCAGGCTACCTTCAGCCACCTTCAGCCAGGTGTAAGTAGCTTTGCTAAATGTGAGTACCACATCTGGTTTCCCCAGAGCTTAGGGAGACATCAGTGTTTCCCCCTGCCCTTTAGAGATATGCGGCCACATGCACAGCTATTTCAAAAACACATTCTGCAGGGCTGGAGGGAGGTCCCAGCAGGGGACCCAGATTCAATTCCCAGCACGCACATGGTGGCTTTCAAGGGTCTGAAACTCCATTTCTAGGGGGATTTGATGCCCTCTTCTGGTCTTTGCAGACACTGCTAGCATATGGTATACAAACACACAGGCAAGCAAATCACCCATACACATAAGTAATTAAGACATGCACTCACACACATCCCTAGTGTGGATGAGCCTGGCCAACCTGGCCACAAACTTTCTTCTTCCACCTAGAATCACACACTTCAGGTCTCCAGGCTCCAGAAGGGAAGGGACAAGAACTCGGGGCCCAACAGAGCCTTCTCCTGGGGCTCTGCCTCAGAACCCCAACTCAAGCCCCGCCCCAGCCTGGACTCATGCTCCCCAGCCCTAAAGAACGGGAAGGAGGAAGTGGTGGTATGTGGCCTTTCTCATAGAGCTATAACACTGGTCTACTTAGGGAGCCAAAGTCAGATGAAAGGAAGAATTCCACCCAGGAATTCCACTCAATTTTCAGTGAGTTTTTGGGGGTTACTTACAGGAGGATGTGGGCGGGTTACATTCAGGTACATGGTGGCTCAAAGACCACAGTATCACCAACACGTCCACCTGGTTATGAGTGACAGACAAAGAGGAGCCACATCCCTGGAACCTCCTGCCCAACTTGAAGGCAGTTCCACCGAGGAGAGTCTCCTCTACCAGCGACTGTTTGCAGCTTACAGGGTAGGTGGTGACTGGGGCAAAGCTGCTTGTGAACCTTGTAACTTTCTGAGCTCTTGAGTCTGGGCTCTTGAGTCTGCCCCATCTCTTTGGCTTCCTTAGCCACTCCTAGAAGCTCTTGTCCACCACATCCCTCAACGCCAACCCTGCAGCTACCTAGAAAAGACTGGAACCAGCCAGAGAGGAGAGGGCAGCTCACCTTCCTGGAGCCCAAAGTAGAACCAGAAGCCCAGCACAGGGAGGTGGGAGGTTTCTGGGTCACGAGGACTCAGACAGAGAAAGAGTTTCCAGAAAGTGCAGAACTACTTGTTAGTTGGAGTCAGCTGCATCGAGTGGAGTATCAGGCATGTGCTGATCCTGAGGCCTGGGAAACATCTCATAGGTCCTTTCTGGCCTGAAGTTTCCTGTCCTGCTTGGGGCTCTGGCCCTTCAAGGCCAGACCTCTTTCCTCCAAGTGCCATCCTCTTCAGCCAAGAGCATTTGTGATGACCCGGGAGGGTCTTTCTGTTCAGTAACAGTAGATAAGGTGAAATTGAAGCCTAGAGAGTTTGGAGGATGGGGAACTGCCCAAACCACAGAGCTAGAAAGCGACGGGAGCCAGTGACATTAAGTTTAATATGATTTTATTTGATCCGATGTATCCAAAATATTGTCATTTCAACACATAATCAATATAAAAATGTTCGCAATGGTTAGCATTCTTCTTTTTGAACAGAGTCTTCACAATCTGGTATTTATTTAACACTTACAGTCTTTTGCCATTTGAACATGACGCTTTCATCAGAAATATTTGATTGAGATCGCACAAGCTCGGCAGATGCCTATGAACAAACTTTAAATGTGAAATTGTTGTTCCAAACACACTTTAGCAATTTCTAGTAACTGAATTAGATGTGGCGGGGGTGCATTCCTGCGTATTTATCCATGTGCGTGTGTGTGTGTGTGTGTGTGTGTGTGTGTGTGTGTGTGCAAACACATGCACGTAAAACATAGAAGTCATGCCAGACCTCAGTTGCTCTGTACTTTATGTTTTAATACAGATTCTCACTGGAACTCACCAACTTGGCCAGACTGGCTGGTCAGGGAGCTTGGGAGACCTGCCCGGCTCCACACCAGCCCATAGTGCTAGGATTCTAGCTGCATACCACCCAGGTTTTCCCTGGATGCTGGATTTTGGGTGCCCAGCAACCCATTTGCGTGATAAGCATCTTCGGGACTGAGCCATCTCCCCCAGCCCCAGATTCAGCATTTTTATAGCTTATATTGATTTGAGTGGAATTAGGGATTCAGTTCCTTGGTAGCGCTAAGTAGTAGCTGTTCAATAGTACACAGGCAACAACCTCGGGCACTCTCAGCTTGGACCTGCCCCGCAGTGTGGTCACCAATGGCGACCACACTCCATAACCCACACACAACTGTGGATGCTCTCCTCGAGCTCAGTGCCAGCAGCTGACACCTGATGGGGCACAGCCTAAAGCCCCACAGGGCTTGACTGCCCGGCCCTGTCCTTCTTGTCCATGTATTCACTCTGTGCTACGGATTCTCCTTGCTGACCTTGCACTTTTCCCCCTGGGCCTGGCCTGACTCTGGTTTCCCTACTCCTCCAGGTCAGTATAGTATTGAAAGGGCCCACAACTGTGCTATTCAAACTGCAGGAGCAGCAGGGATTAGGCCCCTACTCGACAGGGGATGGAGAGCGGCTGCCCCAGTAAGTCTGCGGGATGAAGCCCCTAGTGCTCTAGAGAATGAAGGCTTCCCCTAGCTTACGGGTACCCATAAAAGACCTTTGTGGTATTTCATGGCCCAGTGTTCCCAGGGATGAGGAGAGGGAGATGGATATTTGAGAGTCCCCAATGTAGCCTGCTTTCCAGGATCTGTTCTTCCTCTATCTGCCATGCTCATCTCACTGCTATGAAGCGGCCCTAACCTGCTCCTCTGGCATTGTCCCTGACAGTGGTGTCACAGGTAAACCTATGTCTCTTCTGAGGGTATCCCCACCCCCAAATTTCTATCTCCTACTGTGGCTATGTGTTGTCTAAAGACCTAGAAGGCTGGCAAGATGGCCCAGTGGGCAAAGAAACTTGCCACCAAGTCTGACGATCTGAGTTTGATTTCCAAAACACAACACAGTGAAAAGAAAGTTGTTCTCTCACCCTTATCCACGCACCTGATGCACACATACACACCCACATACACACATACACACACACATACACACACACACACCGCATCAATCAATCAATACAAACGTAACTTTAAAAACTTACGAGCCAGTGGGGCAGTGTGGCACACGCCTTTAATCCCAGCACTCAGGAGGTAGAAACGGGCGGATCTCTGAGTTCGAGGCCAGCCTGGTCTACAGAGAGAGTTCCAGGACAGCCAGGGCTACACAGACAAAACCCTATCTCAAAACAAACAAACACAGGCCTTAGGAACCCAGAGAAGCCTATGCCCTGACCTGGCTACCATATATTCTGCCAGGTGAGGTAGGTTCTAACGTGCCCCAAGAAACACACCTCCAAAACCCAAGCAATGGCCAAGGCAAATGCAAAATCTCAGGTGGACAGGAGTGGGAGGAAAGAATAGAGAAGAAAAAAAGGAAAAGGACCCACCCTCAGAACAGAGAACTTGTGGGAGCCAGCACTTTCCTCTTGCTTGGGCTCCTTCAATTTGATGCAAGCTACTAATCAGTCACCACAGCAACAGAGATCTCTGTTCCTCCATCACTGACTCCCAGAGTTGACTTGCAAAGCTGTAACAAAGAGGCTCTAGAGGATGGCCACAGAAAAGCCGGCCTCATTGCACTTACACAACTGGACACGCAACAAGCAGAGCTGCAGTCACTTGATTGCTTTCCGCCAGCCCCTCAGCTAGGTGACACAAGCATCCCAGTACTTAGTGAGGAAGCCCACAGGCTCCTTCCGCTCCCAGGAGGCTTAGGAAAACACAGCGTTATGGTTGCTATCTGTCCTAGGCAAGAGGGTGGTACTAAGATGGAAAGACAAGACTGTCTTTTGGTGTGGCCAGAGAGTCAGCATACTGAAGCCCAGCATGGTAAGACAAGAGGTCTGAGAATATAGGGAACTCCTGGGAGCTATTGGACCCAACACAGGTGAGATGACACCCTCATAGCGGAGTCCCAATGAGCTAGGAGGGTTTTAGTCAAACCCTATTCTTTGGCTCTTGGAAAACCTTTTCTGGGATCCTTCTACTAGGGTACCTAACTGCTTTACCTCAGTGTCTGGGCTCATGGGTCCTGGAGAAGAAGTCTCTACCAGTGGACTATGCTCTGTCCCCACATCACTGGGCCTTGAAGAGTGCTCCATGGGCATGAGCACCATCCAGGATCATGACATGACAGCCGTCAGGATGCTGGGTCTCCAGAGACTGAAATTCTAGCTAGCATACATTCTCCAAGGATTGGCCAAGTGTAATGCTTTCATGGAGAAAGTTGCTTCACTGTGGGATAGATGGGGAGGAAGGAAGGAAGGAAGGAAGGAAGGAAGGACAAGAACATACACACACCCTTCTATGTAAAGAACTATCCATACTTGTTAACAAGAATCAATGCACAGCAGCATGCCATGATTCCTGAAGGCAGCAACCCCGAGCCATGGAGACAGAGGCACTGCTTGGCTACATGCCTCGCCTGTCCTGGGCCAGTCTCCCGATGGTCAGACGCCTCTTGTGGTTACACATCCTTGAAGGTACAATATATCAGCAACTAAGACACCGTGACGTCCTCCTACCTGTGAGCACTAACGAAGTCTTTGCACCCTCAGAAAACCCAACAGCATTGTGGTTTTGATACCTTTTCCTTTTGGCAGTAATAACAGAAATAAATAGCCTAAAAGGAAGATCAATCCATCATAATTTGGGATGTTTGTTTTGCTAAGTTAACTCCTGCTCAAACTGTGCCTGTCTCTTTCCTTCAAGAGGACAGGGGTTGAGAGGTGTCCCCAATCCCACCCACCCCACCCCAAAACACTAAAAGCAACCCTGAGTGCTGGCCGGATGACACCCTGTTCTGCCTGCCAAGAGTCTTCGGCAGCTCTCTGGGGATCAGCTGTGACTCTCTTGGCCCAGGCTGTCCCTTCTGCAGCAGGAACTCTCGCTCAAGAACTTGCATGCAGAGCTTGGTGAGTTCTGAAGGCTTTTTGGCCAAAAATGCCTGGCTCTTACCCATCAGACTTGTCTAGTGTCTGGCTATGCTAATTTCCAGGCATTTTATGAACATTTAACAAGTCTGATTAGACTTCTAGAAGTCCTGGAAGAAGGTTCATGTATGTAGATGCCCTCAATCACCCCGCCTCTATTATGGCCCCACCCTGAGCTCACCTTGAACCCAAGCCAGGGAGATATTTTTCTAGATCTTCCAGCCTGGGTTCTAGGGACCTGGGTTATAGGCCCGCACAAAGCAGAAGTTTGGGTCCTTGTCGAGAACTCTGAAGCAAACCTGTTGGTTAAGCTCCCTGCTCTGTGCAAACTCTGTCATTTTCCTCCCTGGAGAAAAATCCTGGAAGATCCTAACTGTGGTCCTGTAGGACCATCTGCCTGGTCACAGTGGTAGTCTTTGTGAGGTCCAGCCAACCCATGAAGGTACAAAATCTCCCAAGTGTAATAAACACATTTAATGAAGCACACATCTAACCCTCAACTCCCACCACCCGCCCACTTACCCACCCCAGTTTCTTATCAGCGGGGGATCTGCTTTGTAGTCCTAGGCCTTCCATCTAGCTCCAAGCAGGTCCTTCAGCCCTTCTGGCTCAGAATTTATTTAGTAAAACAAGTGATTGACTTGGGGATACTATGTAACCATTTCAATACTAACCGGCCTGCTAGCAAGAAAGAAACACTGGAAGCTCTATGATTCCATCTGGAGTCATTAAGGAGAGACTCCCCAGAGCCCCTCATCCAAGGGGGTCTGCCCAGGCGGATGGAACTTACCAAGGCCTTAGGGCATCAGCAGGACACTAAGGGAGTCTAGCCCTGGAGGGTTAACTCTGTCCAGAGAGGACCAGCCAGACCCTGAGAAGAGGAGCACACACGGAGAGAACCATCTTAAGGTGGAAGGACCCACACAGCCCTGAGAGAGTCAGCCAGCCCATCTCCAGAAGGGATCAGAAGAGTCTGCAGGAGACCAACCTGGCCCTGAAGGCTGGGGGAGCTCCACTCCCTGCGTGAGCTCTTAGCCCCCTTCTGTGGTTTCATTACTCTTTCTCTCGGGCCTGCCAAGCTTCTTGGGAACATAGTTCTGCCCTACTTCATATTGCTTATAAAGCTTCCCCATGACTGTTTTCCAGTGACATCCATCTTCACCCCGGGGTCAGTATTTATCTCAACTCTGCGAGTTCATAGTACACCATATGACTTAGGAGGGCTAAGAGCTTAAATGTAGCCTCTCATTTGGAACCCTTGCTAGCCAGGTCTTGAAGCAAGCCTTGAAGGAGGTTGTAAGAATGTTCCCCTGGAGCCCAGTTACCAAGCTGGCCTCCATTCCTGATCATGTTGTAATGGACAGAGCCTTCAGCTCAGCCCACACTCTTTCCTGGCCCATGCAACGTCTCAGAAGAGCTGTGTTTCTCCCTGTAAAAATGGGTGGTCCATCTCGTTAACCTAGCAGAGCATCAGGTATTGGCTAGCTGTAAGGGAGTGGGGGCCTACTTGCTTTGAGAGTTAAGAACCCTGGCTGCCTAAATCTCTCCTGGGCCCTAAACGCTTTAGGATGCTGTGTTCTCCCCTGTTGAGGATCCAGCTCAGCATTGGGATTTGGACAAAATAATTATAATAACGTTGAGCAGTTTACATACAAAGGGGTGGTTTAGTAAGCGGCCCTCCTTACAAGGAGGCCTAATGAACAGAGATTTGCCCATCATTTGTCTAAAAGTTGCAACAAGCCTTTAACTAGTAGCTCTTATCCTCCTTGCCTAAATAATGGTAGAAGGGTAGTATGTCCTCCCCAAGTTCACAATTCAGACTTTCCGTTCTTCCACTGTTTTCCTGGAGAGTTCCTGCTTCCTCATGGCACCTCCTAACCTGGGCAGTGGTACCAACTCACCCTCTCTCTACCCTGTGGTCATCCTTGCCCTGCAGCCCCATCCCAGATCATGTCCAAGTTCTGAAGCACTGTTCTTGGACAAGCAGCCCTATCTCTCTAAGCTTCAATCCCAACCCAGTCCTTCTTCCAGAGAAGCCAAGCATTCCCTCTAGATCTGCCTGTGTACGTGGTTCAAAAGCCTTCAGAAACTTCGCCCTGCTGAGCCTAACAAGACCTGTAGATGGGCACTCCTGTTCCCTGTTTATCTAAGCCTGCTCGTGAAGCAGCTCATTTCCAAGTGATGTACGTGACTTGAGTGAATTCTGAGTTTTTGAGCCTTACCACTAAATTTATCCCAAAGCAGAAGTAGCAAGAGTTGGCTCCCCCCATGGCTGACTCACTTACCTTCCTGTTTTTTTCCCTCATGTCTAACTTCTTAAAGGTGTAAAATGAAGTAGAACAAGGCAGGCCACATGCTCCTGTTGGTGACCAACACTCTACAGTAAAATCAAATGTGACAGCAGCTGGCAATGCTACAGTCAGCCCTGGGGCTGTGCACTCTGTCCCACCTCCACGGGGAGGATGCCTGTACCCAGGTGCCAGCTGCCCATCAGTTAAGTATAACAGGACCTACGCCTGGGCCCATGAAGCCAGTGTGGCTCCTGGCAAGAACCCTTGTCGCCTGTGTGGCAAAAGGAGAAGAATAATAAGGCTGGCTCTGGAATGAAAAGGGGATGGGCCAACCAAAACAAGGTTGTCACCTTTGAAGAAACTTAGGTACAGGAGGAAGAGGGGAGATGGGGGAGGAGAAAGAAGAGGGTGGGAAGGAAAGGAGGAGGAAAAGAAGGAAGGAAGGAAGGAAAAAAAAAGGAAACTGGGCTGTCTCCTAACTTTGACTACAACCTAAGCAAACTCCTTGTTTGCCTGTCTTTCCAAAATGGAAACAGGAGAGGTGCCACACAGCTTCAATGGGAATACATAGAAAGTATTGGGCATCTTCTTACTGGATGGTTCTCTATCTACTTTCTCTCTCCACCCCTACTCCCCATTTCAGGTTTTATGTGAAATTACCATACTTGTAAGTCAGATTGCAAACAGCTTTTCAGGACGAAGAAAGGCAATGTGAGCTCTATGCCCCTTCTTTATGCCAGCTTCCTTTCCTGTAGTCTTCAACTTGGAATGTGCACCCCCACAATGCAGCTCAGCCCTGTGGGCCTCCTGCCTGCCTTCAGAACTTGACTTGAGTGCCCATGACCATGCCCTGAGTTAGATTCTGAAATGCCCCCACAATAGGTTTGTGTCCTAAAAGTTTGGTCCTCAACTGGTAGCACTGTCTTGGGAGGTTCCAGGGACCTTGGGAGGTGGGTTCTAGCTCAAGGAAGTGGGTCACTAGGGATCAGCCCTTGGGAGTACATCATCCCTGGCACTTCCTGTCTGGCTTTGTTTCCTGTCTACCTCTGATGTAAACAGTTCTCTCCCATATACTCCTGCTACCATGAAATTCAGCCCATGCATGTGGGGCCAAACAATGGTGGAGTAAACCCACTGGAAGCCAAAAGAAGTCTTTGCTCCCTTGAGTTGTCTATGTTGAATAATTTGGTCTTGGTAATGGAAAATTACCAGCAGAGTAGCCATGTGTGCTTACTCTGGAGGATGGTCCTAACAGAACATGTGGATCCTGAGGTAGCCAAAGGTTTGTTGTCAAGATTAATGGGAGCAGTGTAAACCAAGGACCTTCACTCAATGGAAGCCATTACACTACAGGGCTCAATCCATACCTCAGGCAATTGTTAACCAACTGCATAACCTTTAACCCGGAACTTCCTACCCCATCTGTCTACCGGCAAAATAAAGAAGCTTCCAGTTCCTTCCAGCTCCAGTGTCCTGAGACTCCCGATGAAAACCGTGCAGCCATTAAGCAATTCAAAAGGAATTAGGTCTGGCAATCCGAAATCTAGCAGACAGGCGGAGAAGGAAGAGCACTTGGGGTAGGGACAGGCTGCTCCCCAGCCTGAGACTCTGTTGTGGCGGGTAATTGAGGTTGATGGAACACAGCAGCGATTTATGAGAGAGAGCTCATGGGTAGGAAGCCGAGGAGGCTATACATTAGTCATGTCTGAGATTCCTTCTCAGTGATACTGTGGGCCCTGGAGCCAGCTCGGCCACTGCCCAGATGAAAAACTTATTGATCCAGAAAAAGCAAGGGAGCCAGCTTCGCTTTATTTTAACAGCAAATAAAAATGACTTTTTTTTCCAGGGAGGAAACTCACTCACACACACTCACTCACACACACACACACACACACACAAACACATTATTGGACACAGAGTTCTGGATCAAGTGAGGCCGGGATAACAAAATTACGTGGTAAGGATGACCCCTGATTTAAGAGTGGGAGCACATCACCCCTTAAGACTCAACCCAAGACCTGGGAAAAGAAGTCCTCTGCCTGCTGCTCTCTCCCCCTCCCCAGTACCCACAAGTTTGTTCAGAAAGGGGGAGGGGAGGAGAAGCTCATCAATGATCTTAGGACATCTATTTTCCGAGCTTAGACGAGGAGCAGTACCCAGCCACAACCAATTTGTCTCTTGCCCTCAGGTCCCATCTTGAGGGAGAGATAATCCGATGGTAATTAGATCCGTAGTTCTCACACCTCAGTGCCAATGAACCTCCATGAAGCTTGTCGAGCTCACTGGGGCCCCACACCAAGGAAGTCACATTCAGCTGCTTTGAGATGGGGCCCAGATCTTCATCTCTCCTAAGTTCCTGGATGTTGTTGGGACTACTGGTCTGGATGTCGGGCGCTGAGCAGCAGAGCGGCAGACCAGGGCTCTCAGCCTTTAGTTGCTTATCAGAACAACCTGCTGGATCAAGTGAATCCAATGCGAATTACAGTAGCCTGCATCCTATTTAGAATCTGCATTTCCTTCCATTCCCTTCTTGCTGTCGTCTTTCCCACCTTCCTTTCCTCCCTTCTCTCCCTCCCTCCATCCTCATCATCTTCAGAGGCCCACACATGCTAAACAGACTCTGCCACTAAGCTACAAGTCCTCCAAGAGTCTGCATTTCTACAACGGCCCAGGCCATGCCTGGGTCACTCTCTGTGGACACGTTCAGTTAGACCATTAGTGCCGTGGGAACTGGAAAATGAGGCGTGAGCAGGGGCTGATACTGATGGGATAGGCTTCATGTAGTTGCTGGACTGATTCTTCAAGGGTAAGCAACATTTACATAAGACAGAAAGAGTATCCACTGGGGAGGACACTGAGAAAAGCAGGAAGTGGGGGGATGAGAAGACCAGGAGTAGAGAAGTGCCCACTGGAAACTGACACATGCCGGTGTGAAGATGGAAGTTGGGGCCACCACAAACAGGCACCTCCCAGTTCAAGAGGCTGCTCCAGTTCCAATGAGTCTGCTGGCAGCTGGTTTTTGTGATGGAAATGATTATTGTTCTGTGAGCCCCAGACTGACAGCTCCCAATCCTGCCTGTCAGCCAACTTGGATATTTTTTTTCACCTGGCTTGCTAGTAATGGTTTGTTTTTTTGGCAGTCTGAAGTGACTCCCACTTTTCCAATCTCAATTCGAAAGGGCCTCAGCCTCTCCAAGAGTGGAGTGTCTCGAAACCACACAGGGTGGTTATGAGTTTCTCAGCAGGCAGCCAGAGAAAACCAGCGTGTTTTGTACAATGCTTAGTCATAGGTTCCTCAGTCAAGGTCACGATCAAAGAAAGAGACACAGCCTCTCTCCTTTCCTCTCTTGGACTTATTTTGTTTATAAGATTGCTCCAACAAAAGGTACAACTTTTCTTCAACAGAGCTACATCGGTGGGTACCGGAACACAGAAGCACTTGTGCCAAAAACCTGTCCCTTGAAAACTGAACTCATGCTTATTGGATGACGTCATATTTTCCCAAAATTTGCCACAACAAAGTACCACTAACTTGTATACTCTCAAAATTTGGAGATCAGACGTACAAAGCAAAGTGTAAGCAGGATCCTGATTCTTGCAACGCCTCCAGAAAAGGACTCTCCTTGCCTCTTTCAGATTCTGGCAGTCCTGGGCATCCCTAGGCTTGTAGAACATAACTCACACAGGCCTCACAAGTGTTAGGCCTCACAAGCTTTCCTTGTGTCTCTGTCCAAACGGTCTTCCTTATTCTAAAGACGACAGGAGTATGGGGTGGTGTTACATAAGGACATCAGTCATTGGCTGAGGGACTCATCTCCATCTATACTGTCTTAACTAATTAGATAGGTACTCTCTATATCCCCAAATCAGGTCACATGTAAGGATCCTGTGGAAAAAGACTCCATCCTCTCTTTCCCAATAATACATTCAGCGAATCACAGGCACCTGTTGTAAAGTTGTTTTAAAATAAAATCACTGCTGAAATTAACTGTTTCCGTGTGCTTTCTTTTTCTAAATTAAGCTATAATAGTAGCTGCTTTAATTAAAATAAAAACTTCACTGTAGATTAGGCCCAACCCACAAGGTCAACTGAGAAGGGGCTAAGCGCTGGTCCTCCCCATCCTTATTAGCCAGGGATGAACCTACAAAACTTAAACAGCAGGTGCATGGGCAGATTAGGAAAACTGTTTCCCTAATCCACTCCTCACAGCTGGGACCCACGGCAGTTGTAGGTGCTGGAGATGGAACAGTGAACAAAAAAGACACAACTCGCCATCCCCATAACTCAACTGCCCGTGAGTAACAGACATGAAGAGAAAACAAATAACACATGGTGTACAGGAATACCTTATAAAGGCATGACTGAGATTTGTGATTTTAAGCAGGTGGTCAGACAAAGGCCCCACACAAAGCTGGAAAGGTGGGGAGGGGTCCCCAGAAGGACAGTGGCAACAAGGTTCTGCAGTACTGGCCTCTTTGAGGTCTGCTTCTTGCCCAGGGATGGAACCATCACATATGCAGGACCCCACTCTGTGGCGTGGAAACATGCTTTGGGTGAAGGCAAAGCAGAACGCTTGAACCACACAGGCAGGGGATGAATTTTGGCATGCAGTGTAGCAGCTGAGATGGAAACTGGGTCCATGAGAGGTTAGCAGGTGGGATTCGGGGCTGAAACCCACAGCGGTATTCCACCAGCCACAGAGCAGGGCTCAGACCCCAGTTTAGACCAAGGGATGTGTGTGCCTCATCGACGCTGGAACCCTTCAAAAATATGTTCCACCAAGTGAAGATGAGTTCAAAAGAAAACATCCAGAAGCATTCTTGATGCAAAACAGCCAAAACTGTCTAAAAAGGATAGCCACTAAGATACTGACAGAACCAAAAGTCATTCTTGTTTTGAGAAAAGGTCTTGTGTAGTCCAGGTTAGCCTTGAGCTCACCAGATAACGAAGGATGACCTTAAACTCCTGATCCATCTCCTAAAGCTGGAGTCACAGACGTGCTCCGCCATTCACAACCAGAAATAAAGACGACACATCCAGCAGGAAGACAAGTACTTTGAAGCCTCGGTTTCTAGTTACAGTTACACTGAATAAAAAATGTCTAGAAAAGAAGGGCATGTGTAGGTGACACCTTAGTTTTCATATACAACTCCTGCAGTGTCCAATTATTATTACCCCCGCATTGAGGATTCCTATGAAAATAACAGCAATCATTGTGAGGTGGTTTATATTTCTCCATGTCAGCGGTTCTCAACCTCCCTAATGCCTTGACCCTTTAATACAGCTCATGTTATGATGATCCCAACCATAAAATCATTTCATTGCTACTTCATTACTGTGATTCCGCCACTGCTGTGAATCATAATGTAAATATCTGATGTGCAGGATATCTGACATGTGACCCCTGTGGAAGGGTCATTGGACCCCACAGATTTAGAATTGCTGCTCTATGTAAACATGACCATGGTATTAAAATAACTCAAGCTGCTGAGTGATGTGTACAACGTAATTCTTTAATCATAGATGTGTGAGAGAGCCCATGTGTTTGTACAGAGGAAATGATCTTGAAAGATAGGAACTAACTGGTGGCTATTATAAGAAAGGGAGAACGGAAACCATGGGGGAGCCTGTGCATTTTGCAGATATTCCTTTGTAGTTGGGGTTACCTTTCTATGTGTGTTAAGCTGAAAGGGTTCCCGGTGCATTGCTTCAGCCAGCGCACAGTTAAACCTCTGCATGAGTGATAACAGGAAAGGACACACTTTGCGTCTGTCCCCTGTTCCTGCTGGAAATAACAGGCGTGCATAATGAGGAATTCTATCTAAGATGCAGACTTTTTAGCAGTACTGTTAAGCATGAGAAAATTTTAAAGTTAAATATGACTCCTATAGTTCAGAATGAAATTGTGGCATCTAGGAAGGAGCCCAGAGGTGCTGAGAGGAAGCACAGAGCCCAGGATTTGCAGGAAATGTAGAGAAATTTCAGGCAAACAACTCACACTGCCCACTTGGATGCAAAACTGGATGGTGCTCTGGAGGGCAATAAAATCAGAACCTTTGGGGTTATCTTACCTACCAGACAATTCATTTGCATGTCTTCTGGACAAACCCGGACAACTTCATGTAACCTCAGCCTGTATCTCAAGCAACTGAATGCAATAGTGCTTGGGTGGGTCTGTTAGACCAGGCTGCCTACGATGCTGAATGCACGCACATTCGTCTGCCTCACTCCTTCTAAGTGTTGGATGCTTTTTCTTAACATAAGACACAAATTTACATATTGGCAGCCATGGCTTTCAAGTTTCCAAGTGGAGTTTGCTCTTAATATTAATCTGCTTTTCACCATCTCCTGTGTCTGTTTTCAATCAGGAGTGAAAATGACCCACAAGCAAGTCTAGCATTGCAATAATGCTCTGTTATAAAAAAATAAAAATAAATGTTTGGATACTCACCTTGATGGGCACTAAAACATTTATAAGCAATTTTTTAAATTGGGGGTCAAAAAACTCTACATATCTACTTTGAGTTGATACCAGTTTGGGAATAAAAATTAATTGATAGTTAACTGTAGTTCCAGATGCCTGTGAGGACTTGGGAAGTTCCTGGCTGTCTTGGCGTGGGCTTCCTTCTCTATGAAAACTAAGACAGTGTCTGCCCTTTGGTTGTATGTGCGCGCACAGGCGTCACTAACACGGGCTACAAAACACAACTACACTCCTTGTTTACTGTCAACTGCGTAGTCTGAGGCCCTACCCTGTGGTTTTTCACTTCTAGGCTTCCATCATTTGTTGTTTTGTCCTGGGTTTTGTGTTCTTACCCTCCTGTCATTTTGAAACGCATGAGCTGCTTTTGAATCTTACAAAAGAAAAAGTCTTTCACAGAAAACAAAATAACCACATTTCTCATCCTCTTTTCGTCTTCGTGGAGAGAAGCATCTTTTGAGGCCCCCTAAGAGCCAAGCTCTCTCCCCCCTTTGCGCTACTGCCATTTCAAACTGGAATGGCCTTCCCCTAGTTAACCAGCACATTTTTTAGAAATACAGAAGACACTAGAATCTAAACTTATACGGATGTTAAAATTGCACCAGGTCTACACAGTAGCGGTTCAAAGTGCTGTTCACTGGGTTCTCATATCACATAATGCAAGGATTTAATTTCACTATTTCATGTGTGTGGGTGCCTTGCCTGTGTGGGTGTCTGTACACACATGCAGAAGTGCCAGAGGAGGCCAGAAGACAGCACTGGACCCCCTGGTACTGGAGTCACAGATGACTGTGAGCCACCATGTGGGCGCTGGGAATTAAACCAGGGTCCTCCGGAAGAGCAGCCAGTGCTCTTGACATCTAAGACATCTCTCCAGCCTCAGCACTTACTTTTTTCAAAACAATCATCTGTTAGCTCAAACAATCCAAGTAAATCTCACATTATGGTTCCAGGCATTTCCTCCACACAAGTGTCCAGACAGAGACTATTATAAAGGCTTGAACCATGTGGTGCATTTAGAGAGAAAGGGGAGGCAGCACCTTTGACCTGTCTTATGTGTGCGCGACTTTTGAGGGACACTTATGGTCAGTCTGTAATCCAACTAAAGGTGCTTTTCTGAAGACTAAGTATTCTTTGCACACATGACCATGAGCCATGTTCTGCCCCCCCCAACCTGAAAGTCGTTTTTTTCTTTTTTTAATTTTAATTGTTTTACAATTTATTCATTATTATCCTAATTGAAGCGCGGTTTTTTTTAAATAGTGCAGAAACTATGAATATAATTAAAACCATCTAACTATATACTTCAAAGGGACTGGTTGAATATGTAGACTATTCCCCAATAAAACTGTTTTATAATGCTTCAGAGTAAAAGTAAACGTCAATTCTAGAAGTTTATATGCAAATTGAGTGTTTACATTCGTATAGACATTTGTTTCCACTGATTTATTTTTCTATATGTTAAAGTAGGTGAACCAGGTTTGGTGATGCATACCTTTAGTCCCAGCAATTGGGAGGCAGAAGTAGGTAGATCTCTGAGTTTGAGGCCAGCCTGATTTACAGAGTGAGTTCCAGGACAATCAGGACTAGACAGGGAAACCTTGTCTTGAAAAAACAAAAGAAAAAAAAAAGACGAAAGAAAGAAAGAAGGTGTGGATACAGTAGGATGGAAGAGAGTGGGTAACTTGTTCAAGCAAAGTAACAGAAACTTTTCTTCATTGTTAACAGTTTTCACTTAGACGCATTTTGGTTGACAAACTGAAGTGATTACGTAAGAGAAAGAGTTAACTGTATGAAACGTAGAGTTAAATTTTTAAGGAGGCCAGCCTCAGCAGATAAAGACTTTGAGTCTCAGAGCATTATAAGTATTGAACTGGTTTGCCCCAGAGGGGCAGGGAGAAAATGTATCATGCCCGATGAGAAAGGTTTACAAGGTCCAAAATGGTATGCTGCTAACCCTGGCACATCAGCAAGCCCAGCGATGACACAGAAAAGAACAATCAGCTCATGACTAAGAGCTGTCTGGGAAATCTAGCTTGCTCTTTCTCTGTGGTTTCCTCTTATCAGCTCAGTCCATGGACCTCATTCAGCTCCATGTTTCTCAACCAGTGTTAAGAATAATTCTCTAAACTCGAAAGTAATTTAAGTCCACTTATTCCATTTTACTATTCTTTGTGAAACAATTGGTATAATGAACTACAAGTCCTTTCTGCTTTGTTTTTGCAGAGGGGGAATGCTGGGTAGCCGAGTTTGGGCACTTCACTAGCAGCAGCGAGATGTGGGGAACAGGAACAATCGCATGACGATAAACGATACCCAAGGTATCGCTCAGCCGATGAGAAACGGGTCAAGATGTGCAAAGCCTAGTTTTGGAGAAGATAAAATTCGGTAAACGTACTATTTGGTTAAGCCCAGTAAACGACAAAGGAAACTGTAAGTCCAGGCAAAGGTTGATCCTAAGCATCAGCGATTTTGTTTTTCTGAGAAATTAAGAAACTTTTGAGTAATAAAATCTAGCAAAGCAAATGAAAACTTTTTAACAAGTTTTCTTTCTCATACTACATCCATTCCAGCCAGGAGTAAAACAGAGAGAGTATGAGCCAAGAGAAAATAAAATTGTTTAAGTATTACTTGATTCTCTGGGTGGAATTGTGTTTAGCTCTCCCAAGGTCAGGACAGTTTGCTTTTTTTTTTTTTTTTTTTTTTACAAAAGGCTTTTTAAAAGGGACCTTTCTGTTTTCATGCAACATTATAAATTCTTTTAAAGCCCTTCCCAACAGAGATAAATCATATTGGAAAATGTGAGCAATTACAAAAATAGAGCGGCTTTTCCTTTCTGGCCATCAAACTTAATTTCCTCTTCATATTCATTCACCTGCAGCACAAACTCTCCATGAATTTTGCCAGATATTATTCACAAATTACTAATGGGGCAATTACTTTCTATGCTTCATGAGATCACTTCAAAGGGAAAGAAACAAAGTTAAGGGTGGCAACGGGGACAGCATTGGATGCCACCGAAGCCACAGTTCTGTTGGGCTTTGGATGCCAGGCGAATGTGCTTTGTCTCTCTCCAGTGGGGGCAATTTCCACCCATAACAGCTTTCCCACAGCAGCAGTAAACCAGTTTGGGGGACCTAAAAATGAGGGTCTGTATCTTAGAATGCCAAACCCCAGCAATAAAAACTTACAACTGTAGATGGGACACGCTGGCTTTGGCTCGCTTCCCCGGAGTTCTTCCCAGTTTGTGAGAGCCCTGTTGTTTGCTGGCAGAACTCAAAACAGAATTTTTAAGCTTTACATTAATGTGCTTTTGTCAGTTTGTCACTCCCTCTCTATCCCACATCATTTCATGAAGACTTTGAGCAGTATTTGGCTTATATTAAGGATTCGAGAAATACTGAGGCCGTCAGTCATTACAGCCGTCATCCAGAGACAGAAACTATAATCAATATTTAAATCTTAGCCTATTTTTGTAGTGATTTTTTTTCTAAAAATCTTTTTTTCTAAGTGTAGGATGAATTGTTTCCAACTGTTCTCCCATAGGATGGGTGCTTACTTTTAAGCCCAAGAGTCCTGTCTCTCAGCCTATTACCATATGTAAAGTGAGTGAGTTCTCAATGTGTTGTGAGGAGAAAATGAGCAGATGACCCCAGAGGGAAAGAATACTGAGACATGAGAACATGATGCAATTATCTGAAGTCACAGGGGAAATGTGAACATGGGCTGGATATGGAGCATGTTATAGTATTGTTTTTATTAGGTGTCGCAGCGGCGTGTGGCTGTGGAGAGTGTCTTTAGGAAGATGCAAACAGAAATGTTTAGGAAAGAAGCACAGTGACATCAGTATCCCATCCTTAGGCAGGTCAGCAAAAACATCCATCTGGGTTTTGTTTTATTTTGTTGGGCTTTGTTCGAGGGTCTCTATAGCCTAGGCTAGCCGCATACTCACAGCAATCCTCCTGCCTTAGACTTTAGAGTGGAAAGTCTGTGTTTTAAGTATATAGAAAAAGCAAATGTGATATGTTAACTATGTAAAGAGTTTATGGCTTGACTGTATTTATCAGCAAATTTTTTATAGGTGGGGAAAAATTAAGAGTTGGGAATAAAAATATTTGATAAAAGTAAAACCTTTACTAAAAATAATACATATTGATTTAAGTGTTTTGCAGTAATAATATACATTTATACATTAGTATTATTTATTTACTCTACGAAAAGATCTATCTAACATGGTCTGTTGAAATTAATAAACACAGTATTTTACTTTCACTTCTAAAATGTGCTCTCTCACATATAGTGAAAATACTTCTGTGCCTATCTTAGAGCCAGACACATGTAGATTTAAGGATCATGAGTTAAAATCTCAATAAGCTAAAAGTTTCAGTAACGTTTTTCAGCATTTCTTCTTTGCTTTTCTTCTTTGTCTAAAATAGTCTGTTTTAGGCTCAAAACAGCATCTTGAAATCCAGGATTCAGGTCTAATGCCTTCTTGAAATCTTCCAAAGCTTCATCAAAATACCCTGTAGCAGAATCCCAGAGATGGGGAAAAAAGTTGAGTATCTAAATAACCACAGTGACATTTGGATATACATATTTTCATCTATGAGCTTTCAAAAATGCCTCTAAAAGGAAGCTGCTTCTCCCAAATCATCTAAGATGGTCTAACACAATAACATGTGCCCTTGTGGGGTGAATCTAAATCAGCAATGGAGAACAGAGAGTGATGCTTAGCAGCATTAGCTGTCAGCTAACATATGTGAGGCCCTGCGTTCAATCTCCAACAATATAAGGAAGAAAAACAGGTAAAATTAGTAATTTTTAAAGCAGATTTAATAGGCAGGCAGCATTCGAATCATCATAAAAGTTCAACAAAACTCTATGACTCCTTTTACATAGCTGTAGTAAAACTGAGAAACAGATTTTTCTTTTTCATTTTAAGAGAGAAACAGTATCCACAGACCCTTTAGTCCCAGCGTCTAAAAACATCACTTGCATGACTCCTGCCTTTTCAACTAGAAGGTGTCACAGGCGCCGATCAGCATCACCCTCATTTTGAGGCTGGGACTGGGCAGGCACACAGTAATGGGGTCATCCTTGCTCCTGCGGCCAGGTCCCAATCCCACTGAAGCGTTCCACTGTTTTCTGTAATGGCCAGTAAACGCCTAAAAAGCACTGAGGATCACTTCCCTTGTTGCTTAGCTCTAAACCTAAATTTCATGTAATTGTCAAGCTTGATTCCTTCACAACAGCTCTGAAGTAACCAAATACAGTCCACAAAGAAAAAAAAAAAATTAAGAGTTTAAAAAAAAAAAAGAAAAGAAAAGAAAAGAAACACCTTACCCAACCTATAGCGTATCAAGCCTCTGTTGTAATAAGGAACTTCAAAGTTGGGCAGGATTTCTATGGCAGATGTGTAGTCGTCCATGGCTTCATAAAAATCAACGCTGAAGTACTTGGTTTGCCCCCTGTTGTTATATGCAGTGGCCAAATCCTCAGGGCTGCATTTGCTTTAAACAAAAGGCTCACATTAAAAGCACATTGTTAAACTCCCCCCCCCCCCTTCCACTTCCATGCTCTTTGGGGCACCATCAAATGCCACAGCTACAACACACTGTGTGGAAGCTGAAATGCCAAGCTGAAGAAATGCAGCGCGTGAAAACTGAAATCAAGTTCTGTTTACAGACATCGGTGACTTTCACGGGGCTCCAGCACAATGTGGATTTGAAAGTACGTGGAATCTAAAGTCTTCAAAGCCCCTGCTCACTGCCAACATGTTTTGCTGAATGCTAAAATGACTGTGGAACGTTTTTAGAGCCCACCCTGGAGGGAAGAAATGCATGCTGAGCCAGGAAAGCCCGCCTAGATACCCATGCGCTGCTGGAGTGTCACACTTGCTTATTCATCTGCTCTAAAATGTAGGTGGTCTTCAAACCATGAGATCTGAAGTCATTTCCCACTGGTGGGGAACAGGAGTTAAGCAGTGGTGAACCGTAGGTGTAATATTCCACAGTTCTGCCCTTCCTGTGAGCAGCCAGACACCCAGCAGCTGGAAGCTACCACCAGGTCAAAGCCTCCTCCAGCTCGCTCACTGCCTGCCACAAATTATCTCCACCGCTCCATGGGGGGAGGGGGGGTTACTGTCTTACTTCTTCCTTCCCGTCTCTTCTCCCCCAAAGTACTGGTCAAGTATGAATCAAACAGAGGAACCGCACGGTCAACCTCTCTGTCTTTTGTTATACCCCACAGCACAAAGCATAGTCCTCAGAAAATATTGGTAACAGCAGTCACTTATCTTTAAAAAAAAAAGTATTATTGTATGTATGTTTGAGCACACATGCCACAACAGGTATATGGAGCTTGGTTAAAACTCCGCGACCTCATTTCTCTCTTTTCACCTTTACTTGGGCTCCAGGAATCGAACTCAGTTGCCAGGTTGGCACAGCAAGTACCTACAGCTTGAGGAGCCACATCGCTAACTTCTCAGCTGTGACTCTTGCCATATGACTCCTCGAGAACTCAGACAAGGTCTGCAGCAGGTGGAGGTCCTTCCACTTTCTTGCAGGGGGAGGGGAGGTGGAAGGGTTTATTTGATTGTTCTGGTTTTCTGAGGCAGGATCTCACTACGGAGGGTTGGCTGGCCTGGAACTCATTCTGTTGAACAGGCTGGCCTCTTCCTCCCAGGTGCTGGGATCAAAGTACACCCCACCACAACCATATGCTCCTGCAATTTAACTTTGTGACATTAGGGAGGAACTATCAGAACTACACATTTTCTGCTTTGTCAGCTCTGACTGAGAAAGACAGACACAAGGACACCTCTGAAGGCCACTACCACCACCGTTAAAGGCTCATGGACAGGAGGGTGAACGTCTTCTGTCTGTTAGGACACTGGCTGAACTGCTGCCCCCAGACTGAAGAAAATGCCGTCTCAGGACTTCAGTAAAAATTTCATTATTCATTTGAGGTTTCAAAGCTTTGTTACAAATTCCTATCCTCAGATAATCATAGAATGTTAGATTTCATTAAGACAAATTCTAAAATACTACTTTTCATAAAAGCAGACATTTTGTTTGCAATCTTAAAAACATTGGCGAGGGCTGGAGAGATGGCTCAACAGTTAAGAGCACTTGTTGCTCTTCCAAAGGACTCAGGTTCAATTCCTAGCCCCCACATGGTAATTCACAACCGTCTTTAGCTCCAGTTAAAGAGAATCTAATGTCCTCTCCTGGCCTGGCCTCTGTGGGACTGCATGCATCTGGTACACAGACATACATGTAGGCAAAACACCCTAATTTTTTTTTTAATTTTTAAACAGAGAAAGATGGGCCAATAGTTCACATTTACTTTCATTGTTAAAGTTTTGATATTTGTAAATGTTTTTAATTTCTTTTTGAATTTTTATTTATTGTATGTGTGTAAGGTGGAGGACACATGCCACAACATGCCTGAGGGGTCAGAGGACAGCTCTGCAGAGTGGGTCTCTCCTTCCAGCTTTACATGCATTTGAGGGATTGAACTGAGGTCATACGGGCTTGTGTGACAAGGACCTTTACCCACTGAGCCTCGTTACAGTATTTTCTGTAGTGCATTTAACCAAGTTACCCAAATCTAAATACAACTCTTAGCATTTGCTAAATCTGGAAAAGATAAATACCTGAAAAATTAGATATGGGAAAAGCTATACCTTGGATATTAAAAAAAAAAAAAAAAAGCAAACCAGAGTGAAAAGGAATCAAAGTTTGCAAGTACCTGCTTTAAAATTATTCAGTGATCCAATGTTTTAAAAAATAAATTTAAACTTCTAAGAGATATATTTAAGGGGAAAAGTGGAACTGATAGACTTCAAGTTTTGAACTCTAAGGAAACTGAAGGCTCATTTTACAGATGAGGAACTAGCCAGAGAAAGGTGCCAGGGATACAGTAATGCTGAGACTAGAGCATGCGCATGCTGAACTTTCAGCTAAGCCCGGCAAGTTTTCCTGCCTAGAAACAGCAGAGATTAACTTGCTGTGGTAGACACAGGTTCTTGAGCTGAGATGTGCACAAGAGAAAGAATAAGCTCATGTAGCATCTACGTACCTGTTGCTGATTGTTTCTGAAACTTCCTAAATAAGCCCATCAGAGCCTTAAACAAGAACAGAAATGAAGTCTCCTGGGTTTGCTAGCCTATTTCTCAAGAGTGGTGGTGGACATGAGACAGATGGCAACATCATTCTAGCAACTATGCAAAAATTTCTGTTAACAAAACATCAGCAGAGTGCTCAGCCACAAACAGGATGCCTACATCAACAACCCTCTCCCACCCTCAAGACTCAGGGGATGGGGAAGAGAAGGCAGGAAAACTGGGAGGCCTAGGGTAGAGATAGAAACAGTGAAACGCTGTCTTCTGGGCACTGCAGAATACTGCAGTCATGAACTCCCAGTTTCTGTTGCCTGCAAAAGACCCTGCTCAACACTCTAGCACAGAGGGCGAGGGGCTCACAACCACTACGGCAGAGGAATTAGAACAGGTAAGGATATCTGAGGGGGGAGGCTCAGTTGTCTTTTAAGGGTATGCCCCTGGTAGGTCAGCCAAATTCCTGGATAGCCCACATCCCTGAATAAATGAGCAGCACAAAATGGGACTTGGTGATTAAAGAGGGAGAAGGGAATGGGGGTAGAGCTGAGAGGAGGGGAGGGGAGGAGAAAAGAGGAGAGAAGAGAAAGAAAGAAAATAAGGGTGATGTTTCAGTTGACAAACTGTCAAAAAATACCCCGATTTGTGTTCACTCCACACATTACACAGCAAAGGCAAAGCTTGAAGTACCTAATGCTACACATCCAGGCATCAACATGGAAGATAAGGAGCCTGCAACATCACAAAGAATAAAAGACTTCAGGTGCTAACTGTAGAAATGTGAACCTGCAGACTGAAAAGGTCTCAGTTCTCAATCTGATCAAATCTTCAAGTTTAAGGATCAAGTCACAACCAATACTGAGACGCTGGGAGTTAAGACTGCCTTTGGGATCAGGAGAGGAGCCATGACTAGGTAATAAAGATGGTGAACTTCCAAGCTGGCCAGCTTCCTCCTTTCCCTGATGTCCTGAAACAAAAACCTGGCAGCCTAAAAAATGGGGCCTGGCGGGACTTTTCTCCCACCAGTAGCCAACTCCCTCCCCCACCGTGCTCGGACACAAGTCCAAAGCTAGATCAAGACGTGTGTAGGCCAAAGCTAAGAACCTGTATCAGCCTCCCTGTGTTCAAACTGGCCACCCTCATCCCCTTATGCCCCCGGAGACTGGATTTGAGGCCTCCCGGAAACCAGCTCTGCTTTGCAGAATCTTTTCTTTGTGCCCACCGAATGTTTCCTCTCAACCCTAATAAACGTTTCCTCATTAGCTGGTTCTGTCTGTCATTAAATGTCATTTCATTCATTACCTGTACTTGAGGATTGCCCTGCTGCTACCTGCCTGGCTGGAGATTTCTACCTTTTAATTTCTGCCTTTTAATTCTTTAACTGGCAGAGACTACGAACCCCATCAAGACCCCTAGATGTCAAAATTTTACTTGACGCACTATCACAGGTATTTGGCTTAATTCAGCAGTCCCAAAATATATTCCTTAACTCGACAGACAACCCCGTTTTCTCAAGGCTTGAAGCGGAGTGGGAATAAAGAGGGGTCAGCATCTTGATAAACTGCTCAAACCCAAACATCCAAATAACCAAGAGCTTTATTGGCCAATAAAATTTCTCTCACTGGCTGGATATTCGATAGAAAGGGATCTGGTGATATTTCAGAGAAGTCTTATAAGAAGCCTTAACTTTGGAGGGTGGGCTGTCAAGTTTGGTAAACACTAACGAGATGGCAGGGTGCAGTGGCGATGCTTAAGTGGGTGCTGAACAGAACCTTCGCGGCCGTGAACGCAAAGTGCTGAGGGTGGCCGGGCATGCCGGCCACCTTCCGTGTCCCCGGGAGAGGCTTCCGGCCGCCTGGGCCTTTGGGGACAACAAGGTGCCTCCCTCCCCTTAGGAGCTGGTCGGGTCAGCAGCACCGCCCAGGGTGTACCAGCCCGCACCGGGACCACCCCGCGCGCTGCCGGCGGCGCCGCACCATCCCCGTCTCGCGATAGTTACCTCCCGCGACTCGCGTACTGGCCAATGAACGCGGAGTACAGCTCCTGGGCTTCGGCAAACTCCCCCTTGTCGAAGTGAGCCTCGGCCAGCTCCAAGGCGGCCCGGCCCTCTCCGCCCGGCGGCTCGGCCATGACCGCCTAGCTCGGGTGGAAGCGGAACCTCAGGCACCCGCTCACCGGGCTTCGTTGGTTAACCGAAGCGCGCAGCTACACAATGAGGATGTTTGTCCTGTGTGAGGACCCATCATATCGCGAGATAACTGGTAGTGCCTGGTGAAGCTTGCGGGAAGTTAAGAGAATTTAAATCGTGATGTACGTATACACACATGATTAGATAGATAGATACATAGATAGACAATAGGGAGGTAGATAGGATAAATACATACTTAGATACATAGATGCTAGATGTACATGATAAATGATAGAGATAGAGCGATATAGATATATGCGCATATATTTGAGGAGTCTGCCTGATGGCGGGGGAGTGGGTCACCCTGAAGTCAGTTTCTTGTTTTATAGATAGTCAGTTGTTTTAAAGGAAGCACGTAAGATATACTGATTCTGGGTGAATTGAAACGCTAAATATTTAGAACATTAAGTTCCAAAAATAAAAAGCAGAATGTAATTAAATAGAGCAATTTCCAATGCATAAAAAACGAGTGCTGTAGTCTGCATGTGTCCCCCTCCCCAAGCTCATGAGTGTGGAATATTAATGCAACAGTGTGCTGACCTGGGCTTAATACAGGCGGGCCCCATCCTCACGAATGGACTAGTGCCAGTCATTTAAAAGGCAGAAAGAGTACTGCAAACCCTCTTCTTTGTGTGCCTTTTGCTATGCTATGGTGAGGAAAGAAGACCTGTGCACATGTGGACTTCCCAGCCCCGCAAAGTGAACAGAATGACTTTATAAGTGACTTGGACTAACACTGTTACAATGACACAAATATTAAAAGGTATTTAGTAGGATTGGCTATAAAAATAAAGGTCAGAGGAAAAAAGATAACTTGGAAAGTAATTGTCATCTTCAACATAGAGCTTCCTGCTAAAAGTATATATTAAATCTATGTCACGGCACACACGACTTTCAAAACTAGGGTTAATATCGTGAGCAAACCTATGTCATCGGTACTTTGTAGCCTAGCAGGAAAAGTCTTTAAAAAGTCAAATAATGCTTAGTATCATGGAGAAGAACAATTTATTGTATAAAAGATGGATAGGAAAGTAAATAGAAACAGAACTTCCCAATACTGAACCATGACAAACTAGAAAATCCTAGCAGACCTCTAACCAGTAGGTATGTATATGAGTGCTCTATTTGTATGTATGCCTGCATGACAGAAGAGGGCATCAGATCCCATTATAGATGGTGGTTGTGAGCCACCATGTGTGTGCTGGGACTTGAACTCAGGACCTCTGGAAGAGTGGCTCTTAACCACTGAGCCATCTCTTCAGCCCCAACACTTACTTTCTTAATGACAAAGAAAAACCCTACATCTGATGGCTACATCAGTGCTTACAAACATTTAAGGGAGAATCAACACAGTCCTTAAACTCTTTCTGAATATTAATCAGCAAAGAACACATGTTATATTGCTCTGTAAAGCCAATAATGCTGAGATAGCAATGCTTGACAATATCCATTATGACTGGCATTAATGTGAAACTTGACATTTTGGCTTGAGCCTAGCCTTTAATGGTTCAACCATCTCTCCAGCCTGCATTAACACAAAACATAACAAAAGACTACCATATCAAATGCACCAGCGTATTAAAAGAATTATATGCTGTAACCAAATGGGAATTGCTTCTGAAATACAAGAATAACTCAGTGTAACATACCACATTAGCAGAATGAGAAGGGGAACTGTGTGGTCTTCTCAATTCACACAGAAAAGCATTTGAAAAAATTAAAATCTTTGTATTAGTGAGACCATACATGCCTTCTTGCCCTTACCATTTACATGGTCCATCTCACTCTTTTAACTTCTGCTTTTTTATGTTTGTATACATGCAAATGCCTCTGTGTGTAAGTGTTTCCCCAACTCTGTACCTTATTATGACAAGGTTTCAATGAACCCCAGTGCTTGCTAGTCCAGCTAACCAGCTTGCCCAGGAGATTCCATCTGAGATCCCATCTGGACCTCTCAATGCTGGGGTTATAGGCAGGTTACTAATGACTGTCTTTATGTCTATTTGTGTTGAGAACCCAAATCCCAGCCCTCATGCTGGCATGGCAAGCACCTCACCTGTTTGGCTATCTCCACGGGTCCAGATTTCTCTAAATTTTACTAACCAGGAATTTAATGTGTACCATATAAGAAGATATTTAATTAAGCCTTAGCCTTTTGTTGTGTTTTTAGAGAAATATTTTACAAGCAAACAGTTCTTGTTATGAATCACTTATTTGTAATGTACACATTTATTCAGTTTCACCTGTTTTCTCAAACTCAACTAAAATATAAATGAACTATTTTTTAAAAGGTTAAGACTATTTTTACTTTCTCATCTTTATTCTTACATATTTTTGAAAGTTGATACAATGAAGACATTACTTTTATAGTTAAAATACTTTCTTGAAAACATTGAGAAAATAATTATAGACGCAGACAGTAGAGGGCAACATAATATTGCTGTTTTTATTTGGGATATCCAAAATAAGAGTTTGGAGCTATGTCAACAAAGTTAATACTGTTACTTTGTAACAATTTTACCTTGTTTCTCAATGTGAACTTTGTGTGTGGTCTCTGAGGGAACAATTATTAACAATTCTCAATCAATGGTCATTTGCCTAATAAATCCATTAGGTTTTTCTCCCATGTGATAACAAATGTGATATATATTTTGTGTCTGTGCGTCTGTGTGTCTGTGTGTGTCCCTACCAAAATGTGTAAACAGACAATGCAAATAACATTTTTCTATACACTATAAAAAAAAGGAATTATGGGATAAGCATGTCTTTTTTTTCTTTCAGAATGTAATTGCTTTATTATTTATTCAAATGATGTCTCATAAAAACGTAGGAGCTGAGCTCTGGAAATTCAGAAAGGTGATTTTAAAGTAAATTTTAAATGAACTTTGTATCATGGATGACAGCAGGTCAGCAGTGTTGTTCAGGCATGCTGCTCACGTGCATGGTGTTCCCTGCTGGGTCCACAGCTCAGCGCCTAGGCCACCAGAGTCCTTTGAGCAAAGCATTGCTGGGGGCAAGGCTGATGACAAGTAATAACCGCGTTACGCAAAATCAGTTAACTCATGTTTATTACAAGAAAAATGGGTAACAAATACGTCCTTTTGAATGAGGATAAAATATTTTTAAACCTTGCATAATAAAATATCATAAAATGCCGTCTCCTCATTTATGAAAATAAAATATAGAAGAGTTTCAACCTTAAATAAAAATAGGGCTCACTTCATACAACAGTTGCCTAACCTCAGTACAACACAGGTTATATCAACTCTCTGCTTCAAGGCCGTCCCCTCCCTTGCCTTCTCCATCCCTACCCGCCTCTCAAGGGTCCCTAATGAACTCGTAACACTGACGAGATGAGAAAAACATTTCTGGTTGAAAATATTTCTGTGGTAACTTGCCACAAACTATAAGCTATATAAATGATAAATGGACAGACAGGAACTACAGAAAAAGATAAAGTTCACATCTGTAAGTCTTATGTGAAAATTAGTCAGATTATTTCATAGTTTCACTGTGATGTATGAATCTTTTCTCTTTTTTTTTGTTTTTGTTTTTGTTTTTGTTTTTTCAGTACTGCCAATGGACCCAGAACCTTGTGAATGCTTGGAAAGCACTCTACCACTGAGCTACATTCCAGCCCTCTCTTTATTTTTTGATATATATTTTATACAAAAAATACAACTACAAGATTACAGTTGATTTTCATATGAAACCTAAGGAAATCAAGCATTATTACATATACAGGTGCAGATAAGTACATGTGCTTCATATAATTTACAATTAAGATAGTTATTTCCTTTTTTATTCTACCGAACTGTGGCATAAAGGACAGAAGTTGTAATTACTGATTTCCTGAGCCAGAACGTAGTGTTTGCAGACTTTGCACACCCAGAATTGATACTCAATGATTGGGCTTCCAGTGGCAATGCATGTTGGCAGTTTTCCTTCTCCACTATAAAAATAAGAGAGAAAACAATTAGACTTTAAAATGTAGTCTAACTATTTAATAGTTAGACTAATAGGATAATAAAATCAATTTTAATATTATCATAAACTCCTTTGAAACATAGTGTTTTACTATATCCAAGCTTCTAATCAGGTAAATGGTATCTAATTATGCCACGTACCCTTCAAGAAGGCTGTTCAACTCAGACTTCCTGTTGTCCTTTGGTGTATGTTTAGTGAAGATTTCCAGAGCCAGGTCTTCATACTGCTGCTTCTGTTCTATAGTAAGTGTTTCCAAAGACTCCAGTTTAATGAAAGCTTTTGAACAGGTACCAAAAGCTCTACTTGCACAAGCACAGAGTGCCAACAAAGAGTAGATCTCAACCGAGGGAATGATGTCTTCATAGTCTCTCAGATGAAGAGCTAGAAAAGATGGGGCAATTAGCATCAGCATAAAGAAATACAGAGTGAAGTGTGAAACAGGATCCATGGACGATGTTCTGTCTTAACCTAGAGAGCTTTAATAAATGTAGCGCAATGCTGAGGAGCAGGAGCGCCAGCTGGAGAAAGCAGAGGACATAACCTCAGGATCTGAGAATGAAACCACCACAAAAATGACTCACACAGCCAGCTGTGGCCTTTGTTCTATCTGATCCAGTAATTTCTGCGGCATTCCAGACAAGATGAATTAATTCTATGTTAGCTGTAATTCCCAAGATAATGTATTTCTGCTCACAAAGAAGAAACAATGCCATATGCAGCTCTCTGTGTTCTCTGATACAGCAGGAGTCTGAGCACAAGCGTGCTTCCCGCTGTCAGCCCAGACCATTTATTTTGACAGCTGCTGTGTCTTATCTGTAATCCTTCTGCACTACAGATAGAATCTTTTTTTTAGTGCACTGCAGAATTAGTGTCAGATTTGTCATCTGATGGTATAGTTTAACAAAACAAATGTAACAATACATCCGTTGCATCTTATCATTAGAGTTCCACCAGTTGATTCTGAGGTCAAGTGTTGACAAGAAGTTGAGTGGAATAATTTTATTTTAAAACAGATAATCCATTTGGTTGAATAAACAAGACCCTCCAATTCTACCTTTGGAGGACAACAGTTTCACAGGCAACAGTTACGAGGTACATACTATTTCTTATATCTTATACTGAAGGGCAAAAAGATGAAGTATATGGGTCTCTACACCCAATAGGTGAAGAACCTTAGAAGTGTGTTTTCTTTTAGTCTAAGTCTAGAAGTGGCACATAAGTGTAAAATATTTAAGTTGCATAGCGTATGTCACATTAATTAAATTTAAATGATTTGTTATAAGATAAGTTAAAAATAAAATTATTTCCTTTACACAACTGGCAGCCAATTCCTTTTTACAGTTCTATTACTAATGACAATAAAAATGAGAATAAACCCCAAAAGAAACATCTGTAACATACTAGATGTAAACTTAAGCTCTTTAAAGGAAAAAAAAAAAAGCAGACACAGCAATGATTTTTTAAAGTTGATGTTTCTGGGTGAGAAAACTCATTATTAACATATTAGTGATCCCATATTGGTAAGTTACTGTAGTTCTGATCAAAAATCTAATGAGAATTCATTGAAATACCTTCCTCATCAAAAAGATTATGCATTTACCTGGATGGATAAATACAAAAGGATAGGATACTTAACAATCTTTTTAGAAAAAGGATACTAGAAAGTTTAAATATTAAATAAAGGATAAGCAAATGGAGGCTGGAGACATTGCTCAGTGGTTAAACCCTGAAGCCTTTTCAGAGGCCCTGAGTTTGGTTTCTAGTTTTAAATTCTCAGAACCACCTGTAGCTGCAGCTCCAGGGGACCTGTGACACCCTTCTGACCTCTGTTGGCACCTGCACACAAGTGGCATACAGTCACACAGACCCTAATAATAATAAACAAACATACATAAGAAGAGGACAGTACTGCACAGAAACACAGGAATGGAAAATAAGAGTCTAGGAAGGAATTAAGAATATATCTGCCTAAAGCATGGTGGTGGTCATGCCTCTATTTATAGCACTTGGCAGGCAGAAACAGGAGGACTGCAAGTTCAAGGCCAGCCTAGGATACATAGTGAAACCCTGTCATCACACACACACACACACAACGCTAGAATGTCCAACCTGTGAGGGAAAAATTCTGTTTAATTTTTATTTTCAGTGTGTCTGCAGGGGGTTTGGGGGTAGGTTTGGGGTGCATGCCTGAGGAGGCCAGAAGACGGTGTTGGATATCCTAGAGCCTGAGTTAGACGCATTTGTGATCTGCCCAACATGGGTGCTAAGATCACAATTCTGGCCCTCATGACAGAGCAGCAAGTGTTCTCAACTGCTGAGCATCTCTCCAGCCCCAAAGATGCATTTTAACTAAGTGATGATTTTAAGACAAGCCTTGCTCTACTCCATAAAAAGAAGAAAAAAGAAAAAGACTGACAAGACTGTAGACGGACCCATCGACTCCCCCACAGCCGCTGCTGGGGGGCCTCAGAATGCCGGCTCCAGGAGTGAACCTCCCTTTCAGGAAAGGCTCCTGAGACCATCTCTAAGGGGCAGGTAACCTCATTTCCGCTTACATAAAACAAAACTGGAGCTTGAAAAGGCCGAGTCGCCGGTACATGGTGGCAGGTACTTGCGCTGTAGCTGTGTTTCAGTCGTCTGCTTTGGCTTCCAGCGTAAGTCTCAAAAAGTATACTCATTGGAGTTAATAAATAGGGAGAGAAAAACGTGTAAGCCATCAGGTATTGTTCATCCAGAAGAAATCTACGTTTATATTTTATGTAAATGATCTGTGAGTGACAGTACATAAAAAACTATAGACTGCGCTGTGGCTGTAAAATCTGTCATAGATCTGTTTACACTCCTGAAGAGGAAAAAGCTCTGAATTAGAAAAAAAAAAAAATCTCCTAGAACGTTCACCCAAATGGCACTTGCATTAAGCCTGTTAGCCTGAGTTGGATCCCCATTATCTACATGGTGGAAGGAAAGAACAAACTCTCAAAGGTGTCCTCTGACCCCAACACAAGGGCCACGGTCACACACATGGAGAGAGAGAGAGAAAATAAAACTAAACAAATGTGATTTTTCTAATTAAAAAGTTTACTCAAATGTTCACAATGGTTATCCCTGAGTTACAAAATTATTTTATGCCACTCTTTTGTCTTATTGTACTTCTCTATTTTGGTTGAAATTACCAAATAAGAATCACTTTATGAAAAAGATAACTCCTATAGAAATATGTCTGACATGGGAGTATCTTTAAGCCTGTAAAGGCACACACAAGCAGGCCTGTTCAAGTTGCCAGTACACTGTGAGAAGTGTTGAGAATTCCTACAGACACAGGCATAGTCGTCTCTACCTCCAAAAGATTGTGGGCTGGGCTTTGAGCAGAAGACGTGAAAACAAATAACAAATACGATTTTATTATGTAAAGCATCGGTATTCCTGAGAAGTGGGGAAAACCTTCAAAAAGAAGAATGCACAAACTAAACTATATTCATAATCTTGACACATGTAGTAAAGCGGGAAATATTAAAATTACTATAAAGATAAATGAAGACGCTAGTTCTTCCTGTTCACTAGAACATCTTCCCATGTCCTCCACACATTACATGACGTGCTCACCTGTCTTCAGTGCAGTGTCAACATATCCCTCATAGAGCTGCCGCTGGGCAAGTATGAAGAAATGGTAGGCCTCTGCTCCTCTCCAAGCATTATCAGTGAACCGACTAGATGTAGAGAGAACTTCCTCTTCCAGCAAGCCAGCCAAAGCGGATGTGGCCTGGGAGAAAAGCCAGTGCACTCTGTCAGCCCACAGACACACACAGCCTCACATCACACGGCATAACAGTGCTAATACTATGGAGATTAGATCTGAAACTGTGAGACATGGACACACCTTCATGAGAGTTCACCATCTATCCTGTCATCACAGCTGTAAGACTTCTATTATAACTCAGTTTTCTAAATTGGTAAGATCAAAATTTAAAATAGAACTGGTTAAACTTTAAGTCAACATGAAATTCACTTAATGTAGTAAGATTCATTTACAGTATAATAGATTTATATTCCAAGAATTTTTTTTAATTCTCTGATTAAAAACAGAAAACTCACTAGGCAAGCAAACACTTTAACAAAAAGTAATTAAAGCCTCCAACAAACTAGTCTTAAAAACAGTTCTCTGTATTTCTAAACAGAAATATCTAAACCTGCACACTTGCTCTGAATGAAGCATTACTATTTGTTAAGCCCCTTAAAAGAAATAAACACAGGCCTACAAATGAAGAGCTTGTCAGGAGGAGAAGCTCAGGAGGACTTGGCGCTGTGTGCCCGTGGGTGACCTGAGCGTGCCCACCTCTGAGCTCTTCCCTTTCACTTTCCCCCGCTGCGCGTTCTTCATCTGCTCGTGATACTGCTCAATGAGCAAGGCTGACAGGACGTAGAGCTTCTTCACACGCAGCGGCTTCGTTCTCTTCTTCGCCTCCTCATCTGCAATCTTGAACACAGCAAACAGTTGGGAAGATACTTCTTGACATATATTTGGACAAATAAAATCATTTCCAAAAATTAACTGGACTGTGATTCTTTAAAAAAGTAGGGAGAGTGGTAGGATGGAATGTAAATGTGATTATGTTTCAGATTTTATGAGCCATTGTCTTTCCTTCGGTATGTAGTCACCTGAATAGAAACTAACAATCTAAAACAACTTAAAAATAACATCTATTTAAATATAACTAAATCAGGGTAGAGAAAGTAGTGTGTCCTTTAGAAGTTTATTTAAGTGATTTTGAGGAATTTCTTTATTTTTTCCTTTTTTAAGTCAAGCAAGAAAAGAGGACAACAGATTGTGGATATTTAAAACTATGTTGTTTTCAAATGTGTGCATTACAAAGACTTATAATTCTTTATCAATAGGGTTTAATTCCAGTTTTAAAAAAATGTTCTTGGCAATCCCAGGAAATTCTTAAATTCTTGGTTAGCTTCTATACCAAACAACTAGAAACTGGCAACTTATTGCCATTCATGATCACCCTTGTTAGCAGAAGGCAGCAATACACAGAACCACAGTAAGAAGGGTTTTGCTGTGTTTACAAAAAAAAATAATAATCCTTTTAAAAAGCTATAAAAGAAGACATAAAGCTAGCCAAGTGATGGTGCTACATGCCTGTAATGCCAGCACTTGGGAAGCAGAGACAGGCACAGCTCTGTGAGTTCAAGGCCAGCCTGATCTACAGAGCGAGTTCCAAGACAGCCACAGCAGTTACACAGAAAAATCCTGTCTCAAAAAACCAAAAGGGAAAAAAAGAAATGAAAAAGAGAGGAAGAAGACATAAAGCTAAGTTTCTAGTTCTAATTCTGTCATGGATTTCTCTGGCTTGGTGGTGATTAAGTGCATAAAAATATACTCATAGCTAATCTGGACAGAAGTGCATTGAGATGTACAGACTTTGGGTCTGGTTAATTTTGGTATGTGACGTTTATTTTATTTGCAAATTTTTTAATAATAAAGTTTAAAGTAAAAAAAATAAAATAAAACTAACTAGAGCAAAGCAAATCTTCAGCAGGATCATGTATTACCTTATACATCAATTTAGCTGCATCAAAAAAGTAGCTGGCTTTCCTATAGAGTTCAATGGCATCAAGAGTCTTGTTCTTCTCTAGTAAATGTGAAGCGTACCTAGCTAAGAGAGATCCAATTTCCTTCATACTATGACTTTTAGCCAGTTCGACAGCTTTGTTCCACTAGGGAAAAAAAAATAAACTATTCAGTCACCCAAATATTTAAAAAACTTAGAGTCTACAATCCCCACAATAAGGCCTTAAAAGTATAATAAATGGAAACACTACTTCAAAATGGAGCAAAACCAGTGTACATTCTAAAAATTACTTGAAATCAGAGCAATGTTTATACAAGCAAACATTTCAAAATGATTGAATCATCTAAGATGGATTTCTTAGAGAAGAAAATTTGAAAATGCAAGTCTCAAAATTTATAATCACATTAATCTTACAGTACTCTTTTTGCACATATTATAAGCTACAAAAGAACCCATTTTTCGTTTTTATCATAAAACAAAACATACAGTTTCACTTAAGAAAATATCCTGTCAGATATAACATTTACAAATTATGTTCATAAGGCAAACAGATTTTTTAAAACACTTCAAAAAAATGCTTAGGAGAATATACTGATAGCTAACAGATTCTGTAAAAATTCTGCACTTTAATTTTAGTTAAATTTCAGTTTTTCTAAATATCAAATACATGTTTTCTATAAAAGAGAAAGGAAATAGATTTGCCAAAATAAATATTGATCAAGTAACTCAATTCTTTCCTCAGGCAATGAATGACCACTAACCTAGTCTTTTTTGGGAAACAAAACCCAACCCTAACAAAATGCAGAAAATTATGAAATTACTTCCAGACAAAATTGTGAATGCATAGATCTGTTCTAAGTCCCCTGGTTGGCTAAGTTGTGAGCAGGTCACCCTGTGTGGTAGCACAAGAGGTTAAGTGCAAATGCTACACTTTCTCAATCCTCCATGAGCTAGGCTCCTTTTCCCTCCAAGCCTTACACTGGAGACCATTCCAGTGCCCTTCATTTTGCTGTCTCTTAGAAATCCCTCTACTGCCTACGAATTTCAGTTGCCTGCTCTTGCATTACCTCCCCCCTGGTGAGGTGGTCTTACTAGGCCATGGAGGAAGAGGATCTAGACAGTCCTGAGGAGACCTGAGATGCTAGAGTTAGACAGTTGGGGAAGAGGACCTCCCCATGAGTGGACTAGGGTAGAGACACAGGGGAGGAAGAGGGAGGAAGGGTGGGACCTGGAGGGGATGAGGAAGGAGGCTACAGCTAGGACCCAAAGTGAATAAACTGCAATAAATAAAAACAAAATCCCCCTAATGGCAAGCTGCCAGACAGCAGCTGTCAGTTCCTTACTTGGTTGAGGTGCACACAGGTGTCCACTGCTGCCTTTGGTTGGTTGCACTTCAAGAATGCGCTAACAGCTTGTTCACACATTCCAACTCTCACAAACATCCGGGCTATTTCCTGTAAGCACCAAACACTACTATCAGATTTCACAGACCCAGGAAATCACTTAGATTTTAATTTACCAAAACTCCCCAGGGACACATGAACACTAAATTCTGGGGACACCTGAATACCACATTGGTGGCTATTGTGACTGTCTTTCTGACAGGAGTGGAAGCTACAGGTCAGGATGGGTGCCACACTGCCCACTTTCACAGAACAAGCAGGTCACTGGACCCTGCAGACGCTTCCATTCTTTCCTCCTTTAGATCTGCAGATTGAGGCCAGGAGCATTGCTTTAAGTTCAAAACCAGCCTGAGCTGCACAGTGAGACTGTCTCCGAAAAGAAAGAGGGAAAAAAGAAAGCATGCATCCTGGTGAGTAGTGTTAAAAACGATAACAGTAATAATATGTACAAAAGAACAGACATTACTATGTTCAAGCTCCCAATCTTACTAAGAAATATCCCAGGATTTGGGATGAGGCTCAGTGGGTAGATTGTTGCCTACGCAAGCACAAGCCCTGGATTTGGTCCCCTGCACCACACAAACTAGCATGACGGTGCATTCCCTGCCACTGAAGGATAGAGGCAGGAACATCAAAAGTTCAAGGTCATCCCTGGCTACATTATGAGCTCAAGGCAGCCCAGGATGCATGAGACAAAACAAATCTAAGAAATGCCTCATGCTTGCCCATGGTCCATGTCTCTAACCACAGTTGCACATGAGGATGAGACAAGGAGGATCAGTTGGCTCCAGGAGCTGATGTCCCAGACAGCAAAGCAAGATCCCTTTCAAATCAAACAACAAAATAGATGATGGATGGATGGATGGATGATAGATAGATAGATAGATAGATAGATAGATAGATAGATAGATAGATAGATAGATAGATAGATAGATAGATAGATAGAGGGATAGACAAATGCAGGCCGGGGAGGGCAGCTTTAATGGTGAAGTAGCAGGTTTGAATCCTAGCATGCCAAAAATCAAAAAGAAAAAAAGAAATGCAGCCTTCATCAGTTTTAGAAGCTAAAAGAGGCTTGGGTACCCTTCACTACCACAAACCTTTCTGCCATCATTTTGTCTCTTTCAACAATAATGAGAGTTTTCTCACCCTACCCATCTTCAAAAATACAGGAAGGGAGAGTGAAATGGCTCAGTGGTTAGGAGCTGGAGGATCTTTAACTGCAGTCCAGGAAACCTGCCCTCTTCTGGCCTCTGAGAGCATGCATGCATATGGGACACAGACATTAGATGAGGCAAAACATCCACACAGGTAACAAAAAATAATAATTTTTATCTATAAACACATACTTTGTCTACAACTATATTTTTTAAATAATGCCTATACTTTTCTCTCTATTTTTTTTGAGACAGGTTTCTCTGTAGCCCTGGCTGTCCTGGACTCTCTTTGTAGACCAGGCTGGCCTCAAACTCTGCCTCCCAGGGTGCTGGGATCATGGGCATGTGCCACAGCACCCAACTGCCTATACTTTTCTTATAAAGTAACACATTCTAATAAAAAAAAAACTTACAAAGCACAAAAAATAGATTTGCTCAAAATTTTGTGACCTATAAGAAACCTCTCTGTCAATGCTCTAGCCTTGTTTCCCAGCCTGTGTCCCTGAGCATATGCACTGTGACCATACAGTGTGTGTCAGTCTGCATTTACCACACAAGTCTTGTGCACACGTTATTAAAGCCCTCGTCCTTGACTTCGGAGCATGTCTTCATGATATTAATTGCCAGGCCAGTTATAACTACTGAGCATTTTAATAATTTATTCTGGATCCTATACAGCAGAATTTTCTGTTTTATCAGACAGATCATTGCTTAGAGTAGTTAACCCACAGATATTTAACAGCTCAATGAGTTATATGCTAAACAAATAAAATATAAACATTAACAGCATTCACCAACCAGGGCCTTGAAAGTAACAGACAAAGGAAAGGACACATTGCTTTTGTTTTCTTTCTTTTAATGTTACAGTTCACTGCTAGCATAATCCCTTAAACTTAATTAGCAGCAAATCTGAAATGACCTCAGACTCCTCTGAAGCAAATCCCTGACTGTACATAATTTCAGCCATAAATATTCCAGGTAGTCAGCTAAGTCTTGAAAGTGATTTTAATAACTGAAGGAGCTACACAAGGCCGTGCCCTGATGGAGGAGAAGCTACACGAGGCCATGTTCCATGGAGGAACTATTAGAGGCTCTGTGCCTCTGGGAAAGTACTAAGGATCTCAATGATGTCTCCCTGCAGCTCAACATTCTGTAATACTGACATACTGATTTCTAAATAAAATGAAAGCATCACCTCATATCTGAGAAACTGAAATGATAGATTAACTTTCAGTTTCCATTGCTGCAGAGGATATTTCCTGACTAAAGATAAATATTTTACAAATAACCCATCACCAGAAACTAAGATTTGGAATACCTACTGGAAGCAACTTGTGGTTTTCTGGAAGTGAGTTGGCAAGATTCTCTAAGCCCTCATAATCTTCTAGCATATAATAGCATTCGGCTAGGCGCTCCTGGTTCCTGCCTTTTACATAATATTGTACTGCATTCAGCCTACAGAGGAAAATAAAAAACCTGATGAGTCTCTAGATATATACGAACCTCCACAAAAATATTCTTTCATTATATTTACATTATAACGTAATTGTATTACTTTATCACTTTCAGCTACATAATAGCTTTAAAGCATATAATTTTTTTAAATCTAAAGAAAATGCATCATATTCTACTTGTAATATTCCTTAAATGCTCTCACATATCTTACAATATCATAGAAGTACTCATATCCCTAACATAAATAAGCATATTGACCCAATGAAAACTCCAGAATAATGCTTTCTGAAAACAATCTATCACAAAACAAGTAAATATAATTTTCTTACTATGTTCAGAAATAAATCATATAAAACATCCTAGGTTGTGACCTCAAAAGAGCGGAGCACTTTCTGAAGCTAGGTACAAGATTCGTGTGTACAGATGACGGAGTTACACAGTGCTCATCTCTCGCATCAATGATGTCTTTTCATCTGAAGAGCGAATGCATCACAGTGCCATTTGGATTTTAGGGTTTAGGAGAAGGACCTTCACTCTCAGCACTATTTTCTGGGGAAGTTCTGTGGGTAGCAATATCTGTAAGCATGCAAGAACGCATCAAGCATGCCAGTAGCTCACGCACCACTTCTGTCGATCAGCAAAGTAGTCTCCAATGGCATTGTGGGCTTGTTCAAGGAGACTGTCATCTGCATCACCAGATCCAGTTTTCAGGAGTTGAAGTACTCTGAACCAATCCCCCAATTTCAGCCTCAGACCAATAGCGAGGTCTCTACAAAAGAAAAAAAAAATATTCAATTCATTCATTCATTTATCCACTACAAAATCTGTCAGTGCCTTCTCTGTGCTAGACACAGTTCTACATGCTCAGAGTGTCTCCAAGTACTCTGGAAACAGCCTGGCCAATAAGAGGCCTCTCGGGCAAGGCCAAAGTTATAGTTTGAAAGTGTGTTCTCTTAAAACCTTACGTTGAAACTTAATTCCAATTGTGGTAGAATCAACACAAGGTGTGCTTGGGAAGGTTAAGCCTCTTTCATGAGATACTTAACACTTTCATGAAGAGGGCACCAGAGAAAGCTGATGTCCTTTTGTCCTTCTGCTTTGCCCACGTGAATATTCAAGACACCATCATGGAAGCACAGACCGGGCTCCTACAAGGCATGAGACCTGCTGGCCCCTCAGCCTCCGACTTCCCAGCCTCCACAACTGTGAAAAACAACCTCTGTCCTTTATAAGTTACCCAGTCTGAGGCACTTTGTCACAGCAGTGCTAACAGAAAAGACACCAGAGGAGAAAGCTGTTTCTGAGGCAGACAGCAGTGGTACACGCCTTTGATCCCAGGGCTCAGAAGGCAGAGGCAGGCAGATCTCTGTTTGAGGCCAGCCTGATCTACAGAGCAAGTTCCAGGACAGCCAAAGTTACACAAAGAAATCCTGCCTCAAAAACACTTGAAAAAAATTAAGTGAAGCTGTTTCTAGTCCAAACTAATTGATTTACTTCAAAATAAAACATATAGTTTAAACACTTGGTTTTGTATTTGCTCTCAGGGCTTAATGTATTAGGGATCTTCTGGGAGTATAAATACCAATTAGTGAAAATTAGATTACATGGTTACTGCTGAAATGAAGTTTATATTTTTTAATTAAGAAGTTTATATATTACACAAAGAAAAATTAGGTATAAGCCATAAAACAATCTATCCCTTGATTTTTATTTTATGACTCTTGAGAGAAGAAAATTAAAACTCAAATTATGACCTATATAATAATTAATAAACATCTCTACAAACCTACAACTTTTTTCTTTACCAAATGAACAAGATCTCCATATTCATGTGTTAACACATATCTAAATAGAGCAGAAGCTGGGGAATGGGTCAGTGAGTAAAATGCTCACAGCACTAGCATGAAGACCTGAATTCAGATCCTTAGGACCTGAAAGCCTGACATGGCTGCTGCATCTGTGACCTCAGCACTGAGCCAACAGACACTACCCCTGGGGCCTTGCTGGCCTGCTGGTCTAGCCAAGAAGGTGGAGAATAGTAGTGAAAGACACCCAGTGTTGACCTCTAGCCTCCACAAACGGACATGTGTGCAAACGCATGCACCCCTAACATACATACACACATATGCGCACACACACACACAAAAGAAAGAAAAACAGAAACTCCTTACAGAAGAGGACATTGCAGCCAGCCCTGAAGAGACCTGTTAAGCTAGGGTCAGAGGGAAGGGGAGGAGGACCTCCCCCATCAGTGGACTTAGAGAGGGGCAGGAAGGAGATGAGGGAGGGGTTGGGAGGGAGTGAAGGAGGGGGCTACAGCTGGGATACAAAGTGAATAAACTGTAATTAATATAAAAAATAAGAATAAATAAAAAATAATAAGAGCAGAAAACTGCTCCCAAATTATAAAATATAAACTAATGAGGCATGTGAAACGCCCAGGTTGTATTCCACAATAAAAATTACTTTCTAAAAGAAATGGTGCAGCATATTTAAAGTACTTTATACTCTCCATTGGTGAGCACTCTGAACTGAGAACTGCTTGAGGCTGGCTGCAGTCATGATTTACCTTCTGTCCATATCTAGATACATTCTTTCAGCCTCTTCAAACCTGCCGAAGTAGGCAATAACTTCAGCCTGCTTCATGGACTCGCTTTGCAGATTTCCCAGGCGCTTCACAAACTTGATGCCTTGGTAGTCCTTGCAGCGCACAAACGCTTGCTGGGCAGTGTACAAGTCCAGCTTCTGGAGGGCAGCTTCGGCCAGTAGACGCCTTCATTTTTAAGAAGTAACAGAAAACCGACTGAAAGTGACTAAGACACAAATCTTGCATAGAATTCAATCAGTAAAACATGGTAAAAATAAATTCCATTGAGTTCTGTTAAAAATAATGATTTTAGCACATGCAAACATTTTTCATATAACATGATTATGCTAAGGACTGCCATATGAAAAGCAAATTTCTATATTTTAAGAAGAAAAGAAAAAAAAGATACCAGTTCCCATTAAGAGGCTGCTATGGGAACAGAGGGGGACAGAGTTGGGACTTTAAAAGCATACACCTGACTTTGGGGGAGGGTGGGATTCTTTAAAATACCAAAGTCGGGGGTGTGGATTGTCCTCTATGAATTGCGATGCATCTTCAATTCCAACCTTCTCAATCAATGCTCGACTATCTCGCAGGGACCGGATCTCAAAGTTCATTATATAATCCTTGCTAGGGTGCTCTGGGTTCTGAAAGTGAAGATGAAACAAGGGAACTCAAAAGGATGCCTGCAGAGTATGTTTCTCTCCTACAATAAAATAAAATAAAATAAAATAAAATAAAATAAAATAAAATAAAATAAAATAAAATAAAATAAAACAAACTAGTATCATACTGTGAGCAAAACAAAGAAAAAGAAATTCCTACATTTGGCCTGAAGAGTTATTTGGAAACATACAAATGGAGTCTCCCATGGGCAGTCGGGCTTCCTACACAGAGGTGCAGACAACGGCAGAAAGGCTCCCTCAGGCTTCACTCAGCTCCATTTCCCCACGGCCCTAGCCACCTACACTAGAGCAGAAAAGCCACGTTCAGCCACTTGTACCCCTCATCCTTTCATGCACTCCTTCCCCGACAGGAGAGTGACACTGGCTTCCCTGCCAGTGAGCAAGAGAGTGAAAGAAGGAAGAGAGTGAAAGAAGGAAGAGAGTGAAAGAAGGAAGAGAGTGAAAGAAGGAAGAGAGTGAAAGAAGGAAGAGAGTGAAAGAAGCAAGAGAGTGAAAGAAGGAAGAGAGTGAAAGAAGCAAGAGAGTGAAAGAAGGAAGAGAGT
>CM053755.1:25522039-25558405 GCA_028658305.1 Pachyuromys duprasi
AAGAAGGAAGAGAGTGAAAGAAGGAAGAGAGTGAAAGAAGGAAGAGAGTGAAAGAAGGAAGAGAGTGAAAGAAGGAAGAGAGTGAAAGAAGGAAGAGAGTGAAAGAAGGAAGAGAGTGAAAGAAGGAAGAGAGTGAAAGAAGGAAGAGCCGCCAAAACTACTTTGCTCCCCTAACTCAGCACACTGACCAAAACACAGGACACGAAAAGCAGTGATGGGTGAGTCACTGAAAGCAAACTGAGTGTCAGGCAACCAGCCACCCACACTCACACCTGAGGACCGTAACAAAGTATGAAATCCTTAGAGGCTCACAAGTTCCACACAGCGATCAGGAAGGAAAGGATATGAGGTTTGAGTTCAGAGACCCTGAGCACCCAAGGTAATGCCCTTGCTCTGCATGTCACAGAGCCTTCCTCGTCTATAAAGGAGGGATACACATTAATGACACGTCCAAGCCACAGGCCAGGCCAACACCTCAGAAAAAGGCACTTCGGTGAATGTTAATTTCTAATTTGTTAATTTCTTCTTTACTCATCCAAATAAACTCCTTATGCTCTTTTTAAAAATATATATGCTTAAAGGAACCCACTAAATATTCCTGGGTCCGCAAGGCCCCAGAAAAAGATGGGAACCTCCCATCTTCTTCTATTTCATTGCACGTAGCCAGCCAAGCAGGTAGCACAGCTTAGCTTCCCACAGCTCCTCCACTCTTCTTGGCACGTGGCACCAATACTGTTGGTGCTCTTTCCTCTAATACTCAATACATACAAACTGCCCGGTGTGTGATGACCTCAGAGCACCCCTAACCAATATTAACTCTAGTTCCAACGTACTTTACTCAAGCCAACACAATGATCAGTTACAACATTCTAGAACTAAATGCAATATGACACCAACTATGGCCTTTTTAAAACTTATCTAGTCCTTTACAGTTTCATACATAAATAATCTTGTGGGGGGGAAGGGACTCAGGTTCCTCAGTGATGCAGCCACTCAACATCCATTACCCCTACTACTGCCCTTTATTAGAAAACACTATGAGTGATAAAGCCCAGCCAACTGAAAAACATGAACTGAACTATGAACTCTTGTTCAGAAAAATATAGCAAAATATTAATAACTTTGAAATTCATTTATGTGAATGAGTAAACGGCTTGAAATTAGTTATGAAAGAAAATAAAATGGTCTATATCATAACAATGTCAAAAGAATAGAAAGCTACCAAAAAAAAATGGAAAGGGGAAGAAAATCCAAGAATGTCATTTTTTCGGATGGAAGCCTATTAAACATTAAATGTAGTTTAAAATGGTAACGACTGGGCCAGCAAGATGGTTCAGTGGGTGAAGGTGCCCATCCCTGGGGCCCAGGTGGTAGGAAGGAAAAACTAACCCCTGCAAGTTGTCCCTTAACTCCACGTGTGCACTGTGACACACATAAACTGACACATATGCACATATAAATAAATAAATAAATAAATAAATAAGTGTGATTTAAATGGACTGTTGGCTAAAATGAGGATAAAAATACTAGCAATTATTCTTAATTATTCTTCCTAACCCAGGAAATTATATTGTTTGCGATTTTTAAAAAATGACCTAAGAGTCTAGAATTCCTGACATTTATCTTCAGATTATTTAATTAAAATTAAATTTAGTGTGGAAAAGTGTTTTGTACAATGATGCTATTTTGAATACATGACTTTTGTTCATTCATCTCACCCACTGAGCCTGTCTTCACACATCTCAGTGACAGCTGTGATAACAAATTCTACGGCGTTCAAGCAATGTTCATGATTAAAATTGCTGCACAGTAGAATTTGAACTAGTTTTGCTGTTTTGTTTTGTTTTTTGAGACGGGGTTTCTCTGTGTAGCCTTGACAGTCCTGGACTCATTCTGTAGACCAAGCCTCAAACTCAAACTCACAGAGATCTGCCTGCCTCTGCCTTCCCAGGTGCTGGTATTACGGGCATGCACCACCATGCCTGGTTTGTACTAGTTTTGTTTATTTTTTTTAACTTTGTTTTCAGCATTTTTCTATATTGATTTAATTCTATATAATAACTACCACTTTTTAAAAAACAATAAAGTCATTGTTCGTCTTTTCAAATAAACAGATATGCACTGTCTGAAAATCATTAATACAGCAAACCTTTTGCTAGATGACGGGGACTCTACAAGCTGACTATCAAAGTATCAACACTCCAAGACAGGCATGGCACATCAGCCATCTTAGATAGAGCCAATCCATCTCTGACTCTGCTTATAAAAAAATAATAATCATTGGGGGGGGGGAAGAAAACCACCTTCTAAACACTAAGAGTTGAACAGAGTGAAGACAATGGAAAAAAGGATGTTTTTCTTTTATATACAAGGAAAACGGAGGAAAGCGTTTCTCGCTGATGGTCCTGCATATGAGTGAAAGGCAAGAAAGAGGCCCACTGTTTCACAGATCATGTGCTTTAAAAACAGGCAAGATCTCTCTACCTTGAAGAAGTGCTATGCATAGAAAAGTGCCCAACAGTCAAACGTAACCCTCGGGTGCAATGTGCTAAAACTCCATTCTCGTATTTGCTGACAGCATTTAAGCTTCGCCCTTCTAGGCGCTTCTGCCTCACATGTCCAGACTGACTAGAAAGCCCAGGTGTCACCTCCTTTATGGGCAGCCAGCTGTTCAAATAACATCAGCTCCTGCTCTTGGAAGCAAACCATAAGCAACAGAGCAGACTGCACCTGAGACCCAGCTGACTTGGGGGTCTTCTCCCAGCGGGGCCCGCGCACTGCCTGTCCCACACAGGAGTCCCAGCCAAGGCAGCTACAGAATCAGAGGCTGCTGTTGTTAGTTACCTTCAGTATCTCATCCAAAAGAACAGATTTAATTTCTAAATCTTCAAAGTTGCAAATATATCCAGAGGTCTGAATGGGTTCCTTTAAAGACAAAAATGAGTGTTATGTCTCATCATACAAAACATCCCCCCGCCCCGTCAAGGAATTCTGATTTTAAACAGTATTGTCAAAGCTTTCAATCAAGCAAAAAACAGAACGCCATTAATGCCATCTGCCCATCACCTAAATCGTTATCATGCCACTACAGATGCGCCACTGAACTTCTGCTGGTTTCATATGTCAACTCTATCCCTTTATGTATTTCTCTAGAAGAGAAGGATTCCTTTTTTAATTTTTAATTTATTAATTTTGAAGGCCTATTTTTAATTTTTTAGAAATTATGTTTTTAAAATTTTTTTACAATTTATTCACTTTTTATCCCAGCTGTAGCCCCTCCCCTGCCCCCTCCCAATCCCACCCCTCCTCCCTCTTCTCCTCCCATGCCCCTCCTCAAGTCCACTGATAAGGGAGGTCCTCCTCCCCTTCCATCTGACCCTAGCCTATCAGGTCTCATCAGGACTGGCTGCATTGTCTTCCTCTGTGGCCTGGTAAAGCTGCTTCCCCCTCAGGGGGAGGTGATCAAAGAGCCAACCACTGAGTTCATGTCAAACACAGTCCCTGTTCCCCTTATTAGGGCACCCACTTGGAGACTGAGCTGCCATGGGCTCTATCTGTGCAGGGGTTCTAGGTAATCTCCATGCATGGTCCTTGGTTGTCATATCAGTCTCAGAAAATACTCCTGTGCCCAGTTTTTTGGTTCTGTTGCTCTCCTTGTAGAACTCCTGTCCCCTCCAGGTCTTTCATCTCCCCCTTCTTTTATAACATTCCCTGCACTCTGCCCAAAGTTTGACTCACCATCTGTTTGAAACAGAAATTGTGGTACATTTACACAATGGAATACTACTCAGCAATTAAAAACAAGGAAATCATGAAATTTGCAGGCAAATGATGGGAACTAGAAAAGATCATCCTGAGTGAGGTGTCCCAGAAGTAGAAAGACACACATGGTATATACTCACTTTTAAGTGAATATTAGACATATAATATAGGGTAAACATACTAAAATCTGTACACCTAAAGAAGCTAAGCAAGAAGGAGGACCCTGGGTAAGATGATCAATCCTCACTCAGAAAGGCAAACAGAATAGACCTCAGAAGAGGGAGAAAACAGGGAACAGAACAGGAACCTACCACAGAGTCTCTCTGAAAGACTCTAACCAGAAGATTGCTTTCCTCCCTGACAACATTATGAAGTTAATTCATAGTAAATAAGATAAACATTGTACTTGGATCTAATTAAGTACATGTACTGCGCAAATCCCACAGCAAAAAGTTTGCCCTCTATGCATCTGATGTACTTCTTACATAAGATTTTATTTGCCAGTATGTAAATACATGGATGTTAACATGGATGTCCCTTATCCTACAGATAGTTAAAGAAAAAAAGTACAGGATCTGCATATGATAAAATAAAGTAGCTGACATAATCCTTAGCAGAAAAAAAAGATATTATATAAGCCAAAATAAATATACTGCCAAGTACTTAGTACCTCCAAGAGTACTTCAGAAGAAACAGGAAAATAGTGTCTGGTAATGGAAACCATCAAAATCACATTTTTATAATATATATATACATATTGTAGTATACCATTATATAATTATGATGAAAGAAAGATGTCAAAAAGACAAAAATAAAAGGTAAAAATTCACAGTTTGAGTTCAGTATTCCTAAGACTGAGGCTCTTATATGCATAGTAGATGTTTCTAATAGAGTTACAAATGTTTTTTCTTTGAAAATGCAGAAGTTGTTGGTTAAAAATCAAATTAGATGAGAAAAGTTTGTAAAACCTTCTAATTATCTTTTAAAATGTGACTATATTGCATAAGGCAGATATTGTTTTTATGAGTATCAAACACATAAACAGAGCTGAGCATGGCAGTTCCCACCTGTATACTGCACATGGGAGGCAAAATCAGGAAGATTACAAATTAAAGGCAAGCCGTTGTTATATACCATGACCCTGCCTCAGAAAAACAATACCATATACATGCAAACAGAATCACAACAAAATTTAATTTGAAAAGAAGAATGTGTAAGGAGATGTTTCTCATAGGGGCTTTTATATGTTTTGATTAATTTGATACTATCACATAAACCAAATATACTTGTATAAACATGTTTATCACTACAAATAATTTTAATTTTAATTAGCTATTACAACAATGCAACATGGCTAAAACATGAGGTCACAAAAGATAATCTGTGGATTAAAAAATATACCACCACCCTGGGAAAATAAAGTACAAAAATGTAAAGCATTCCTTTAGTTTTGTAATTCTACACTGTGGGACACATTAGGGTGTCAGCTCTGTTTTACGTAACAATTTATAACTGTGCAGAAAACATATAATTTGTATTATAAATTATTACTTTAATGAAAGTTCTTTAAATGATGAAAAAAACACAGAATGGGAAAAGTGAAGGAAGAGCAAAAGCAAGAAGTTTTCAAAATAGCTTATAAATGTTAGCCTAGAAATACTGTGCAAAAAGTTTTGAGTCATTCATCTTCCTAAAAACCCAACTTCTGCTTGAATTATGTTCTGGTGTCCCTTCTGTTGCTGTGATCAACACTGTGATCAAAAGCAGCAGGGGCAGGGGGCTTATGCCCCCAGACCACAGTCCACCACTGAGGTGAGCCAGAGCCGGAATTCAGCAGCTTGAAGCTGAAGCCAAGGAGGAACACTCCCTCGCAGGCTCATGCTTAGCCCCGTTCTTAATGCAGCCCTGAATCAACTACGCAGGGAATGGTGCCAGCCAGAGTGGCCAGCCCACCTACATCAATTAACAAGTACCAAAATCCCCCACCGATATGGACACAGGACACTCTGATCTGGACAATCCCTCTCACTGTGGGTAATTCTAGGCTGTCAAGTTGATAGAGGTAACTAGGCTCAATTACATCAACCAATGTTGTCTTCCAAAATACAGTAGCAGTTCATCCATATCGCAACTGAACACACATGTCATAATAATGAGCTACAATTCAGGGTACACTCACATAAACAGTATGCAAGGTATGTATTTTTATCAAAAACAGGCATTAAAGCTTTGGCACACTGTGCTGTATCAAGAAGCCATGGGGCCTCACCCAGCACAGTCAGAGGCCTCACAGAGTGTGTGAGACAGCAGGCTCCCTAACGCGTCCTGACCTAGCTATTCAGTCTTAGCACACAGTGACACACTGAGGCTTGAACACACATGATAAATTAGATTGAGAGATTGTATAATCACATTTTACCTCCACCTCATAAATTAGACAAGAGGCTTCAGAGGTTCTTAAAAGACCCTGCCAGCTCCAGGGATGCGATAACACAAGCAACAAGCAACTGTGGAATGGCAGAGCTGACTCCTCCCTCCCTCACCACATGAAAACAGTGATCGCTTATCTCTCCTCACGGCTGACTGTCAGAACACAGCTCATCGGTGCTAATGTGGACAGCTGTGTCCTGAGGAACACATTACCCTGGAGCTCTGTGTCCAGATGTCGTCCCACAGTCTAAAGCAACTGGGGAAGGACCTGAGCACAGAGAGCACAGGGCCCGGGTCCCTGCGAAAACAGAGACCAGAGCAGCACAGTGCTATTGACAGACTTCTTGACAGTGCTGAGGTTAGTTTCAAGGTTGATCTAGCTCGAAATTTAACAGAAACTGGGTTATATGCCAAGCCAGGAAACAAACTCAAATAAAGAAAATAATGATTTTTTTAATAAAGACTAGTCTGTTAGAACTACTTAATATTCTCTCCCGGACAAAGGTATAAAGGTTTCACTTGGTGCTAGACTGACCACACTCCACCTATCCTGGGCAACCATAACAAATACCCACTCTCCGGGCATATGACTCCTGGCTTACAAGGAGTAGGGCCAAGAACAGAAAAAAAGACTGCAGCATTCAGAAAGCGTTCTTTCATCTTCAAGGTTATTCTGTGTGCACCTGTCCAACTTCCACACTTGTTTTGTGGAGAGGGCCAAAGTTCCTTGGCTCCCTGCAAGAAGCCATGCAAAGGCAATAGTAATCCAAAATGTCTTTTCTTTGAACCATTTCTCAGGGTCTAATGAGGCTCCTTAATGATTTAACAGAGTCTTTAAGAGCAACTAACCTATTATTTCATGACCCAAAGAGCCCCAGCAGAGCTCAAAAGAGAAAAATGCACAAACAGCTTGGTATCTTAAAAGAGCAACAGCTCAACACTAAACAAAAAGCTCCAGAAAACCTTTAACAGCTCAAGGCCCTGAGTATGCAATTTCTTCCCAAGAACAAACAAACAGAAACTGATGAGTAAGATATTTACTCATCTCTTGCTATTTACACTGGTGAAGTACAACAGAAAAGTCCATACCGAAAATCACTAGTAACCCAAATACTGTTTTTAAAAATTATCTTTTTGATTATGCTATAGATCAATGTATTTTGTATGGCCTAAGCACAGGGGTTAAGAGTTGGTCCAGCCATGCATGGAGATAACCCCTGCACAGATGTAGCTCATGGCAGCTCAATCTCCAAGTGGGTTCCCTAGTAATGGGAAAAGGGACTGTCTCTGACATGAACTCAGAGGCTGGCTCTTTGATCACCTCCCCTGAGGGGGAAGCAGCTTTACCAAGCCACAGAGGAAGACAGTGCAGCCAATCCTGATGAGATCTGATAGGCTAGGGTCAGATGGAAGGGGAGGAGGACCTCCCTTATCAGTGGACTGGGGGAGGGGTGTGGGAGAAGAAGAGGAAGGAAGGGCGGGATTGGGAGGGGATGAGGGAGGGGCTACAGCTGGGATACAAAGTGAATAAACTGTAATAAATAAAAATAAATAAAATGTTTAAAAAAGAGTTGCTCCAGAGTAGACAGATTGACAAGAGAGCACAGAACATAAGAGGCAGCTGGTGTGATTCTCTCTTAGATAAGCCTGTAGCTCCCCGGGATGTCTTTCCTTTTGAGTGCAACTATAACTCTCATGCTTAAATTCTATATTAAAAATATTTTAATAAAAAACCTCCCAACTCTTTCAGAAATATCAGTTGATGTGAGCTATAAACAGAAAAGACCTGAAAATTAATGAGAGAACTTAATGGACAGGAGGAAAAAGCGGTCACAGGGCGAGTGAGGGTACATGAAGGTGTGGATTAGTGAGTGGCCTGGGCGAGGATAAGAAATGTGAGGTAAGCAAAAGCTGGAAACATAAGCATAGGAGAATAAAGAGACAAAGCAATCTCAAACACACAGCAAATAAACCTGGCGATTTTCATTACTTTGAATGTTGATAAGAGAAAGAGAAAAATTAGACTATTTAATGAGTGGCTATAATCCCATTCTGGTGGGCTCAGTTTCGGTTTCAGGTAGGGTCTCACTACATGGTTCAAGTTGTCCTAGAACTTCTAGACAGCCCAGGCTGGATGCAGAAAGCATGGTTCTCCTCCCTCAGCTCTCCTGAACTGGGATTGCAAGCAGACGCTTCCCTGCCTAGCTATGAGTTCCCCTTTAAAAAAAATCAGTAAGTCTATAGGAAAAAAGCTCTTAGTGAATGCAAAGATATTTTAAAGGTATTATTCCCGCTTTGAACCAAATATTTTAAAAATACTTTAACTTGCTTATTTATTTTTATTTTATGTACATTGCTGTTTTGACTATATGTCTGTCTGTGTGAGGGTGTCAGATCCCCCTGGATCAGGAGTTACAAACAGTTATGAACTGCCATGTGGGTGCTGGAAATTGAACTGAGGCCCTCTGGAACTTGAGCCATCTCTCCAGCCCCATGAACCAAACATTTTTAAACCCCACAGAAACTTATAAATTCATTTCCACAAATGTATGCAGCAATGCCAATAAATTTCTCAAAAAAAAAAAAAAAAAGAAAAGAAAAGAAATATCCAGGTTTTGAATCTGGCTGTTAACATAAGTTTCTTGCTTGTACCTCAGGATCCAAGTTTCTGAAGACATACATTCTCGTCTTCTCCATCATTGCAAACAAATCGGGATTATCTTTGGCCCACTTCATATCCCAGACATCTTTGCGCTCCAATTTTAACAACTCGCCAACTACTTGCTGTCCTGTACTGTCTGTCACTCGAGTATCCAAGTCAAAGAAAGTCAAGACTCCCGCGATGTCAATGATAGCAAGACGACTAGAAGTCATGTGGTTGGGGGAACAGAAAATTGTAAAATACTATCAGTGGTCATGAACTCAAATTGCCCACAACAGTTCTTCAAAACTCCTTTATCAGAAAGAATATGGTAGAAATTACTTTAAAACTTTTTAAACAAATTAAACAAAAGATAGAAACTATTCTTCACGTTATTACCTTATAAGAAAAACATATTCAAAACCTAGTAGTATCAAATATAAAATAGTTAATGTTAAACTTCAAGAGTAAAACAACATACCAGAAAATAAAGTGAAAAAAAATGCAGAAAAGTAAACTATCCTCAACAAGCTCATAATAAACATACATAAATAAACATAATTGCACCAAATCTAACCATCACAGCGTAGGCCTAACGCCCCGGAGGCGAAGCCGCAGACTCACCTAGAGTTGCAGTTCAAAGACAACTGGCAGGCTCGGCAATGCAGCGAATACTTTTGAATCAAAGCGACATTAGGAAAGCTGTACCTCTGGATGATGCCAGATTCACGCCCCTAGGGACAGAGCCTTCGATTACTATAGCTATGTTCAATAAAAACATCAACCTGTAAACACAGGTCTCCCTGTTTATGTCCATGTTTTTAAAACCAAATGACACTGTCCTAGCAAGAGCCCAATTCTGTTGCAGAACCACCACCCTGCTAAGTCTATGTTTATCCCCTAACTTAAGTCTCTTAACAGCACCTCTAGGGGGGTCTAATTTTTCCTCATGAAATATTCAAGAAAGAAGTCAGGACACTAGATCTTTGGTAATACAGAGTCCTAGCTGATGAGAAAGAAACATCTAAGGCTGCTTATAATTGTTTAGGTTAATATCAGAGTAGACTAAAGGCTAACAAAGGACTGATTCAATTTCATTCCACATATATGAAATGAAAAGTCATGGTGTGAAATAGCCGTTACTGGAAGCCTAGCCCACCATCCTACAGCCTTCCTCCTATAGCATTATGTTTCGGCAAGAGGAAAGGTCATCTAAAAAACAGTAACACCTTGAGTATAATTTAAACACTGACACAAGATATACACTTCCCGGACAAGCATGACAGTGTACAGGTTGGCAGCAAACGCAGCAGAGGGGCAGGACCTGTGCCTGGATTTCAAACTCATCCACACATGAGCCACATGGGACGGTGGGCAAGAGAGGAAGTCTACATAGCTCATCTTTACCTCCCCCTTTTAGCCACAGAGCAAGGCTTCTTCAGCATGATGCTCAAGCAGGGCCTATCAGAAAACTGGGAAAGCCATAGGATACTAGGTTCTTAAAAGTGTCTTCCCACAAAATGAGCCAACTGCTAGAGAACTGAACAGGAAACAGTTAAACAACTCAAACACATTATTGTAGCAAACAGTTACTTCTAAAGTTAATGTTTTCAAATGTCAGAGCTCAAGAAGAAAACATTATACCATTGCTTCTATATTTAAATTTTAGCAAAATATTGCCTGGAACTCTTCCCCTTTACTGGATGGAAAATACAGCACCTCGTTCTAAGTTTTATGAAGGCAGTTTAGGCAGAGCCAGGATAAAATCCTGGGCTACAGGAAAAAAAAAAATCCTCTAAGTCCAATGCTTTCCATACAGTCTCTGCAGCTACCAACTCTGTGGGGCTTTCAACACATACATCTCCATGTACACGCTCGCTTCTCAGCTGACCATCACCCTACTGCTTTATAAATAGTTAATATATTTGTAAATGATTAATAATACGTGCACAAGCTTTAAAAATTTCTCATTTCTTTGATCAGACTTGAGAAAAGTTAGGACATCCACAAAATGATAAACCTAAATCCAAAATGCTTGCTTTACCCTAGTTCTATAATTTAAATAATTATTATTCATAAAAAGAGTTATATTTCAGCTTACCACAATCAATGTCTTATCAGATGCAGTAATGGCACAAATTGGATCCCTTGTACCCTAAAATTAATCAATCATTTTATGTAATATCTACTGAATGACAAAGGTCCAAGCCAGTATGCAATTATTAAAATATAAAATGATACATTTGTTAACATAGCAATTACATTTACTGAGTGCCTACTATGTGTCAATCACTGAAGTAAGTACTAAGGATACTCTAATATAATCTTGATCCCCAAGGGATTACTTAAAAATCAACTTGTAAAAGCACATAGGGAAAAGTATCTAACTTACACTAGGTGGGAAAAAGCCTAAGCTTAGCTCTTAAAAGATAAATTGTGATCAAGGAGGCTAACGTATGCCACCAGAAGTGTGAAACAGAAGAGCCCTGCAAGCACCTGAATGGATCTAAATAAAGGATATCGTGCTTAGCAAAAAAACTCCACAGGTTAAAATATTGGTTTGTACATGACAAACAGATCAGACAGAAGTCAGACTATTTTTTCTGGAGAACTTCCAGGGACCAAGGGTTCTCTAGGCTGAGGGAAAATAAAAGAGCAAAGAGAGAGTTTCCTTTATAGTGATAAAATTATGTAATAGTTCACAACATCTACAGTCAACACAACTAACACTAACAGACATGTGTGGCCCAAGATAACTACAAATGCAGCCCAATACAAAGCCTAGTTAAAACATGTAACTAAGTTAACATTTTGGGGCTGTCAAGGTAGTTTAGTGGGTAAAGGGCTTCCAGCCAAGCAGTAGGACCTGAGTGCGGGTCCCTGGCAACCAGGTAAAAAGCAGGTGTCACCGTGTTTAAGGAACTGTTGAAATGATGTCCTATCCTGCTTACTAGAAACAAATTCTTGTTCAAGTCTCCAATAAAATTACAGTGCTTCCTTATCTATAGACACTAACACTTACTGACAAAAACAAATCACTTACTTGGATGGCTTTACTATAATCGAACACCCCATCCACAGAGCCAGAAGGAACATCATCAACATGATAAATTCTGTTAAGAAAATCAAAATTTTTGAAGAAAGTAAGAATTATACTATTTCATAATCTTAACAATTAAGGACTGAATGACAACAATGAGCATAATTATTTAATAGGAAAACCCTGATATTTTAAAGAGTTTGTGATACAGCTTATCTCATAAAAGCAGAAACTATCCACCAAATATTTATAGTTATATAAGCTGAGCAAAGTTATGCCCCATTGTGAACACCAAGTTATGCATTCCCAAAAGAGTTCATTAAGCTGTGAGATAGTCTGCCTGACTGTTGGTCAGGAGTAAGGATTACTCAATTGTTTGTTCGCTTGCCTGCTTGTTAAAAAAAAAAAAAAGTCTATGTAGCCCAGGTAGATTTTAAACTCATAATCCTCCTGCCTCATCCTCCTGTCTGCTGCAACTTCTGCCTTGTGAAGGACTAACTTTATACATGAACTTTCTGTTGTTTACCAAACACACTTACACATCTTCATGGTGACACTTACTACAGAAGGCTCATCATCCAGGTTCCTCACGTGTCTGTGTGGCAAAGCCCTCATCCCCACCAACCAAAAACCACCCCAAGTCAGAGTCCCTAGAATCCAGGGCCCAGGAAAGAAGCCACATGCCCAGTTGTCTAAGGACACGCATCTTCCCTGGTGACTGAAGCTACGATCACCTCCTAGGAAGGTCCCTAGACGCCAGTTTCTTACCTGAATGACTGTACTTTCGGTGTAACAGTAATAATGTGGAGTGGGTTACATAGCCATTTCCTAACCCAAAAAATCCCCACAGATTTCCAGCCTTTATTAATATGGATGTTTTGTTTTGTTTTGTTTTGTTTACACCGTTCCAACTTTCTTTTACTTTGGTAAATTTAAGCAGATCCATTTAAAGGAAATTCAAATTAATTAAAAGTGTTTCTATTAACCAAGGCAATGCATATTTCTCAAAAATGACAATGGAGAATTAGCTATGTCTGGCTTCAATGTGATATGGCTGAGTTATTAAAAATAGATATCAAGAGACATACCTTTCTCTCCCTTCTTTTCGAGACCGTGTGATCTGATTGATTTCCAGAGCTGTGAGCTTCTTTGCCACACGATATTGCCAGGTATAAAATGCTTCTTTTGAAGCTGCTATCACATGGGTTTTGGTCATTGCAACAAATAATGGTACTATGAAAAAGAACATTAAGACAATGAGTCTATGAGAACACAGAACTGCGCTTCAGAGCACTTCAGCATCACTGAGTCCAACCACTCATTTTAAAAACAATAAACCCACAGTCCTGAAATGAGCACATGCAGTCTCTCAAATCAGAAAAGAATCTAAAGTTATTAGTATCATGCAAAAATACTAAGTAAAATGGATCTGCAATCTAAATGGGTCAAGAGCTAAAACCTCAGGACTTTTAAAAAATAGTGGTGTTTGCTGCTGCTGTGAGCCAACAGAAGAACACTTGCTCAGCATGTGAGGAGCCATAGATTCAATCCTTACTATCACAAAGGGAAAGAAGAGGAGCAACATTTTAAAATTTTTATTTTTTTTTTTTATCTCATGTGCATTTGCGGTTTTCCTGCATGTACATCTGTGTGAGGGTGTCAGCTCCTCTGAATTACAACACATGGGTGCTGGGAATTGAACCCAGTCCTCTGGAAAAGTAAACCACAGAGCCATCTCTCCAGCCCCAGGAGCAAATGTTTGTGAGCCAGAGTTAGGCAAGAATTGGTGCCTCAGGGGTGACCCCAAAACTATGTAGCAAAAATAAGCCCAATAGACAACAAGAAAATTAAAGACATTTGTATTTCATGTGAATCAAGAAAATTAAATGAGAGAAAATATTTACAAATCATATTTTTATAAGAAATTAATGGTTATAAACATACATATGAAATTGTCCACAAGATATTTAATAAAATAAAAACCTTTTTAAAAGGCAAAGAATATAAGTAAATACTTCTCCATAAGATACATAAACAACCATTAAAAGCTGACCAACATCATTAACCAACAAAAAACCTGAAAATCCACACTACAATTGGCATATCACATGATCCTCACTAGGACAGCTAGATTTTTCAAAAGACAACAAGAATTGATAAAGTACAGAAAAAATGTAAATTATTCTGAAAAAAACATGTCTAAGTGTCTCAAAATGTTGAATAAAGATACACATTACCTAGCAATTCTACTCCTAGGTATATGCCCAAGAGAAACTAAAACATACACATACACACAAATTTACACTCAAATGTTCAAAACAGCATTCTGCATAACAGCCAACACATAGAAACAACTCAGACACCCATCAACTGATGAACAGACAATTAAAACCCAATCTTTGTCTCCTCTCCTCACTACCAAATCACAGCTTGGTTTAAACATTTATCCTTTTTCTTAATCCTATTTGTATTGTATTTCCATTTCACTTAATTAAAAAAATAAAAATAAAAAAGGAAAGAAAGAAAGAAAAAACTCCTGAGTTCCATGCTTCTAGGCTTGTTTTCATCTGCTCCATTCCTTGAATAACATTTAACTGAATACCTGTTGTGTATGCTTTTGTGACATAGTGAGGCTCATCAACTCCTACGGTGGATTAAAACATGGGGACTAAGCAGAAAAATAGACATCTAAGATCACAAACACTAAATATATAAAACTAAAACTTTCAAACAAAATATATACAAGCAAAGTAGTCCTCCATAAAGAGTATTACTCCTTGTTTTCTGAGCTTATGACTAATTGGTGTAAACTTTTTCCATGTACAATGCAAAGCAGTAAGCCCAATGTTAGCAAGAGCTTACGGCGCTTCTCCCACAGTCCTAACCAGGGGCATTTTTGGCAGCAGGACCCTTAGGAACCGCCTGGCAAGTGTTAACTGAGTAGACTGCTCAAGAGCGCAAATTCAAAATTTTTATACTAAGTATTTCTGTACAGTTGAGTCAGATTTAAAAAAAAAAAATTCTGGCTCTCAAGGCTTTTCTACTCAAAACAAAATATATTCTATTCATGACCTCTAGAGGGAGCACAAAGCCTTCACTGCCTTGAAAACCAAAGCCTGGAAAATAACTGCCAAGCCTCCAGCGGGTGCTAAAAACAGCCTGGCTGTGTTCTCACTGGCTTTTTACTAAACTCTAATAAATATTTAGTGAATTCAACATGAAAATTTCAATTCTGGTAATTATGCTCTCACAAGCCTGTACTGCTTCCTGGTAAAATATATATTTTCCAAAGCATATAAAAGCATTTTCTCAACCAATGTTTAACTACAATTATAAGCTATATTCATGGTGTTTATTCTTTTTTTCCATACAATTTATTTTGATCACACTTTCCTCTCCCCTGTGTCCTTTATTCTTGACACTTCATAAATATGAGAACTTATTGCTATCCTGATGAATTCAAAATTTAAATGGTACTGATTCAAAAGACAAGCAGGGCTTCTTAGATCCAAACTTCAAATCCTTCATAACCATGATTTATAAATTATTTTCTCTCTCTGAATCTCCGTTTACTTGTCAACTGAAGATAACAATATCATCCCTATAGAGCTGTTTTAAGGATTAAAAGAGAAAGAAAATAAAGCATAGCATGCTTCCTAGAATAAAGTAAATGCTTAATAATTTTAAATATATGCCAGGCACTCTTCTAAACACATTTATACATATTAACTCACAACCACTGCATAAGGCCAATAATGTTATCGTTATTTAGCAGATAAAGAAGCCTGGGTATGACATAGTTATACCTTGCCTATGTTATACCGCTAGAAAGCAGACAAGTGGGACATAAACCCAGGTCCTCTACTACTCTTGAATCTGTGCTCCGAATCGCTCGATAATCAGAATGGTCCTCAATAAACATCAGGACCCATTAGGCATGGCAGCTATCACTGTTTTATTTTCTCATGAACTTTTCTAAGGTAACCCAGCACTCTGAGCAATACTCAGAATAAATGTAAAAATATCAGAAACTTATTTTCAATTAATATTGTAGTACTTTCAGTAAATTCACATGGGAAGATAATGTCATCTGTGTACATTCTGATAGTTTTTTATTAAAAGATTAATTAAAGCTCAACTGAGTTTACAACAAAACGAAGATGAGGTTTCTCATCACAGTTTGATAGTAGTACTCTATTAAGAAAGGAATCCCACAACTGAGCCACAGGACACAGAGGAAACCAACTGGTAATAACCAGGCTTCTGGGAAGTCAGCAGCAGTCTCACCCAGCTGTGAGCCCTGTGAACTACAAGAACAACTGGCATGGACCGGAATGCCCACGATGAAGTAGTGGCACAAATGTTAACAAGGTAACCAACTGCTGCCTGACTGGATTTAACGCTTGGTCCACAGGAGGAAACACATGCTTGGTACTGAAAATCTTGTTAGGGAGTTTGCAGGCCTAGGGAAAGACCTAATGCTATTAACCTGCTAAGCTGACATAACATCAAATTCTCCCATAAATTCAGGCTCATAGAGTGTCTTCATACTCATAGGCTAAAACAGTTCTCAGTCTTCATCGGAGAGGTTTGTTTGTGCAGTGAACAGAAATTCACAACTGATCAAAGTACAGAATAAGTGTCCGTGGCGTGCTCAGCCACAAATGGGACAGCAATATAATCCCAGCCCCAAGGCTCAGGGGCCCATCACGGAGGGGGCAGAAAGACTGTAAGAGCCAGAGGTCAGAGGAGGAGCAAAGTAAAACAGTGTCTTCTGGATGTGATAGGACCACTGCACTTAGGAACTCACAGTAACTATGGTTGCCTGCACAAAACCTAAGCAAGATCAAGACAACTAACACACTAGTATGAGGGGAGGGGCTCAGGAGCCTGCTTTCTGAAGTATGGAGCTATTGGCACTTGATGGCTTCTGTAGGAGGCAGTCAATTATCCTAAAGAGTACGGTAACTATACTGCACTACACCAGTAAATGGACAAGTATATGGACAGCACAAATTGGGACTCATGGGTTATTAAAGAACAAACGGAGGGTATAAAGTTTAGGAGGAAGTGAGAGCTGGGAGGAATACCTAGAAGTCATTAGGGCAAGGTGGGAAGCTAAATATGATCAAAGCACCTTGTAGGGCATTCTCCAAGAGTTCATTAAAATATATTAGAAAGAAACCGAAACTTTGTTAAAGATTTATTTATTTCTATTCTATGTGTATGAATGTTTTGCCTTCATGTATGTCTGTGCATCATTTACATGCCTGGTGCTCCTCAAAACCAAAAGAGGGCGTCAGATCCCTGGAACTGGAATTACAGATGGTTATGAGCTGCCATGTGGGTGATGAAATTAAACCAAAGTTCCCTAAAAGACCATCCAGTGTTCTTAACTGCCGAGCCTCCTCTCCAGCCCCAAAGATCAATTTTTAAGAGACAGGATTTGGAGCAAGGGGAGAGAACACTATCCAGATAAAAACACTCAATCCCCTTTTAAGGGGATTTAAGGATGAAACCAATTCAAAATTTCAATGCTAGAGAGATGGCTCAACAATCTAAGTACCCACATAAGCATGAGGAACTGAGTTCATATCTCCAGAACACACATTAACAAAAGGCAAACAGGCATGCCAGCCACCTGTAGTCCCAGCATTCAGGAGGCAGAGATGGGATCCCTGGAGCAAGCTGCTAGCTAGACTAGTCCATGGCAAACTCTAAGCTCTGCAAGAGGCTCTGCCTCAATAAATAACCATACAGCAAGATCAGGGAAGACTGCCAGCTTCAACTTCAGACCGCAATATGCATATACACATATGTATGCCAGCACACATGAACACGCATATACACAGGCACACATACAACACCTTCATACAAATGTAACAAACTTCAAAATATGTAGAATGATTACTGAGGAAAAATTTAAGAAATTACACTTCCCTCAAAAGAGCCTTAACACTAATAGGCAGTCATTATTAGCCAGGCCAGGATGTAAAATAATTTAAAACAATTTAGGAATTCACATATAAGAAAAACCTGCTTGTAATATTTTAATGCTGAGGGCTGAATAAATTCCTGCATCTGTAATTGTTTCCCCTGCTTTGCCACTTACTCATTTCTTAGCACTTTAAAGAGCTGGTAAACTGAAATGTTTTCATCAAATTAACTTTCTCTGGAATATATGAAAACCATCATTAGAAACCTACCAAAATGACTGCTGCCCAGGGAAGTGGTCCTCTCTGGTCACACTCTGTGCCTCCGTCCCTCTCACAACGCTATCCTCTCTCCTTAAAATGGCACTTGAACTGTCGTTTTGGTTTTTTGGGGGTTTTTTTGTTGTTGTTGTTGTTGTTTTGTTTGTTTGAGACAAGGTTTCTCTGTGTAGCCCTGGAACTTGATCTGTAAACCAGGCTTGTCTCAAACTCATAGAGACCTGCCTGCCTCTGCCTCCCCAGGGCTGGGATGAAAGGTGTGCACCATTACACCTGGTACTTACAGGTATTTCTTATAAGACATTCTTATGTACCAAAATCCATTTATTCCAGTCACCAGCATAATAACTTGCACACAGTACATAGCACAGAAGTAAACTGTTGCTCAACTGATTAATCAAACCTTATATACTTATGCATCCCATAAGAAAAATCATATCTTTATTTTGCCCAGGGGCTGTTACAGTGTCTGAAATAGTATGTTTTTGGTGGTTTGCTAAATAATCACTTACAATTTACATGGCACAACAAACATCTGTCAGACCCACAGACCCAAAAAGCTAAGTAACAAGGAGGGCCTAAGGGCGGGTGCCAGAATGTGATTCAAAGGGGGAAATAGAATAGACAGCAGAAGCGAATGAACAGAGGGAACTGGGCAGGAGATGGAATGGGGAGGGAAAGAATGGTGGGGATCAGGCGTGGGGAGAACAGGAGTGGAAGGGGAAAGGGCTGGGGAAAGAGAAAGGACACTGGGGGTGGGGTGGGGACATCTGTTCATCAAGCTGGAGGCTCCTGGGACGATATGGGTGTGACTCCAGCTGAGACACCTAACAGGGAACATGAAGACTGAAGCGACCACCTCCTAGCCAGGTAGAGCTGGTGGAAGGAGAACAACCACCCACGGACAAAAATTACCCTGTCTACAGGAAGTTCAGAAATAAAGAGGGAACAAAGATTGAGGGAATGTCCGACCAATAATTGGCCCAACCTGAGAACCACCCCATGGTAGAGAGTCTGCCCCTGACACTAATAACGATGCTTTGCTGTGCTTTCAGACTTGACTGTCGTCTGTGAGACTCCAGCCAGCAGTAGATCAGGACAGTCGCTGGGACTTGTAGCCAAGCATGCGGTGGAGTTCTGGGGTCCTGCAGAAGTGTTGAGGGGATAATGAAAGGACCTGGAGGGGACAGGAACCTCACAATAAGACCAACAGAGACAACTAACCAAGTCACATGGGGTCTTACAGAGACCAAAACACCAACTAAGGAACATGCATGATCTGGACCTAGGCCCCCTGAACATATGTGGCCAAAGGGTGGCTTGGTCTTCATATGGGGCACCTGGATAGTGGGGGTGGAGTCTTTCTAACATGGACTCTATTTCTTTTGGATCACTTTCCCCTGGTAGCACTGTCCTGCCTGGCCTCAGGGGATAAGGATATGCTCAGTCCTGATGTGACTAGATGTGCTAGGGAGAGTTAATATGGGGGAGGGGGCTCCCCTTTTCTTGGGGGAAGGGGAAAGAGGAGACAGAGAAGAGAGGAGGGAGGGGACACCCTTGGGATGTAAAGTAAACAAACTGGAAAGAAAATCTGGAGCCAAGCACACTGTTAGGGATTGGGAATATGAAAATTAGCTAGACATAGATCTTTAAGTTGTCAAGGTGTCAGACAATCACAATCAGAAAAGCAGCTATCACAAGGCCAGGTCAAAGTACTTTGGAAAAAATATAAAAAGTGATTATGGGGCTGGTGAGATGGCTCAGTGGTTAAGAACACGGGCTGCTCTTCCAAAGGTCCTGAGTTTAATTCCCAACAACTACTATAAAGGGGTCTGATGCCCTTTTCTGGCATGTAGGCATATGTGCAGACAGAGCATTCCTACATATATAAATAATTTTTTAAAGTGGTTATGGGGGCTCCATGGAAGAACACCTAGAGGGCACCAGCACACCTCATGCTGAATAGAGTAGAATCCCGCCACCCATACTTTGTACAATGCAAACTTTCTGTAGATTTCTACAGAAACTGTTCATAAAGAAGACGAAGAGCAAAACCAAAATAATATATTCTCAATTAGTATCTGTCACATGGCACTGTTACTTTGGTTTTAGTTTTCCACTTTCATGGAGACTTTAAAAGGGAATTGTGTAGTAGATGTATGAAAGAAATGTTAAGTCTTTTTATCTGTTTGCTGTGGGCTGATGAATAAACTCTTGGTTAAAATTTCATCCAGTAAGACTATAACTCAAAAAGTTTGAGACTCAAAATACAAATAATCATTCTCTCAAGTACTTACCATTTTATAAAGAGGAAGGATTTACATTTAGTTTTGTTTTTTAAATGGTCTACCTGGCATAAAGACTACTTTGAGTTTAACTCCATGATATAACAAAAGATTCTACATTAAAGCTTTTGAAATTAAGAAAAAAAGTAAAATCTAAATATTAGCAGAATTTACACCTTAAATACCTAATACTTTGGTTCAGGGAAATGGCTCAGTGAATAAGGACTCTCACTTTTGAGCTTAATAAACTGAGCTCAATCCCCAAGACTCACATAGTGGGAGGAGTAAAATGACTCCTGAAAGCTGTCCTCTGACCTCTATATGCATGGCATGGCACACACACAATAAGGAATGTAATACTTCTTTAATAACAAAGATATGAACATGACTAGTCTATAATAATTACAAGCTTTTTATTAACAGAGAACTTAACATATGTATCTCTATAAATATGCATATATGTATATAAACATACCTATGCAAGAATGCATGTAGACAAGGAAGTGAATATTTCATATCACAACTAGTTACCAAAACCTAAACATGAGGCCAATACATATCTTTCACATTCACTTGTCTTACCCAAAGACCTCAGCAAAATGCATTTAAGAGACATAACTACTTTTATTTTTGGAATTTTTTATCTTATTTTATGTGTGTAAATGTTTTGCCTGCATGTATAGATGAATGCCATACACATGCATGATGTCCAGGAAAGTCAGAAGAGGTTGTAGAAGCCCAAAGGACTAGAATTACAGATGGTTTGAGCCACCGTTTAAGTGCTGAGAATTGAACCAGGTTCCTCTGCAAGAGCAACAAGTGCTCTTAACCACTTAGCTGTCGATCCAGCCCCACTAACATGGTTTTAAGACTCAACTTCTAATCTGAAAATAAATGACTAGATCCTCAGGATCAGAAAATAATTCAATGGCTTTTCAATTTTTTGGACTGAATTATTTTTGTCAACATTTCCAATATATGGCAATACATTTTACAAGAGAGATACTAATTTGGGAAGTTGAAATGACGGAAAAAATATTTTAATTGCTTTTAACAAATTTCTTAGAATAAGACTTAAAACTATGCAGAGTGTTACTTTCATATCTATTGGATAGAGGGAAGGGTAAAAGTAAAATAACAAATGTCCTCAGAAACAAGAAATGGGGAATTTTAAGACCTTCTCTATCAATAGGCTGGTTTCATTAAAAAGCTCTGGAAAAAGCAAGCCTACTTTATAAGCAGCTAAAGTGTTTTTATGGGAGAGAAGTATTTACAAGCAGTTTATTAATAATAAAAGTGGTTTAAGAGCAAAATTCTTCCTATAACTCTACTTATTACATACTAAGCTTACATTGCACAGCAATTCCTATACAATTATGTAGACAAATAATGGCAATGTGGCAATTATGGAATTATTATGGATTTTAGACACAATAGCCTTCCCTTACAAGTTACTTTACTAGTAAGGATGCTTTCAGGGTGAAAGGAAGCCTTGGTAAATCGCCATGAGAACAGCCATCATGGCAACCAGAAGATATGGTCATTCTTAAAGAATATCATTCTAATTAATACTTTAGTAGAGGTGGGAGGATATGTGATTGATCCATGTGCACATTTGTGTGTGGGTGTGTACACTCATGGGTGCTCAGATAGAGACCAAAGAAGGATACTGGTTTCTCTTCCTTACTTTTTGAGACAGGGACTTGCACTGAACCTGAAGCTATTTCAGCTAGGCTGTCTGGCCAGTGGGTTCCCAGGATCTACACATCTCAGTCCTCCAGTGCTGGGGTTATGGGCATGTGTGGTCATGCCCAGATTTTGTAGGGGTGGTCAGGGATTTGAACTCAGGTCCTCTTGCTTCAGCAGCAAACACCACTACACACTGAGTCATATCTCTGGCCCTCTAGCATTTTTTAAATTAGTGTTTCAAACAAAACCTGATCAGAAAGGAAATAAACATTAACTTTTTCTTACCAAGGTCAATGTATTTAGGGTCCAAGGGTGTGCCAATGGAATTGCAAAGAACTAGCACAAACTGTCAACAGATAAAAGAAAGAATATCAGAATTCTTTTAATATCAAGAGCTCTTGACTGTGAACAATAAAGACACATACTTGATATATCATGCTTGTCTTTCTCAAGGAAATAATTGACAAACTGTTCAGTTCAAAGAACAGCAGACAAAAAGAAAGATCACCTACAGCATTGACTATTAAAAATCATGAATTAAAATTAAGGCTGATTTCTCACTATAGCAGAACACTACAGTCTTAGAACACAAGTAGACAAGCCCATTCTATCGCTTATGTCTCTAAACTTCCTGAGGTTGTAGCACCATAATTCATCCTCACTTTCACCATCTATCCAGCCATATAGAAGCTAAAGTAATGTGTTACCGTTGCACCAAATGTCTCCATCTCGTTCTCCTCCTTTGAAGCAATGTACAAATGGTATGAGAAATTCAGAAAAATGCAGTTAATTCAGGAACAATGGCTTATATCCAAACAATCATGACTGATATTAGGAAGAACACAATGTGCATTTTACATTACACTGCTCTGGTGGTAATTTCATCTTAACTACCAGTTACTGCATTGTGTACTGTTCTACTTAAATATTTTCCTAGCCAGCTCAATAATTTCGTATCAGTCCTGTGTTGCTTATTTATTTTTCTATTTATGCCTTAAAACTTGTTTAATTTTATAAACAAACTAAGTGATAACAGACTAAAATTTTACCATCTACTCAAAATAGGCTTATCTGTTGCCTTAGGATAAAAGAAAAATGTGTTTTTAAATTTCCTGTTTAGCAATCATTCCAGTTTATAAGTTTCCAGAATCAAATAATTCACAGGAATTTCTAGAAAAATTGGCCATCTCCCCACTTCCTACTCCCTCTAATGAAGTGGTTCTCAACCTTTGTAATGCTGAAACCCTTTAATGTAGTTCCTCCAGCCATAAAGTTATTTTCATTGCTACTTCATAACTGTAATTTTGCTGCTGTTCTGAATTGTACTGTAAAAATACGATGTGCAGCACATCGGATCTGTAACCCTGTGAGAGGGTTGTTCTCCCCTTAAAGAGTGTGACCCCCAGGTTGAGAACCACTGCTCTACTGTATCCTTCAATTATTCCTGTCAGAACTCTAAGCAGCATGCTTTTTGTTTGATGGATGTTGGTTGGTTCTTCCTTTGGGGTGTTTTTGAAACAACATTTCACCTTGTAACTCATGCTGGCCTTGAACCCTGCTGCCACAGCCTCCTAAACTAGAATTGCAGGCAGGAGCCAGAACGCACGGCTTCTAGGTAACACGTTCCCAGTGCTTCTCTTGCTTTGTTTCATTTCAATCTAGTGCATTATTCATTGCATTCCCAATGTGAACCAAAGCATTTAGCTCTCTGCATCCACCTTCCCATTCCCCTGCCCCACACTCCAGTGACCACATCTTTCTGCTTTGAACATAACTTTTTCACATTTCACATCAGAATCTGAGATTGGATTCTTGGGCAGGAGCTTCTGAAGTGTGAAACCTCAGAGATCACATCACCTTGACCACACAAAGGCTCTTCACAGCAATCCTTCCACCACATTAAGACTTGCCTTATGCCACACAAAGGCATACTTTACTGTCCTTGTTAGCAATACAAGTTTGGGGTTTATGTTTTGGGCTTTTTCTCTATGCTTAGCTTTCTAGGTATCTATTGCTAACTTGAATCTCCAACTATGCCCAAGCTATCTTCTCTCAAGGAATGTGACAAGAGGTGATGTAGTGATTAAATCTGCCTAGCTTCCTCTTGGAGCCTGTCCTCTCACTAGAGGCCCCGGGTATGGCCCTCGGGGGTCAGCTGGTACACTCTCCACCACTGGGGCTTCTGAGTTTGCTCCTCTTTCTAAAATAAACCACTAACATGGTTATAGTCCTCATTCTAGTGGCTTTTACCCTGAAGTCACTCCCTAAGGTAGGTGAGTTTGGGAGGAAGATTTCTGGTGCCATTGCACATCTAAAAAGTCAGTATTCTACTCTCACATTAGTGGTTTCCTTACGACGAGGAATTCTAGACAGGGAATCATTTTCCCTCAGAAGTCTGAGGGCAATGCTCCAAACCTGTGCTGTTGACTAGCTGAATGCCATCCGGGCTAGAGCAATTGTTAGGAGCACTCGTTGCTCCTGCAGAGGACCAAGGTTCAGTTCTCAGCACCACCCATAACTCCAGTTCCAGGGATTCAGACACCCTCTTCTGGACTCTGTGGGTACCTGCACACTTGTGATGCACAGACAAGCAGTCACACACATAAATAAAATATAAAGAAATAAAAAAAAAAAATGACTGTTGAGCATGGTGGCATGCACCTTTAATCCCAGCACTCAGAAAGCAGAGGCAGGAGGATATCTGGGAGTTGAAGGCCAAGCTGTTCTACATAGTGAGTTCCAGAAATGACAGGCCTACCTAGAGAGATCCTGTCTCAAAAATCAAAAACAAACAAACAAAAATGATCTGAACTGTTCCCCTCCTAGACTTTGCTCCCCATCCAAGTTCTCTTCTACTTGTGTTTGTATTTGGCATTTGTTGTTACACTGGATGTTTCCCTAAATATCTGTGCTGCCTTTCCACCTGCTATATTTAGAAGCAGGATGCTAAAAGTCTGTGTGTTACCTACTTCACCATCAGTGACTATGACCTGCGAGGTGATTGGGTAGGTCTGTTTTAAGAGATCCTCAATCTGTATGTGGTCCTTTCTCCAGAGACTGCCCAACCTGCTACCTCAACACTGGAAGCTCAGCTGCCCGTGCTCTGGGAACCAAGCAGGAGAGCAAGGTGGGACCAGGAGGGCAGTGCTAGGGGCTAATGGTAACACCTGTCTGATTGCAGCAGCCTCTGTCCCCTGCCAGGCCTGCTTATACCTTAGCTCAGAAATCCTTTTTTTTTTTTGGCTATTGTTATTAAGATTATATTTGGGGCTTGTGAGATGGCTCAGCAAGTAAAGGGGCTTTCTGCTCAGCCTGAAGACCTGAGTGCAATCCTTTAAACCTACATTGGTGGAAGGAGAACAGACTCCTGAAACTTGTCCTCTGGCTTGCACAAGTGTGATATTCCATGAGATCACACATACACTCTAAATAAATAAATGTAAAAAGTTTATTTTCTGGAACTCTAACTGTTTTTGGATAATTTTTATTTTTTATTATTTATTTTTGAGATGATTATAACTATATCATTTCTCCCTTCTCTCCAAACTTTCCCGTATATCATTCCTTGCTTGCTTTCAAATTCCTGGCCTCTATTTTCATTAATTGATACTTTATGTGTCAGAGAGAGAGAGCATATGTATATGTGTACATATGTTTATTTTGCATGTACGGAAGTTTTGCCTACATGTATGCCTGTGCATCACATGTGTGCAGCGCCCATGGAGGCCAGAAGAGGGCACTGGATCCCTAGAACTGGAGACACAGGCTGTTGTTAACCACCATGTGGGTGCTGAGAATTGAATCCACGTCCTCTAGAAGAGCAGCCAGTGTTCTTGACCACTGAGCCTTTTCTCCAGCCCTTACTTTTTGGCCTTACTTGGAGACCAAACCTTGGTAGAAGGCACCAAGAGCCCTACCTGTAGGCTCTGTCTTGAGGAGGGGACCTGAGAACTTGTTTGTTCCTATGTCTTTTTGTGATTTTTGTAGGTTTCCTTCTTGCATCATCTTGGTACTCCTAAATTTTCTTTCCCCAACCAGGCACCCCATCCATTGCATCTTCAGTATTCTGTAACCAGTGCCTCTACCATTCTGCACGAATGTCATTCTTAGGTCTGTTAAAGTAATCTCCCTGGCTCACTTACTTGCCAGTCTCCATACTTTACTGCCATTACCTCTCTTTTCTAGCCCCTATGGGCCTGTGACTTAAAAAAAAAAAAAAATACTTGAACTGCTGCTCCATTGTGTTTCAGGAAAAAAACAAAGCCAACTGGGGCTGTTCAAATAATTACCTTTAACAAAATCTCTATACTTTTGAATCATAACCCAGCCAAAGACACTGGTAGTCTTTTCAAATACATACTTTTGCAAATTCTCAAACTGTTAGCATGCTTTTAAAAAACACATTACTTATTAATATTCTTCATTTTATGCTGAGATATTAATTTTAAGACCCTATACCTCAAAATGAAAATAGATTTATCAAAGTCAAAAGCTATCCAAACTCTTTTGTAACTCCATCAGTATTTCTGCTAGACACTCAGATATCCATTTTTCACATATAACATATTTCAGAGGCATGGAACATATTTCAGTATGGAAGCAGTTGCATGAACTGCGAATGCCTGGCTGGCTGGGAAAAGACTCAAGGAATATAGAAACCAGTTCAGACAGATATGGCCAGGAGAACGCAGGTTCTCGCCTGCCAGTGCTCTCTCGAGAAGGCAACTAGAGCCCAGCTCTGCCCCTTGCCGACAACACATCTGAATCTTAAGATACCAAAGGGTCCCTACCTGAGGGTGATTTTCATCAGCTTTTGTAGCCAAAATGCAGAAATCACCACAGGTGGTGATGGAAATGAGACTCTTCACATATTTGACATATTTCTCATTGTTTTTTGTGTCCCAGAAGACAACACAGTACTCAGGACGATCAGGCCTGGTGTACGCATAAACCACAGTGTTGGAACAATAGCCCCACTGGAAACGGAGAAAGGGAAGAAATGGAAGTAGAGAGGAAAAAGGGAAGAAAGACTGGTTAGTTTGGGAAAAAAATTCACATTATTTATTTTTGCTTTCAAAATAGTATAACAGTTACAGTATCAGGGCTGAAAAAATAGACCCTTTCTTACTATCAAAATATCTTCAAGTGATAACAAAAAAAACTTTTAAAAGAAGGTAGACTATTCAGTTTGGAAAATAAAATTCACATTATTTTATTTTTACTTTCAAAACAGTGTAGCAGTTGTATCAGGGATGAAAAATAGGTCCTTTCTCACTATCAAAAAATCTAAAAGTGATAATAAAAAATACTTTTAAAATAATGTTCTACAAAAATAAGGTTAGCTTGTCAAACTGTCCTTAATTTGAAAACATTAAGCTTCAGTAGTAAAAACTTGCAATACTTATTCCCTGCTTTGGGGGTGGTCCAGAAAGTGATCAACTGCTATCAAGAGTTTGAAATCCAGGCCTCCAAGATAATATTCAAAATAAATACTTTGTCGTTTTCCTGACCATGTTTTTCTACAGAATGTTTTTATTTTTCTTTCTATATGGTTTATCAAAAACAAATACACAGAAGTTTCCCCCCCAAAAAATTTCCTAAGTAATAATCATGTTCAGATCCTGTTCAGAAATACGCATGCTCCCTGCATGTCTACACCACAGAACCACTGAGAACAGAGAGTGTACACTGAGAGCTGCCCCTCTGCTAGTGTGCATTCCTATGGAGTCCTGCATACCTTACGCTCATCATCAACACTATGTGTACATTATCATTAAAGTTTAGTCACGTAGGCTGTCACCACTTACTAGCATCAACTTTAGCTTTAAAGGCATGAGATGTACAAAAAAAAAAAAAGTTGTAAAGATACAAAGTTCCCAAACATCCCTTCTCCATTCCCTGTCCTTAGCATTACAGTAACAGTGACACGTTTGTCTCAGCTAAGAGCGCAGCATTACTAGACTCCACACTCTTCTTTAGCTTTGCCCTACTGTCCTTTGAGACCCCAGAATCTCACAGTGACTACATTATGTTCCGCTGTCATGTTTCCTTGGGCTCCTTCGGGCTATGATGGTTTCTCAGTCCCCTGTATTTTGAAAAGTATAAATCAGTGCCCTCAGTGTGTGTCTGTCTGGTATTTTTCTCACACTTACATAGTTACTGGTTTGTAGGAAAACCACCACTGAAGTGAAGTGCTCCTCTCATGTCATATGAAGGGTCTCCACATGACATCACTGAGGTTGTTAACCCTCCTCCCATGGCCAGAGTGGGGCTTGCCAGTTTTGCCACTGAGAAGCTTCCTTCTTTTTCCCTTCCTAAGCTGAAGGATGGGAGACTCCACCTCCTAGAGAGGCAGTATGTAATTAGCAATGCTCTATAAGAAAAATCAATTTCTTTTCTCCTATTTATCTTACTAAAATGATGCATATACATCCATATCAACTCAGAGACTCTTTGGTAACTTCGGCTGTAATAGAAAGCTACCTTGACTTTTCATTCCTCACACGCACTGGCCATAGTTCAGCTCTGGTTATTGTAAGCTGTAGAGGGCTGTCTACCATGTCCTCATCCTTTTACGTCAGAACACTTTCTTGTTGCCTAGCATATCTTGCATTTTATCTACCCTAGTTCTAGAACCAGCCATTTCTCCAAGGTGTTTCAACCTTTAGAGATTAAACATATAAGATCAAGTCTTCCTCCCCCTCTGCACAACCCTTTCATCTCAGCTATACCTAGAATAAGCCCTTCTATTACTCCTGTGTGTGCACCATCTGTTTCCAGAGAGATCTCCACTCATAAACCCATTTAAATCACACATGACATTTAAGAAAAGGTTGCCATTACTGATGTTAAAAGCTTCATGCACAAAAAGCCTCTCTTCTACTAGCTTCTTATTTAGAAGGCTGCAATAGGTTTAGTTAAAAAAAAACTGTCATAACTGTTCTTAATACCTTATAATCAGGTCGAATATTTGCAAAATATATAAAAGAGTCAACAGCTAAAGCAATCTTCAGTCCACCTCCTTCCCAAGACAGTGAGCACATCTGCTTTCCTGGAACTTTCAAAGTACCTAGATGCTGGGGATCGGGGGAGATGAAATGTAAAGTATTATAATGAACAAACATATAACACTCAAATGTGTCAATATCACCCCAGAAATTTCTAAAAGTTAAATTTATTAATAACACCACTAAGAAGGTTACTGTATGTTTATGAAAACATAGCTTACATTTTAGCATCTATCATTTGTGACTCACTATTAAGACAGCTTTTTTTATGGGGCTGGAGAGATGGATCAGTGGTTAAGAGTACTATCTGCTCTTCCAAAGGTCCTGAGTTCAATTCCCAGCAACCACATGGTGGCTCACAACCATATATGCTGGGATCTGATGACCCCTTCTAGCATTTGGGTGTACATGCAGCTAGAGCACTCATGTATGTAAAATAAATAAATAGTATTCAACAAAATAGTTGTTGTTTTTTGTTTTTGTTTTGTTTTGTTTTTACAAATAAATGATTATGGCAAATGTGGTAGTGTACACCTTTAATCCTAGCACGCAGAAAGCATGGGCAGGTGAATTTCTGTTTCAGACCAGCCTGGTCTACATAGCGAGTTCCAGGATAGCCAGGGCTTACATAGTGAAACCCTTTCTCAAAGGGGAAAAAAATTTTTTTGATCACTCAGCAATTAATTAAAACTATGAGAAATTTAGGACAGGCAGACATATGTTAAATATCCAAAGATATTTATAGTATTATACTAAAACCTAGAAATATGAACATAACGGAAGGACATTACACTAAAGTATTAATTAGTCAATGATTAAAAAGAGACTTTTATTTGGGTCCCAGAAAAAAATATCCTAAATAGCTATTTCATGGCAATTTGGTATGTCAAATACTTACACTTCTAAACTTACAGATTATAAAATGGTAACTATAAAAACTATTATGGACACTATTCAGACACACGCTCGCTACCTGGAGACTGCCACTCAAATGTCCCTCGGAGACAGAGTAGCCAGCTGGACTTTCTGTCCATTTCCCCTGCTTATGCTGTGCCTGCTCTGAGTGGGAAGATAAGTCTTAAATATATTTACCTCCCCGAATGGTGTGTAAAACTGCACAATGTTGACATCCTTGTCCTGAGTGACGACTTTCTGGGAGCCTGCCACAGCCAGCACGCTGCCAATGTGGTTCCACTGGACGCCAACCACATACATGCCCGTATCGATCAAAACGGGGTCTAGTCAAAGGGAAAAAAAAGAGCAACAAATGTGGCCACTGTGGTCACAACTTAACCCAGACAACTTTACAATCTTTTTTTTTTTTAAATGTTTTATTTATTTATTTATTATTTATACAGTATTTCACCTGCATGTGTGCCTGCATGTATTGCCTGCATGCCAGAAGAGAGCACCAGACCTCATTTTAGATGGTTATGAGCCACCATGTGGTTGCTGGAAATTGAACTCAGGACCTTTGGAAGTACAGCCAAGTTGTCTTAACCTCTGAGCCATCTCTCCAGCCCCCCAACTTTACAATCTTAAGAATAATTTTTAAACTTCTCCAACTTAAAAAAAAAAACAACAAAGAAACATTGCTTACTTTGGTCATTCTCGTGTCTCATTATTTGGCATCGTCCATTGTCAAAGCAAATTGCCAGGCATGGGCAATCGGGCTCCACGTAACCTTCTGTGCCGTGGTACCAGTGAATCCCAGCGATACTGATTGCTCCAGTGACATTCACCAAGCAATTCAATTTCATTTTCATCTAGGTAGAAGGGGTCAGCTTAGGCTTAGTAACTGTACTTTAAAACTGGCAATTTAATCTGCGTAAGTATTGAAGGAAGAACAATTAAAATGAGACATGAAATCTGGCTACAAATGCAAACTTCTTGCCTTACTGGTTCTCCAAACCTAGATAAATTATTCCCCTGACTTTTCATCTTTCCCCATGTATAGAATAAGGACAAAAACACAAAGCAGTGAGTGTGGTGCTGTATGTTAGTTATTCCAGCACTCCAGGGACTGAGGCAGGAAGATCTCGAGTTTGAGGCCAGCCTGGGCTACATAGCAAGAACAAGGTCAGTCTCAGCAATATAGGGAAACCTAATCTCAAAGCTTAAATTAAAAACAAACAGAAAACTACACTCACACTCAGAGTTCTTAATAAGACTTAAATGACATTAGAGCATTGGTTCAAAGGCAGCCTGGGCTATGTAGTGAAGTTATGTCTCAAAAAAGGAAGATAGGAAATGAGGGAGGGAGGGAAGAAGGGAGGGAAGGAAAACAAAAGAAAGGAAAGAAAATCTTGGCAATTTTACTTCCACCAGGAAGTGGACTATGAGATGTAATTTTTCCTACAAACAAGAATAACCTATCAATAGAAAGAAATCTACCATAGCTACATCTCTCAAAGCCAGAACTTTCTCCAGGTGATTCTGCCTCAGCTTACTGTCTGTTTCCTTTCTAGCTGCTGTGGTTAAAATACCATGACAAAAGTAATTTGGTGGGACTCGTTTTAGCTCATAGTACAAGAGGACAGTCTATCACTGCAGGAAAGAAAAAGCAACAGGCCCTCTAAGCATTATAGTCAGGAAGCAGGGAGGGATGGACGAAAGCACAGAGAATGATCCCGCCCTAAATTCTTCCTTTATCAATGAACATAATGGACCTTCATCTAGATAATCCCTCCCAGGTATGTCCTGAGGTTCATCTCCTAGGTGACTGGAGATCCTGCCAGGCTGACAACCAACATTAACTTTTGTTCTTCCTCTATTTTTACCTTCTTTCTAAAAACTGATTTTTCTCCCATATATATTAAGTTGGTTCACATTCTTTTCACAAACAAGCTCTAGTTGCTACGAAACTATCTTGGGTATCCTGCATAAAAGCTTTGATTCAGGCACCAGAAGATGTAAAAAGAAATTTACACAAGATATTATCCTTCTCATCAACCTTCAGCTTCAAAGCACTGTCATCTTGTCCCATCCAGCAGGAGGAAATCAGGGCTAACAGCTGCACTCTGCTACATTAACTTGTCTTTTTAAAAAAAAAAAAAAAAGCTAAAAGTGGGCTGGAAATATAGCTTAGTAGACTGACTGCTTCACATTCAAGAATCCCTGCATTAGATCCAACTCTAGCAAAAGAATGAGCATGGGGGAGGTGCACTCCCCTATAACCTAGAATTCTCAAGAGCTAAGAACAGGAGAGTCCAAAATCCAGCTATGCAGTAAGTTCCAGCCAACTCTACATAAAACCCTCTCTCAAAACAACAAGTACACACGTACACACACACACACGTGCGCGCCACCTTGGTTACTATCCTATTACTGTGAAGAGACGCCATGACCATGATAACTCTTTTTTTTTTTTCTTTTCTTTTGGTTTTTTTGAGACAGGATTTCTCTGTGTAGCCCTGGTTATCCTGGAACTAGTTCTGTAGACCAGGCTAGCCTTGAATTCAAAGAGTTCCACTTGCCTCTGCCTCCCAAGTGCTAAGATTAATGGCATATGCCACCACCACCTGGCTCTAAGGCAACTCTTCTAAAAGAAAGCTTTAATTGGAAGCTTTTGGTAGTTTTAAAGGGTTAGTCCATGATCAGCAAAGCAGGAGACAGATGGGCATGGCACTTGAACGATAGCTGTGAGCTTTCTATCCTGATCCCCAGGTGACAAAGAGAGAGGGAGAAAGACACAGAGACATACACAGACACAGACACAGACACAGACACAGACACAGACACAGAAAGACTACTAGGCCTGGCATGGAGTTTTGAAATCTCAAAGCCCAATCCTAAGGACACACCTCTTCCAACCAGGCCACTTCCTAATTCTTCCCAAACAGTTCTACTCACTAGTGACTAAGCATTCAAATATATGAGACTATGGGAACCATTCTCATTCAAAGTACCACCCCCTTACCCCCAAGAAAAACTATGATTTGTCTTTTAACGTTTAAAACTATTTAGATGATTGGAAAATAAAATTAAAATTAAAATGAAGACAAATACTATAAATTACTGTAACTATCATAATAAAGGTATACATATATAAATGACATCTATAATAATCATAGAAAACTGTACTAATAAAATAGTGAATATATATACTTACTATAAAATTTCCTTGATTATCATAAATATGTATTTCTCCATTTGCCATTCCAAAAAGTAAGATTTTACTATCTGCAGACCAGGTTACATGGCACAGCTGTATTCCCTTCAGGTCTTTTCCCCAAATCCGATTCCCTAAAACAAAGCAGAGACAGTTATTACCAGCTCAGAGCTATGATCCTCCAACAGCTGCTTTTGAATCTTGATTTCCCTAACAATTTCTCGTATTCCTCATAGCATTCACGCAATCATTCAATTTGCTTGGTCAATAAATATTTATTAGCACTTATGTTAGCTATCAGCTATTTCAAACTGTCTCCTGTCTCTTCTACAGGAGGGAGGTTTTCACTCCCAATTATGAGATGAGTCATCTACTCTAGAAAAAATATAAGCTCTCTCAAAGGCCATTCTCCGTCAGCCTGCATCCTCAGACATTCAGAGCATAAATGGATCCACACTGACCACTCCTGCTGTGCCAGAACATCGGAAAAGACAGCGACCCAGATGAGCTCCTCTATAGCCAACCCTTCCATCTAGGCCCAAGGTCATCCCTTCCCAACCCTACAAACACCTCCCTCGAGATTACCCTCATTTCTCTTCCCCTTTAAACTCTTCTCTCCAAGTCCTTGCTTACAAATTTTTGAATATACATCAAACGCTTAGCTAACTTGCATAAAAGCAAAATGAAAAGGCCCTTCCCTCGACCTAAGGTTCCTCTCCAGCACTTCCCTATTCCTACCACTCCCTCCCAGTCACACTTTCAACTTACTTTACACACTACTGAAGAGTTCACTTCCTTACCATCCCTCAAGGCATCCCAGGCTACCTTCTGCCCCACAACTTCATTAAAACGTCCTGTGTGGAGGCCATGCCTACTTGTTGCTAAAGTCAACTGACAAGGGGTCTTATCCTCCTCTTTTCCTGTCTTTTTGGACAACACACTCCTTTGAAATAGTCCTTACTTCCATAGTCCTGAGGAAGTCCTTTGTCTCTAAGACTTCTGCTTTCAATGTCTTTTGTGAAATTCTTTTTTTTTTCTCCTCCAAAGTTATTCCTTAGCCCTAAGACATGCTATTCATCAACCAATCTTTACCTGTGGCTAATGCCTCTTCACACATATACACACACACACACAGATACCTCCTCCTCTACAAACATCTCCCTGATCTCTCCCCCTCTGCATTTGGAGGCATTTCTACATGTTCCTGTATGTTCCCTGTTGGAGCACTCATAATCACTCATCACTGATCAGTGACTGCCTATTTACTTATGATCACTTCTGATGTGGGTCAGGGTTGGTTTTTAATGTTGTGATATTAATTCCTAAACTATTGCTTTCAAGGCTCTCAGCAACATTCGGTGACTGCAATAAACACACATGAATGAATATATGAAAGTGGTTTCAAACAATTTCTGTAAGAAATGTTTTTATATTAAAGCCAAGATGTACACTCACAGAAGTCGCAGTCTCAGCTAAGTACTATAATTTGAGAGAAAAGTGTATTTTAGGCTATAAAGAATGACAATGGCATGTTCTGTTCAACTAAAAATACAGAATTTTGTAATTTTATACTTTTGAAACTAAAATTTAATTTCTTTACAATCTAATCAATAAGAATATCAATTATATAAAGGACATATTTTAAAATAGTACTGAAAAATTAATTCACCTGTTTTCAGTACCACTGTTGGAAAGAGAAAAAAACAGATTTGTCCTGAAAAGGTAAGAGGTTAGAACCACAAGGTGGTTCCTAATGTTACCAAATCATGTAACAGGACTTTCTTCCTTAGTGTCTATTTTCAATCAGGATGATAATTAACATAAGTCGTCAAAGGTAATCAGTCAGCCTGGCCTCTGGCCGAGAGCCAGTGAGTGCATTACCGTCCACCGAGCCCACGATCACAGCCCCATCTTCATACACTATGCAGATCTTCTGTCCGTCAGCGTTCCAGCTCATGCTCCGAACCACTGACTTATTGCGATTGTTGATCATCTCCTCATACCAAGAGCCTGTGTTCACAAGTTGAAAAACTACAGTCAACACCTTCACACTTATAGGCCAGCTGGTGGCGGGGCACCCCTTCAGTCCTAGTACCCTGGAGGCAGAAGCAGAAGGATCTCTGAATTAAAGGCCAGCCTGGGCTACAGAACTAGTTCCAGGACAGCCAAGGCTATCTTGAAAAACAAAAACAAAAAAGAAAGAAAGAAAAAACTTTTACATTTATCACCTAGTACTTAAGGGTTGATTTTTTGGGGCACTGTCATGCATACTACTAATCCCAGCACATGGAGACTGAAATTGGAGGATCATAAGTTTGAGGCCAAGTTGGGTTACATACGGCAAGACCTTGTCCAAAAGAGAGAGAGAGAGAAAGTTGCTGACTTCTAAAAGTGCATTGTTGGAAAATGACTGTAAAGTGTTCCATACCCTAAGGCATTTAACTTTGAAGCCTTCAAAAATCCACCATAAACACAAGTTTGATTAGGTATTATTCCTAATTGCTTCAAGATTATCATAGAAAACACAACAAATACTCCTCTCTGCTATTTCTCTCTTCTTGTCGATTAAGAAAATGGCATTCTATTTGCTTTTTCAGGGCAGAAATAGATGATTGTTCTGAGAGCTCAACTTTTCCCACTGAGCAACCACTTCAGAGATGGAGGAAAAGCGTGACAATGACAATGTATACCTACACACCTATGATGAATGACCGTTATATGCATTATGATTAGAAATACAAGCATATTGCATTAAAGCATGTAGAATAGTAGTTACAACTCAACCTGTCTTTGAGTCTTTTTAATTAAATTTTTCTTTTTTTTACATTAATTACATTTTATTCCCTTTGCATCACAGCTATAGCTCCCTCCCACGTTCCCTCCCAATCCTACCCTCCCTCCCTCATCTCTTCCCATGCCCTTCTCCAGGTCCACCTCCCCTCCGTCCGACCCTAGCTTATCAGGTCTCCTCAGGACTGGCTGCAATGTCTTCCTCTGTGTCCTGGCAAGGCTGCTCCTCCCTCAGGGGGGGTGGTCAGAGAGCCAGCCACTGAGTTCATGTCAGAGACAGCCCCTCTTTCCATGGCTTCAGAGCAATAGCCCGGCAGATAAGAGCGCCTGTCCCCCAGGCAGAGGCCCAGTGCTCCATCCCTGGAACTCACATGGCAGAAGAAAAACAACTTTCAGACA
>CM053755.1:25558905-25622382 GCA_028658305.1 Pachyuromys duprasi
TCCTCTGTGTCCTGGCAAGGCTGCTCCTCCCTCAGGGGGGGTGGTCAGAGAGCCAGCCACTGAGTTCATGTCAGAGACAGCCCCTCTTTCCATGGCTTCAGAGCAATAGCCCGGCAGATAAGAGCGCCTGTCCCCCAGGCAGAGGCCCAGTGCTCCATCCCTGGAACTCACATGGCAGAAGAAAAACAACTTTCAGACATTCTTCTTCATCATTGTAACATGTTGGGCAAACAATACACAGAGGCACGCAGACTTTAGACATAAAGTCCAGGTGCAACATGGCATTTCTGTAATGGAGAATTTATCATGGGGATGCTGGAGAGATGGCCAGCCCCCATGCAAGGTAGCTCCCAACCCCTAACTCCAACTCCACAGGGATCTCACACCTCTGCCTTCCTCCAACACCTATACTCACAGGCACAGATTCCCACCAGATGGGTACACACATACCCATAATTAAAAATAAATCTTAAAAAAAAATTTGAAAACAGGGTATCTGGAATCTTTTTACAACTGAACATATTTAGCCAAGCCTTTCCCAGCCTTAAGAAAATATGTATTCTGAGTCATTTTTCTAGAGATAGAGATGCATCTAAGATAATCCTTCTCTTCCTCTCCTCTCCCCCAACTGCCTCCCCCACCCCCAGTTCTCTCAGAGACAAGAGGCACAAGCTGTGAGTCATTCATCAGCAATGAGACAGATTGAATCCACAAAAAAAAAAAAAAAAAAAAGGAAGCTAACTGGCCCAATACAGGAAATACAATGAAGGAAGTCTTGCCTTTGACTTTTTCATAAATGTTTTTTATCTAATATTAACTCCAGCTGACCACACAGGGATTAATTCTTAATGGAAATCTTGCGGGGAGAATTATTTTATATGGAAACTATTCTAAGTGTCTCCGTTCATTGTGGTAACGTCAACAGTCACCTAATTCACTTTCTAACTCTGGGTCACAGATCAAAGAACAGGATGAAGTCTTCTTGCTGGTTACAAGTCTATGTCAGAGATGTTATTTCCCCCATCCAAACACTAGGCTCAGACTCGGGTTTGTAAAAGATCAAAGCAGCTCTCCAGAACCAGCGAGATGGCTCCCGGGGTAGAGGTGGCTGCTTTCAAGCCTGACAGCCTTAGCTCAATCCTAGGGCACCACATGTTGAAGAGAGAACCAAGTCCCACAACTGTCCTCTGGCCTCCACATGTGCGGCACTTACAATAAAGAACTTTAGAGCAGCTCTCACAGGCTAGAGAGATGACTAAGTGGATAAGAGTACTTGCTGCTCTTGCACAGGACTGGAGTTCAGGTCCCAGCATCCCCATCAGGTAACTCACAACAGCCAACAGCTGCAGCCTCAGTGGATCTGACACCCTCTTCTGACCGCCAAGGGTTCCCACCCACGCACACACGTAAAAAATTTTTTTAAGCTGCTCTCCTGCAACAGAACCAAAAACTCTGGGCACAGGGGTCTTTTCTGAGACTGATACTCTAACCAAGGACCATTCATGGAGAAAACCTAGAACCCCTGCATGATGTATCTCATGGCAGTTCTGGTTCCAAGTGGGTTCCCTAGTAATGGGAACAGGGACTGCCTCTGACATGAACGGATTGGCCTGCTCTTTCATCACCTCACCCTCATGGGGGAGCAGCCCTACCAGGCAACATAAGAAGACAATGCAGACAGTCCTAATGAGATCTGATAGGCTAGGGTCAGATGGAAGGGGAGGAGGACCCTATCAGTGGACTTGAAGAGCAGAATAGAAGGAGATGAGGGAGGGTAGGATTGGGAGGGGACGAGGGAGGGGGCTACAGCTGAGATACAAAGTGAATAAACTATGATGAATAAAAAAGTAAATAAATTTTTAAAATATAAAAAAAAATTCTGTAATACTTTTAATGTAAACTTTTATGTTTTAAGTTAATATTCATATACATAGAACATTTAGACTAATGCTGGACTAATAAATATGGACTTATTAGTAATGTTTTACTAGCAAATAAACTTCATACTTTTCTTAGATATATATTTAAAAAAAAGCTCCTCTCCTAATATACCTTTATACAACATCCAGACAATAATAAGCCCATTTTGATCACTGGTTGTCAACTTCTGATACTGTTCATTCCATGTTACAACTTGAACAGCACCTAGAACATTAAAAAAAAAATTCAGAAACTCTAAAATGACTATAATAATTTCAAATTTGTATTGTTATGTAAATGAACATCAAGAGGATGTTAAAATCAATATAGTTTGTACAGTCTTAAATAATAAAATTAAAATATAAAGAAAAATATTTATGGGAGGGCAGTTACTGATATTACTAATTATCCGCAACAATGAAAAACATTCTTTTGTATATACCCCTGTCTCACTCCTTCAGAGGTCCCTCTCTCAACCAGCTAACAGCACTGCCATAGAGCTAACGTGGAACAGATAAAAGTATCATTACCAAACTGGCCTGACTCACAAAGATAAAATGTCCTAAGGATGCCAAGTTGTCCTTTGGGGTATTCTGTTTGCTCTTGGTTGGCATGACCCATGATTTATTTTCTCTTTCTACACCACCTTCCACTCTGTTCCATAATCTTGAGTACATCTTAAGCTTCTAGGTTCTATGAATGACTGATTTCATCTTACCTCTAAATACTTAAGTGTGTATTTCCTAATGATATCCTGTTTACATTTCATATTACAAATAAGAAATTAACACTGATGAACTATCATCTAATACAGTCCGTTCAAATGTCATCAACTGTCAGAGAACTGTTATAAACAGGTACTTGTTTTTCTCACTCTAGGACCCACCTAAGGTCTTTCAGTTACTATGTCCTTTCAGTCTCCTTTAACTTGAAATCATAGAACAGATCCTTTAAGAGGATAATATTTATTAAAAATTCCACAGACAGATAACATAAATTTGCAATGTATAAATTAACAGCCAGCTTTTTTTCCCAAATTTACCAAAGTTGATATTTAATTTTTGTATAAGTGTTGAATTATTCCATATATGAATTATGGCTCAATAAACATGATTACTTTCAACACTATTATTATTTAAATAATGGTATTTAATAACATTTGTTTGACATTTATACACTAAGTAGATGATGACCTAAATGTCCAAATACTGTTCAAACATGACAAACTAAAAAGTTAAATGCGGCTGGGTAGTGGTGGTATATGCCTTTAATTCTGCACTTGGGAGGCAGAGGCAGGGGGATTTCCTTGAATTCCAGGCCAGCCTTGTCTATAAAGTGAATTCCAGGACAGCAAAGGCTACACTGAGAAACTTGAAAAAGAAACAAAAAAAGTTGAATGACTCACCACTATGACCTTCAAGATTCTGGTTCATGGAAAGGTTACTAGGGGCTGCTAGACCCCTCAATTTTGAGTCATCTAAAGCAAACAAACAAAAGACTATGATTAAATATATAAAACATTACAAGATTTTGACGTCTTGAATTATGAGAAGAGTGTATATCTATGAGATATTATTTTTTAAAGTATTCTTTATTCTGAACTCTTTTTCAGCAATACTATACAGATCCCTTATAAGACATTATTCTAGCAAAATAAAGCAAAGTGCATGAAGACCATTATCTCAGTGTATTAAATATATAACCACTGTTATTTAATATTCTCATAAGTAGAAATGTCTAGGGACATGAATTAAAATCTGTCAAAACTTACAAGGGACTAAATATAAGAGATTTTAGAATCTAGTTTTTACTATGTTTCCTAGAATGCCATGCTCACTAAAGTATTTATTCATTCATTCAACAAATAGTTACTAAATATATACACTGTGTCTAGGTACCATGGGAGGTTCTGGCTACAAAATAAACAAAACAAAATAAAACAAAATAGACACCACCTGGCTGTTTTGTTATTGTTGTTTACTTTGTAGCCAGAACCCCTTCAGAAAGCTTGCATTCCATGGGAATGGGAGGGTCAGATAGTATATATACATATAATTATAAACTAGGAAAGTGGAGGCAAAATAAGAGACAGTAACAGAGTGGGGTTAATTAGACTAAAGCAGGCACCAGGGAAGCTTTCTAAAGAACTAATATCTTAACTGAGATGACTCACATGGAAAAAAGAGGCAAGAATGAGTGTTTTTACAGGATGGCAAGTGCAGAGCTACACACATCAGGAACCAAAAGAGGGCGTGTGCAGACAACAAGGGGGCTGCAGTGACAGCCACAAGAAAAGCCATGATGTCTTTGGAAAAAAAATTACAAAAAATTTACATTTTATAGTTACTTAGAAAATGTGTTAGACATAAAAAGCAGAGCACATAAAACATTTCCTTTAAATATACAAATGTTATGATAGTCTTAGGGATTTGTGAAGATGGAAATTATAAAACTCAATTCTTAAAAATCTACTTTCTAACATACTATGAGGGGACTGGAGAGATGGCTGAGTAGCTAAGAGCACTGCCTGCTCTTCCAGAGAACCCAGGCTCAATTCCCAGCACTCACAGCAGCTCGTAACTGTCTGTTACCCGATTTCCAGGAAATATGACACCCTCACACAGACATACATGCAGACAAAACACAAATGCACATAAAATTAAAAAATAAAGCATTTTTTCAAAGACACTATGAAAAATACTCTTTATTCTGAATGCTGTCAGAGAAGAATCCCTCAAGTGTTCTCTGAAACCACTAATTCTAATTATCTGGTTGCTGTCTCAGGAACTTTCTCAATATACACAATATACACAGACCCTGGTGTGGCAGCACACCTTTAATCCCAGCACTCAGGAGGCACAGGCAGGTGGATGTCTGCGTTCAAGGCCAGCTTGGTCTACAGAGTGAGCTCCAGGACACTCAGGGCTACACAGAGAATCCCTGGCTCAAAAAATGCCCCCCAAAAGTTCTCAAATACATATGTGCATACATGGGTTTGTTCATGCCTTTGTGTGTGTGTGTGTGTGTGTGTGTGTGTGTAATACTTTTTAAAAGGCCAAGTAGAAATAAAACCAAGCTGGAATAGTAACAAAAATCTGATAATATTGACATATCTTACAAAAAGCACATTACTAGTAGTAACTGCTGGATCCAAAAGGCCTGATAAAGAATATGCCAATAAATAAAGCATTTAGGATCTGAGAAGATGGCTCACTCAGTAAATCATTTGCTGTCCAAGTATGAGGACCTGAGTTCAAATGCCCAGAACCCACACAAAACCTAGATATCAGAAGCATATACCTGTGATCTCAACTATGATGAGATGGGAAGCAGACAGGTGGGTCCCTGGAAGTTTCTAGGCAACTAGCCTGGCCTACATGGCAACCTCACAGGATAATGGTAGACCCTGTCTCAAAACCAGTTAGAGTAGGGGCTAGACATATGGCTCAGTGTTTAAGATCACTTGCTCTTGAAGAGAACCAGTGATCAATTCTCAGCACCTAAAATAAAATCTGTAACTGTAGTTCCAAAGGATCTTATGCCCTCTTCTGGCCTCCACAGGCACTGCATACATGTGACACAAAAAGCAAACCACAACATACACATAAAAATAAGTCTTTCAAAAAAAAATTTTTAACTTCAGCCGGGTGTGGTGGTGCAGGCCTATAATCCCAGCATTCAGGGAGGCAGAGGCAGGTGGATCTCTAAGTTCAAGGCTAGCCTGGTCTACAAAGTGATTCCAGGACAGCCAAGGCTACACAGAGAAACCCTGTCTCAAAAAACAAAAATCAAAAAGAAAAACCAAAATAAAGTAAAATTTTCATAATAAAAATTCCATGAGTAGGTCTCAATGAATAAATTACTCTAGCTACTTTTTCAACCAATTTCACAGATCTGTACAGGCAATGATCACTTACCTGTCTGTGTCTCTAATCTCAAAACTTTCAGTAACCCATCTTCACCACCACATGCTATGAACCCTTGGTCCTTGTTCCAGGATATACATTTCAGCTTCACATTATTGGGAACAGCGATCTGTAACAAGAATCACGAAGCTTTTCACTAAGGAGTTGGAACGTCACCATCCAGGAGATAGAAAACTGACAATATCTTCCAAGAAGAACCCTACTCTAACTTGTGGCCCATGCTGACAATCCCAACACTTGGGAGACTGAGGCAGGAGGATCTCAACTTAGAAGCTGGCCTGGGCTACACAGCAATAGCCTGTCTCAAAAATAAAAAAATAAAACAAAACGAAACAACAAAAGCATGAAGGAGGGAGAAAGAGAAAGTAACGCCCTGCAGAAAAATGAGGTATTATGAGAGTAGCAGAGGTCCGCTTAAATGTCCCAAGCTTTAGCATTCTGTACTGTAGTGCACATAAAGGAAGGAAAGTGATTGCCAAGGAAGCCAGAGAGATTAAAAATTACCTCATGGATTCTTTAAAATGAAGGGACTGAGATATAAATCCGTATCACTGCTCTTACTCCCTCTCCCCACACGACACTTAGTTTATCTCCTCTTGTAGGGCAGCCCGCGATCACTTATCAACACCTGGATCAACAAGTGGCCGAGGAAAGACCCAGCAGCGCTTGGGTCTTGCCACTCAAGAGTCTAAGCAGGACAGGAATGTGGAAGAGTCCTGAGAAAAAGCTGCTGGCTCAATCAAGGACTACCGGGGCTCAGAGACCCGCGGGAGGAGAGAGGTGACAGGGAGACTGGAAAGGCTGCTGGGACCGCCTCTGCAGTCTGGGAGGATGCGGGCACCGGCGGGCTGCAGGAATCGGGGCGGCGCGATGGCGGTCCCCGGGGGAACTCACTTTCTTGCTCAGGTAGAAGAACATCGTGGGAACTCAAAGAAGACGGCCCGCAGCGGTCAAGGGCTGCAATATATAAACGGGTTCTACACCTCCATTCGCGAGCACCAGTGGATCAGAGAAGCTCCCGTCGCCTGGCAACCACCGCCACCCAGGCGCATCCGGGGCGCGGAGAGAACTTCCGGTGTGGCCCTGGCCGCAGTGCGCCTGCGCGGGCGATGGGGTTGCTGTGGAATTGGTGTAGCATGAAGCCGGGGTTTTGCTGCCATTGGCCCTGTACCTTTGGCTCCTAGCCTTTCTGCTCCCGGTTAGCGACCTGCCCGTGTGTGCCCCCACGCCCTCCCTTCATCCCCGCCGCTGTGCTACGTCGCCACGTTACACTGGGACAGGCGTGCTTCAGGTGTCAGTATAAGCTAAAGAACGGAACCCCTTTTCAGAAAGGTCTTCAGAATTTTCTGTTCTATATATAACCCCTCCACCTCACCCACCCACCCCCGACCAACATCCTTGAAAGGAACAGTCACCTTTTGCATTTGGCACCATCGAACAAATAAATGGCAGTGCAGATGTGCTTTTAGAAGACTGCCTCCTTTGGGGGAACTGCAGAACCCTCTGAAGCAATCAGGAGTAGGTGCTATGATTTTGCTTTGAAATCTGCCGTAGGGTTCCTATTACTGTGACAAACCCCGTGACCAAAAAGAAAGTTGGGGAGGAAAGGGTTTGTCTCGCCTACATGTCCATATCGCTGGTCATCATCTAAGAAAGTCAAGATGTGTGTATGGGAGCACATGTGGAGACCGCATCATGTGCCGTCTTCTGTAACTCTCCATCTCGTTTTCTGAGGCAGGATCTCTCAATCACCCTGAAACTTAGAATTTGGGCTGGCCCAGCCAGCAAACTGTAGGACGACTTGCTCCCTACTCCCAACCCCATCACAGGAAACCAGGCTTCTAGAGATGGTGGGGATCCAAACACTGGTCTTCATGTTTGCAGCAAGTGTCTTGCCCCCTATTGCTAAGCCATTCAGAGTCTTTCCCTATCGCAAGCCCACAACCTTTGAATCCTTTGACCTCAGTCTATTGTCTCAGCACTCCTGGAAGAGTCCTGGGTATTTTTGCTTTCAGTATGGAGGTTCCTCAAAAGACAAACAAAGACCAAAAATCTAGAGATAGATCTACCATATTATCCAGCCATGTTACTACTGGGTACATCCCCAAAGAATCCAAGGCAACATACAATAGAAATGCCTGAACATCCACATTTAACACAGCACCATTGACCATAGCCAAGTGGCACAGTCGGAACAGGTGCCCATCAATGGTTTAAAGGTTGCATGTATACACACTCGGTTATCATTCAGCCATCAAGAAAGAGAAGATAATATCATTTGCAGACAACACAGATTGAACTGGTAGTCATGTGAAGTGAAGTAAATCAGAAAGACAAGTGTTATGTTTTCTCTCATGTGGAATTGGAAGGCTCAAATAATAGGCGAGGTTTAGAGAAGAGGAAGAGAAGGGGCAGATGGCAAAGTGTTTGGATAGGAAACAGAAGTGATATGATCAAAGTTCATTCATTGTATGTCTAAAATGTCACAATGAGGGGCTGGCAAGGTGGCTCAGCAGGCAAAGGCACCTGCCTCCAAGCCTGATGACCAGGTTGGTCACTGGAACACTCACGGTGGAAGGAGAGAACCGGTTCCAAAAGCTTGTCCTCAGATTTCCACATGTGCGCTGTGGCCCTTGTGCACCCAGACACCCATAAACACGCACATGCTCTCTCTCTCTCTCTCTCACACACACACATTCATACACGCACATGCACACAGTCATGTCAAGAACACATGCAAATTGGTATTTAATTTTTTCCACTGGTTTTATTTAGGGTCTTCTTTTCCATTTATTCGGAACTGACTAACATTTTAAGCCTAACAGTGTGATATTAAATTATTGGAAGAGTGTCATCTTTTTGTTCCTTTAGTTTCTCAACTGTTACATATTCAAGAATTATTAACTCAGTTCAGCATAAACATGGTTAATAGAAGAAAATGGGAAGAATCACCGAAAAGCAGCCATGACATTACCATAGAAAGATAAGAACTTTTATTGTATTAAAAAACAATACAAACCAAAACAGATCAAGCAGCACAAAAATTAAAGAGCTGTTTCATTCCAAAACTTGTAAGCTACACTTAAAAAGTATGTGTGTTTGGTATATTTCGAGTGAATAAAAAAAGGCTTATTACGGACATTTAAAAATAGATGTTATATCCTGTTGCTTGTTACACTGATTTTATAAATATGTAATTTTGCCAATTACATGCTAAAACAAATGATAAAACTCAGAATTTTTTTCTTGGCAAAATCTTAGCACCCTAAGTTCACATCTAGTTTTCTTTAGTTGTTCGTTTCTATGACATTAATCAATAAAAAGTGCCATGTAACATTCACTTAGTTTGTGTAAGTTATTTTTAGGTACATATAATCTCTTGATTATAGCTTTATTAATATTCCAGCAAAAAACAAAAGTATTCAACAATTCTAAATATATCATCTTGGTTTAATTATTTGTACTTTTTATGTGTAAATAGTTCATAAAATTTACACTCTCAATAGTAAGGCTGGTTTATATTATAAATATGACCAAGAGAAAATAGACCTAAAGTTTTATGAATAAGATCATCTTACTTATATAAACATTTAAAACATAAATGGCTCAATCAGTAGATAATAAAACAATAAGCTTGTCACTTTTCATCTTATTAATGGTTTCACAGTCATAGCTCAAAGACATTTTTTCCTTGGAAAATGATACTGGTTCCCCAGAAACCCCTCATACTGTTTACCGAATAACAGTCAGGCATTTGTAATGGAGGATTATTATCAGGAACATTAGGGATAAAGTGTACAAGGGAATGAGTTTTGCGTATACAAAGCACTCTATAATTCCAGAGGAGGAACAGTTTAACGATGTACTTGTCCATCTTCAGTTACTTGCAAATTCTTCAAAATGTTGTCAAGTGGCTCAATGTTAAGGCCAAAGCGACTCAGTTTTACACATCAGAAAACAAAAGCACACTTTCAAATACGTCAACACAAAAGAAGACTATATCCAACTGTAAGTGAACAAAACCATTTTCTCATCAAAAGCCTACTCTAAAATTAAAATAATTCATCATGAAATTACACTCCTGCTGAGGTCTTTCTCCCCCCCCCATCAAAAATGTAATTGAAACAACATCTCTCAGTGGGAAGTGAAGCTTATGAAGTCTTGATTAAAGGAATTATAGAGAACTGTCCCTTGGTTTGGCTCTCTGGAGATTTTACTTTTCTAGGAAATAGGCTTCAGTAGATGAAGGAAGAAAATGATGTCTACTGGCAATACTAACATGGGATAAAGGAATGCCAGCTAACCACAAATGCCATCTTCGGCAAGGAAAAAGCATGGAAGCTGATTCCTTTGTGCTTCCTGTATCCTCCTTCAAAGTCTGAACACTCCTCCGTCATACCTACCCCAGCCTCAGTTCCATTCCTCTGAGGGATATAAGAATAGATTTGTTAACTTGAGCTACGTGAGGTAAAGCTCCTTTCCTGAGCTAGTGCCCTGAGTACTGACTTTGAAACTTGCGGAGACAGTGTCACGTTACATTTTGAAAGCCATTTCTTGACATCTCAGCTTGCCAAATTGTATAAACACGTGTTGTCTGAGGTCCAGCAGCCTATAGATCTACTGATTTTTTTTTTCTGGACATGGGAAGATTTTTAGCTAAGGATTACTTTAAAACGAGCTGGAGAGATGGCTCAGTGGTTAAGAGCACTGGCTGATCTTCCATAGATCTTGGGTTCCCAAGACCCACATGACAGATCACAACTGTATGTAACTCTAGTTTCAGGGGATCTGGTACCCTTACACAGACATGTGCAGGCAAAACACCAATGCACATGAAATAAAAATTAAATTAAAAGAAAGAAAAATTACTTTAAAATGATAGCTTAATTACTCTGTTATGGAAGAGCTAAATTGGGAGCATAAATTCCTATTAAAACTAGAGGTTTTACTAAGGTTGAAGAGAGGAAACAGGACTGGAGCCTACCATAGATGTCCTATGAAAGACTCCCTCATCCCCAAAACAGATGCTATGACTCACAGCCCAACTCTGGGCAGAGCGCAGGGAGTCCTATGGAAGAGTAGGGGGATAGAAGGACCCAGAGTGGACAGGAGCTCCACAAGAAGACCCACAAAGCCAACAAATCTGGCCTGGAAGAGGGGCCTGTGGAGACAGATGCACCAAGGACCACACTTGGAAAGGACCTAGGCCCCTGCTCAGATGTAGCTGATAGGCAGCTCAGTCTCCACGTGGGTTCATGAGTAAGGGGAGTAGGAACTGTTGCTGACATGGACTCTGTTGCCTGTTCCTTGATCACTTCCCCCTAGCAGGGTGGCCTGGCCAAGCCACAGAGGAAGAGGATGTAGGGAGTCCTAATGAGATTTGATAGGCTGGGTGAGAGGAGGGCTCCCCCTTCCTGAGGACTAGGGAAGGGGGAAGGAGGATAGGGAAAGAAGGAGGGAGGGTGGGACTAGGAGGAGATGAGGGAGGGACCTGTGATCAGGATGTAATGTGAATCAATTTTTAAAAGTTAAATTTAAAAAAGAAAATAAAATTTAGAGTTAACAAAACAAAAGCACTAGGGAAAAATATGTAGTTTAATTTAAATGTTGCATGAGTGAAAATGGTCTATCATGCCACTGAAAAAGAACTCTTGAATTATTTTCAAATGCATTGCCTCACTTAACTTACGGCAGCGAATAAAATACTTGCTAGTAGACTATCCTAAAATGTTTGGCTCAGCTGCAGCATCGAGGTTAGCCCCTAGAGGCCACAGTCATGGTATTATTACGTTTACTGCTGTAAAATTAATGTGTCAATCAGAAATTGAAACTTATAAATAACATTTTGAAAGAAGGCAGGATCTGGAATGTAGCATGGCTCATAGTGTTTGCTTAGCCTGCACGAAGCCCTCGGTTTAAGCCCCAGAACCTCACAAAAGTGAGGATGGTGACACACACCCTTAATCCCAACACTTGGGAGGTAGAGATGGAAGGACCAGGAGTTCCAGGTGATCCTCATCTACACAGCGAGTTTGAGGAGGAAGAGGAGGGGATGGGAGGAGGAAGGAAACCTTCCGGAAAGGATATGTTTGGTGTTCAGCTTCTGCAGATGGGAGCTGACCTTCTCCTGGAACGCCAGCATGGCTTCACAGCCACAAGCATCTTCTATGGAAATGAGGCTTCGTGCTTCTTCAATGTCTGAAGACAAGACAAGGTGTTATAGCTCCGAGGGATCACAACAAAGTGGAGGCTAAGGTGTAGAACACCTGCCTAGCATAAGAGGCAAAACAAAGGAATGAAGGAAATCAGGAAGTCTACAGCTCACTTCAACATTGCCGCTCATGTAAAGGCACTTTTTCAGGAGGCAAAATCATTTAAAGCAAACAGAAAAGAGAAAGTGCTTATTAATGTTAATTTCATGGAAAACTTTGTTAGGAAACATTGGGGAAATGTTTATATTTGTCAGAACTGGGTGATGGTTAGTTTGAGAGTTCACTGTGTTCTTCTCCATGCTTTTGTCATTGTCAGTAATCGGCCATTACATAATGCATTTTAAAGGTGGTTGGTGGAGGGCAGTGGTTTTCAAGCTGTGGACTGTGACCCATTTGAGGTCCATATCAGATATTTACATCACAATCCATAACAGTAGCAAAGCTACAGTTATGAAATGGCAATAAAAATAATTTATGGTTGGGGGGTCACCACAACATGAGGAACTGTATGAAAGTGTCGCAGCATTAAGAAAGCTGAGAACCACTGATGTAAGGAGAAGCCACAAACATAGAAAGAAGTTGGTCTTTCTGTGCTACTGGTTCCTCATTAAGGAACGAACATCACAACAGTTATCTATTTGTATAGCCAAAATATTTCAAAGATTAAATCTAGGTAATTCCTGGTTTCCTACAGAGGATTGCTATTCTATTGAATGATTTGAATTGAGAAGTATGGTTTTTTACCCTTACATACTTTGGAGCTAAAAATTCAGAGTTATATTGATAGCCAATCTAGATAACACACTCTGTGCACACGTGCGTGCGTGCGTACGTATGTGTGTGTGTATTCCAGGGGTCAGGTGTCTTCTTCTATCACTTATAAAGAGACAAATGCTCTGACTGAACCTGGCTCACTGATTGACCAGCAAGCCCACAGAATTCTGTCTCCACCTCCCAGCACTGGGATTATAGGCATGCTGCTCTACACCTGGCTCTTGGGGAGCTGGGGATCTGAACCCACATCCTCACTTTCCCTCCAGCCATCTCCCCAGCCCCTGTTTAGTTTTTGAAGCAAAGCCTCAGACTGCTGAAGCTAGCCTTGACTACTGATCCTTCTGCCCACAGTAGGCCAGGAAGTACCCACCAGACATCAGCCACATGCCAATGACCATGTCTATACAGAGCATAAAATGGGTAACTAGTCCAGCGCTCTTGCTTAATAGACACTAAGATCTGTGAAGCCATGTGCTGAATGGGATATTCTTACTAAAACAACCCTTAGAAAATTATAGAGCGGGGGTATAGCAAAATTGAAAGTTGAGAGAGAGAAAGAGAGAGAGAGAGAGATCCATTCACAATAATATAAAAACGAATAAAATACTGAAGAATATTCTTAAGTATATGACTTGTACACTAAAAATTATAAAACGTTGTTGAAAGAAATTAAACAAGTGGAAAGACAAAGGTCCTGAATACACTGGAAGGTTGTTAAAATGGAAGCACTCCCTTAAACTGATCTCAGGATGCCTGTCTCAGTCTCTGTTGCCATTCTGGGGGAAACTGACAAGTCTCCAGGGGATGGGAAACTTCAGCCACTGCTCCATGAGTGCAGAGCTTGAGACAGAGAGAGAGGGAAAGCATTCTGGAGATGAACTGTGGTGACCGCAGCCACAGAACCGTACGCTTGAAAACTGCTAGAATAATCGGTTTGATGTTATGCACATTTTATCATAATAGCAAAGAAATAGACTTAGAGATATTAATTAGGAAGAAAAAACAAACAAAGGAGGAGGGTGGGATCAAATTACAGAAAGCAGACCATGTAGCAGAGGAGGACAGTAACTCAAGATGATCATTTTTTTTTTTTTAAAGCAGCTTCTTCCTAGGTTTTGCGACTGAACAAAATCTACTGTAAGGGCCAGTCTTCACCTGAACATGTCTTTCTGTCATCATTCAAGGTGTAGCCAGGGAAGCAGTCACAGTGGTAGGATGCTGCTCCATCGCTCACACAGATGTGCTGGCAGCCGTGAGTGCCCAGAGCACACTTGTTTCGGACTGCCCCAAACCATGCAGGAAAAAAAAATTTTTTTACCCATTAGTTAAGGAGAACATGAAACACTGCTAATGAAGCCTTCAGTAGTCACCCAGAGCCCCATGCTCCAAAGAAAAGTATGACTTCCTTCCCCACGTCGCACATCCTTGGCCTGACCTGTTACCTGGCTGGTCCTCCCTTCCCTTTTTGCTCCTGCAGAGATCTGAGGAGCCTTCTCTTCTCTCCTGGCCATTGTACCGGGTGGCACTGAGTCTTGGTGGTAGTACAGAGCTTAGTTTAGGCATTCTGAAACGGCCGATGCTGTTCATAGATCATCGCCAAAAATAATCGATTAGGAAGCCTGTGGTGGTAAATCTTGACAGTCAGCTTAACAGAATGTAGACAACCAGCGGGGTCACGTCTGTGAGGGAGATTCTAGATTGGGTTAGCTGAGATAGGAAAAGTCACTTTAAATGTGGGTGACAGTATCCCATGGGAAGAGTTGCTTTAAAGGGGGGTGACCCATGTGCTGGGCCCAGAAGGGAATGAAGGAAGGCTCGCTGAGCACCAGCATTCATCTCTGTTTCCTGACTGCTGTATCCTACAGGACCAGCCAAGCTCCTGCTGCTCTGACTTCCCGGCAATTATGGGCTGTGCCCTCAACTGTGAACAGAATAAACCCTTTTCCCCCTCCTTCCTTAAGTTGCTTTGCTCAGGTATCTTGTCATAGTGGTGAGGCAAATCACCATTACTCCATTACTGTATGTGGAGCTAAGTTTGGTGCTATACAAAAAAAAAAAAAAAAAGAACTAAAGACCAACCACTGATTCCTAATGATGTGAACAGAAAACAAATAATAACAATAAGACTAATGACAGTACATTCGATTAAATAGTGGAGTGCTTTTGTTTATCACATAAATAGCATCTCAGAGATTAAGATCATTTGCCCCGAGTTCAGTGGAGAACAGAGTAGATCAGCACACCAGTCCTGTATCCAAATGGCCTAGGACAAGTGAAAAGAGCTTAGTGAGCTCTGAAAGGCTCCTGGGAGACACAGATTGTTTGTTGTACAAGGGCCAAAACACTGTACTTGTTCATAGTCTTTTACTGATCAAAGTCCCTGTGCCTCAGTGTCTGTAATGGCTGGGATTAGAAGCATGATTTCATTTCCTGAAGAAGGGAAGAGCCAGGCGTGGCCATACATGCCTGCAACCCCAGCACTTGGGGTTACTGTGTATTAAGGCTAACTGGGCTATACAGTGAGTTCCAGGCTGGCCTGGGCCGCAAAGAGACTTTGGCTCAAAATAGATAGATAGATAGATAGATAGATAGATAGATAGATAGATAGATAGATAGATAGATAGATCAATCCAATAATGTGTCATTTCCCTTCATTTATCTTGACAAGATCCCACCATATCTGGTTCCCAGAGGAAGAAGAGAAGATGGATAAAATCTGAAAAGTGCTGAGATGCCAAGCTCAGCAGCACCTCGAGAGCCAGGAGTGCCTCTCCAAAGGGAGAACTTCTGTGTGTATAAATGCTGCTCTGTTCTACCAGCAAGTTTAAATCAAATTAATGAGGATTAATGGTCCTGGCAGGGGTTCATTAGGCTAGTCACAAGGCTCTGAGTCTCTGAAGATTGATCAGCTAGAAATGCTCAAGAATGTGCCACTTCCAGCACCCTGGAAGGCCTGCGTGGGTCTAAGTCAAGCCTTTCTTTACAAAGCCTCCTTTGCTGAGAGAATCCAGCTTGAAGATCAACAGTGCAGTTTTAACTGGAGAAAGATCAGTTCAACCTATCACAACAAATAGTTACTATACACTGACTTCCTCTATGTGGTTAAACAGAGCCCTGTGTACACAGCTAGAAATGGTTTCCTGGATAGGGACCCCATATATCATTAGCTTTTCTCATGTCCCCCATTCCCCACCTATTTCCCAGTAATTTCCTGACATGATCTATGTTTGTAAAAGTGAGCTCACCACCACCACCACCACCCCGGGCAACATCTGCCTGAACATGTAAGTTGGTCCAATGTCTGAGCCTGAGTCTTTAATCCTCCCCATCCCTCACAACCCAACACCCCCAGCCACCACCAAGAACCTCTCTCCTGATGAATTGCAGGTTGATTCCCTCACCATGCGAAGAGTCAAGTAGGAAAGGCTTTGTTGAATGGACTTTACCTGAACATGTTTTCCTATCTGCATTCAGGGTATAGCCCTCAAAGCATTCGCAGTGATGGGACCCGGCTCCGTCATTCACACAGATGTGCTGGCAACCATGTGTACCTGAAGCACATTTGTCCAGAGCTGCCAGATGAAGGTCCAAGGGTAAGATTTTAAAGTTACATTTCAAAAGGTCCTTTATTACCAAAAAGATAGAAATGTGCTTCAAAACAGCTTGAAATATATCAGGGGGAAACTGGCTGGCGGCTAGGCAAAGCTGTCAGCATTATTTGCTCTAACTGGAAGTTAGCAGACTTAATAAAATTCTTCACACACGATAATTATTCTCCGCCATTATACTCAGTTCTTCTTTCAATATTGTCAGTGTTGAGCTTTTTATAACCTAAGCATCTCATAAATACTTAATGCATTCCTTTTCAGTTTATTGTATTTATTCCAACCCAGAAATAAACTAGCTAGTTACACAGCTAATTACACTAGATCCCAGGAAAAGGAGGAATTGGAGTTTGGAGAATTTCTATTTTTAACACCCTTTCATTTCATAAATAAGGTACAAGAGCCCCAAGGAGACTAATTTAGGGAGAAACGAGACCCCAACACCCAACTCTTTATTTAATGATTTCCCTGTGAAAATAGATGAAGAGACAATAGCTAGGTAGGTAGATAAATAGATTACAGACAGACAGGCAGGCAGATATACAGTAGAGATACACATCTGGGGTGTTTTTGAGACAGGGTTTTACCATGTGGCCAAGGCTGGCATGAAATCTTCAGCCCCGAATGCTGAATTGCAGGCATGTATCACCACACCCAGAAAGAAGGGAAGAGACTTGTATTGACATGTTTTGATTTTGGGGAGGAAGAACTGAGACAGCATCTCTTCCAGGGCTGAGAAGGAGCATTGGCCCTCCTGCTTGTCCCCCACGTGCTGGAATTACAGCCTCGGGCCACCACAGCCAGCTTTAATCTTTTTTTTTTCTTTTAAACTTTCAATTTTCAGGTGAGCTCAGAATTTTGAAAAACTTACTTCATCTAATGCCAAATGCTGACAATTTAGATGTCTAACATGATGAACAAAAACACCAACACAGCATGATTTCTTAATCTACATTCAACATTCAGCTCTTTCCAGCTGTTCTTCTAATTCCATTTTCTGGTCTAGGATTCAACCCAAGATCCCACATGACATGAAGTTGGCATATTCTGAGCCATTTTGTCAATCTACCTTTGTATTTACAACTTTGACACGTTTGAGAAGTATTTGGAAAATATTGTGAACTAAGACTCTCTCTTCCTTTGGGTCTGTCTGATGTTTCCTCATGGTCTAAATTTTTAGCAAGAATATACCAGATGAGCTACCACATCAGTGATACTGTCAATGAGATCATCTCTAGTAATGTAAACATGATCTCTCATCATCTAGTTAAAGGTATCTTCCAGGTTCCCTACTATAGAGTTACTGTTTTATGTTCTCTCTCTCTCTCTCTCTCTCTCTCTCTGTGTGTGTGTGTGTGTGTGTGTGTATCTGTGTCTCTGTGTATATTTGTGTCTGTGTGTCTGTGTATGTTGTCTGCATCTGCTTAGGTTTCTGAGTCAGAGTTTCATATGCGTAGGCCAGCCTTGAACTCCTTGTGTAGCTGGAATAACTTTGAATTTACCATCTTCCTGCTTCCACTTGCCATCAGTGCTTTCCTTTGTAAGCAGCAGGTATTTTGTAGAGTGTTATTTGATGCTACATTGTCTAGTATTTGGAATACAGGAAACAGACCAAACAGACAGAAATGAACCACACGTTTACACACACAGTATGTACACATCCCATTTCTTATTTTTCACACAGAACTTAGTCCATCTGAACAGAGGTGGTATACGCCTTTAATTCTAGCACTTGGGAGGCAGAGGCAGGCAGATCTCTGAGTTCAAGGATAGCCTGGTCTACAGAGAGAGTTCAGGACAATCAGGGCTATACAGAAAAACCCTGTCTCAAAAAACAAACAAGCAAACAAACAAAAAATAAATAGAAATAAAGAAAGGAAAGGAAAATAAAACAAACAAACAAACAAAAATCCCAGGGTGGCAAAGCAGAAAACTGAACAAGCTCCCGGCTGTAGACTTCCCTTCAACACTGGGTAGGATGGCGCTGAATGTGTACACAGCCCACTCACCTGTACAAGTTTTCCTGTCGGCATGCAAGGTATAACCTTCATAGCACTCACAGTGGTAAGAGCCATTTCTGTCGTTGACACAGATCTGTTCACATCCATGAGTGCGGAGGGCACACTTATCAATGGCTGTCAAAAGATGAACATGGCAAATGTGAACACCTACGCTCACACACTCCACACAGAGAGAACCAAGAGGGAGTACACGGAGGAAACGGCACTGATGTAACATGAATCCCACTTCCTGGTCTTGTTCTTTCACCAACAGACTCATTGATGCCTATGTCTCTTCCCTTCTTCACCAACAGACTCACTGTTACCTATGTCTCTTCCCTTCTTCGCATCTCGTTTCTTTATCCATAAAATTAACAGTTTGAACTAATGGATCTCTTTTTGTCCTCACAAAAACTCTTCATGTGTTAAAGAGAAAAATAAATAAAAGGAAAAAAAATCTAGTTTCTGCTCTTCGTTGACTCTGTGTGGTGTTTAAACACCAGTGAGCAGGGCCCTGAGTGTTTCCCTCTACATCTAGTGTCCATGAGTGTCATGGAGAAGAATTGGGATGCTTATATCTAGTGAAATAAAACCCAGGAAAAACACCAAATATTCAAAAGGATCAAGAGTTTTGGACCAGGCTGAAGAGATGGCTCAGAGGTTAAGAGCACTGACTGCTCTTCCAGAGGTCCTGAGTTCAGTTCCCAGCAACCACATGGTGGCTCACAACCATCTGTAGTGAGATCTGGTGTACATGCAGAATGCAGACAAAACACTGTATAAAAATAAGTAAAATCTCTTTTTAAAAAAAGATTTAAAAAAAAAAAGAGTTTTGGATCCCAGGGCTGGGGAGTTGGTTCACTGGTTAACAACATTGGCTGCACTTTGAAAAGACCCAAGTTTGATTCCCAGCATCCACAAGGCAGCTCACATCTATCTAATACCAGGGGATCCAGTGCCCTCTTCTGGCCTCTGCAGGCACTGCAGGAACTTGTGTGTGTGTGTGTGTGTGTGTGTGTGTGTGTGTGTGTGTAACCCTTGCATAAATTTATAAAGTAACATACATAAAATAAAGAAAAAAATTAAAGAGTTTTGTATTCTTCTCAGCTCTCCTTTTATTAATGTTTTTCCTTTAAGAACAGTAATAATGAAAAGCATAATAAGGACCTTAGGTCAACATAACACAGAGGTGCTTGCACATATATGTTTACATGTACACTATCCACAGAAGCCAGGAAATGGAACCAGCCTAAGTGTCCATCAGCAGATGAGTGGATAAAGAAAACATGGTACAGATGCACAACAGATCTGTACGTAGATATGAGGGAAACTGAAATTATGATTCTTGCAGAAAAATGGATCCAACTGGAAATACCGTATGAACTGAGGAGGAAAAACAGACTCAGAAAGATACTGTATACTTTCTCTCATATGAGGAAATCTAGATGTAAAATTGGATATGTGTGTGTGTCATCACAGAACTAGAAAGGGGTTCATGAGAGAAAATAAGGAGATCGCAAGGAAGGTGAGAAATAGAGAGAGGATAATGTAATGCATGCTGTAGGGACAAAGAGGGCATGTTGAAGCGGAGGAAGGAGGGGAACTAGCTGGGGGCAGGCGGGCACAGAGGAAGGTATGAGGGAGGGGAAATAATGAGAATGAAGCATACTGATGCAGACATATGAAGATGCCACGACAAAACCTCTTTGCACAATAGCCTAAAATGTTAGCTTTTAGGAAAAGATGGAGTCAAAGAGACAGTCGGTGTTTATGGGGACACACAGCTTTTACAGAGCATCTGAGTTTGTTTCCGAGCAGCACTCCCAGTGGCTGACCACCACTGCAGTTTCATGGGGATCTCTGGCACTTCTAGGCTCCTCAGATACCTGTACTCACATGCGCATACCCACATACCCTGGCTGTCCTGGAACTCACTCTGTAGACAAGGCTGACCTTGAACTCACAGAAATTCTCCCCTGTCTCTGCCTCCCTGGTGCTGAGATTAAAGGATACACCACCACCACCCGACACTAAAAATAATAAAATAAAAAATAAAGGAAGAAAGGCCTGTGCTTGGCTGCCCTGAGTAGGTCCCCGCTTTCCTCTCATGTTCTCTGTCAAGGAAAGCTGCTAAACAGTGGTAAACCAGCTAGAAGGCATTTGAGAGACAAAGGGTGAAAACAAAACCTAAGGGAAAGCCCCATGCCCTGGGGAAGACTCCCACCCAGCCACAGTGCCCCGAGGAAGCCTCACCTGAACACGTTTTCCCATTGGCATTCAAGGTGTACCCTTGGCTGCACTCACAGTGGTGCCTGCCATCACCATCGCTGATGCACACGTGCTGGCACTGGTGTGTGCCAAGCATGCACGGGTCCACAGCTAGGCAAAGAAAAGTACAGTGGTGACATCAACATCTAAGAACCATTTTAGACTTTTCTTCCTGGTCCAAAGACACTGCCTTCCATATTCCTTCCTGAGTTCACTATTAATAAAACAAAAAGCCTCTGGTTTATTAGGTATTTGACTCGAGATGTTGCAGACTTAGACTTATAGATCTTGCTGTATAATCTCTCAAAAGAGAAAGGAAGTCCTGAATTTGGAGCTGCTGGAATCAGGCATTTCCACAGATCGGGCAACATGACGTTTTATTTGGTTGAATTGTGTGCCCATAAAACAGATTCTTGCCATAAGAGTCAAGGAAAATAATAATGTGCTGTAGAGAGTTCTAGATGCTGGTGGACCCCAGTGTGGCCGGATCCTGGCTTGCAACAGTTCCATATTGTGTGCCTAAAGTGAACTGGAACACAAGCATGCCTATCCACCTGGAACTGACTCATTCTTGGGCAGAGAGGCGATGTGCTTGAGCATGCAAACAATACAAGGCCATCTACCCACCAGCCTCCTTCTGCTGTGCCCAGCGTGAGTCTAAAACCCAGACATCCCCTTCTCAGAAGCTTCAATGGATTTGCATCGTATATACAAAGAGATAAAAAAAGAGGTGATGTCAGCCAAATTACACCTCCATCCTTTTGCTCCTGAAAACATTGGTATCTCAATGGAATGTCCCCCCCAACACACCCCCAGTGACGTGTTTCAAAAGGTGAATCAATGAATTCAGTCATTTCTACAAAACCAAGGCCTGTTAAAGAAGGCTGGCACTCCTGTGGCAGGTAACCCAGCCTCCAGTGCCCTTGGCAATAGGACAAGGCTAATATTTTCCCAAGGAGTGCCTTTTCATGGAGTGATCTTTCCAGCCCACTGACTACAACAAGCCGCCCCTCAGTCTTTTTTTTTTCCAGAGAGGACATTCCCCCCCACCTTATACCCCCAGAACAAGCAGGTCTTTTGTAAGAGAGGGAAAAGATCGCCACTCACCACTATTACTTTACAGCCTTTGAGCCCACCCCTAGCTGCTAACTTTAAGACCCAAAGTAGCCACAGACCAGAGTCCTGTCAGAACAGCTCTCACCCACAACTTGAGGGGGGTTTCTGGGAAAAAAGAAAGAAAGCCACTTTCTTTCTAGAGCCTAATAAATGCCAAGTAGATGCCATCATAGCCAACGCTGTTTTGTGAAGGCCTAGTGTCCCGGGACACAGAAGACGGGGGTATCCCAGCCAGGTCTGGCTGAGATGAGGCCAAGACTTCATCTCCCATTTCCCAACCAGTTGATGATTCTGGGTTCCACATTCGTTTAGGTAGAAAGCCTCCTTGATATTTACAGCTGTGGCTACTGGCTCATGTACTTGTCTCTCCACCAACTCATAATGATATCAGAAAGCTGGAGAAGCTCCCTCTAACTTTTGTATGTGGTGGTCAATATGAATAGATACAGGATGCACATGGCAGAAAGTGTTTGCGTTTAGGAATTCACCTTGCTTCAACAATTCTATAGAGGCATTCAAATGATTGTCTTCAAATGGTTTTTTAAAAATCTGACTCTCAGAGCCTTGCCTGATGGCTCATGCCTGTAATCCCAGCACTTGGGAAGGCAGAGGCAGGGGGATCACTGTGAGTTCGAGGCCAGCCTGGTCTAGAAAAGGAGTGCCAGACAGCCAAAGCTACACAGAGAAACCCTGTCTCAAAAAAAAAAAAAATCTGACTCTCACAAACCATAATTCTATTTTTTTAGTTTTATTTTTTATTTTACGTACATTGTGTTTTGTGTTTTGTCTGCGTGTATATCTGTGTGAAGGTGTCAGGTCCTTTGCAGCAAGAGTTACAGACAGTTGTGAGACTCCACGTGTGTGCGGGGAATTGAGCTCCTCTGGAAAAACAGTCGCTGCTCTCAACTGCTGAGCCCATTCGTAAAGTTTTTATAGCTTTCTCTCTTTTTTTTTTCTTTTTTATGTCAGGGTCTCATGTAGCCCAGGCTGGTCTCAAATTCAGGACTGTAGCTGAGGCTGGCTTTGAAATCCATCACTCAAGAGCTAGGGGTCACAGGCATATTAATACCATACCCAGGTTACATCCTTAGGAGGAAAAAAAATTCAGGCCTGAATAGATTCATATGATTGCATCTGACTAATTCAGGCTAAAAAAAAAGAAAAAGAAAAGAAAAGAAAAACTGTAATAAAATTAGCATGTTCATATTCAAACCCCATCCGAAAGGAAGAATAGAAGATTAACAAAATTTGTTTTTAAATCTGTTTCTTGTGTCTCCTAAGTGAATCAGAAAACCCAAACCTTCTGGTCTCTAATCCAATTATTCCACAAAAGAATAAGCAGAGAAAGAGTCGACTCTGAAAGTGAGCGATCATTAAATGCACATGGATGAGGACGTTGGGATACAGCCCACTGGCTTTTCTGGGGCAGATGCCACCCCAGCTTCTGTGAGAGAACAAGTGAGGCGCTGTTAAATCCGAAGATGTAAAGCTAAAGAAAATATTTGGAGGGAAAGAATGTTGACGGTGGGGAAGAGGGGACAGGAGAGACATCTTGGGTTTCGGCTTTATTTCTGACCCCATCAGGGAGCGGCGGGATTGTTTATTCTGGTTATTTCCAGAACTTAACGTGTCTAATGCAAACATGAAGGTTTTTATGAGCAAACCAAGTTGCATATAGTACAGCCTTGTACTTCTAGACCAACACCATGTGTTTAGGTTTTGTTTTTTTTTAGGCACCAGAAAAAGCATTGCATGTGTTTAATTCTTCCATATAATTTCCACACACACACCCCAAATGAATAAACTGCCTTTTCCATGGGGCTGGAACATTGGCTCAGCAGTTCAGAGCGCTTACTTATCTTGCAGAAGGCCCAAGTTTGGTTCCCAGTCGCTCACAACTGCCTACACCTCCAGCTCCAGGAGATTTGAGGTGTCTAACCTCATCTAATGCCCACACTCACGTGCACATACCCATAATTAGAAATAAAATCTTTAAAAAAAAAAAAAAAACAATTTCCAGGCACCCAGTGTCTTCGCTATAACATCCTTGCTAATTGAAAGCTAAGACTTGCTGACTTACCACAAAAGGTTTCCTGGAATCTAGCAGAGAGCTTCTCAATGACCCCATAGGTCTCCACATAGAAGACGTGCTCTTCCAGGGGCTTGCTAGCCATCATCTTGAGGGATTCCATATCTGCCCGGTCCACACCCACGGCATACAGCTCAATGCCAGAAGCCCGGGCTCGGGCAGCCACCTCATTCACCTGGTCCTGGGGCCTCCCATCTGTCACAATGATAGCTACTTTGGGGATGTTAGACATGGGTCCCCGAGCTCCTGCCTCCATGGTGAAGGCTTCCTCCATCGCCGTCTGGATAGCCAGCCCTGACATAGTGCCTGTTGACAAGGGTGTGATCCGTGCCACAGCCTGTTTCAGGGCCTGCTTTTCTGAATAGGTGTTGAGCTGGAACTCTATCTTCACGGTGCTGGCATAGTTCACCACAGCCACCCTTGTTTCGGCTGCCCCGATGTCCAGAGTGTCGATGATGCGGGAGACAAAGGTCTTCACCTTGGTGAATTCCAGAGGCCGAACGCTGCGAGAACTATCGATGATAAACACCAAGTCCAAAGGCCTGCTCTTGCAAACACCTGCAAAGACAGGTATGGGGAACACAAAGAAAGCTAAGCAGTATTCAGGCTAAGACCAGAAACGGGCAAGTTCTCACTCCCAGAGAACTCTGGGATTCTAGAAAGCCAGGCCTAGTAGCATCCCCTAATCCCAGCAGTACCATCTCCTGCTTCCTTCCTGGAGGCCCTCCTCCCTCTGAGTGGTAAAAACACCCAGGCCTTCAGAATCCCATAGAGAGAATTCACATAAAGTGTGAATCTTCCCAGCATTTGGCTTGGAGACTTATCCCACTATTTAAAGGTCTGTTCCCAAGAGTCCTTGTAATTCTTGCTACTGAAGGGATCCTGGCCTTTCCTTGGCACTTGGCTGAGACAATGAGGTAAGGACTTCAGCTAGCACACATGAACTATACATGAGCACATCTTGTTTTAAGGTGCAGGGGTCATGACCTTCCCACTTCCCCTGAACTCTCTCAGCCACTTCTCTTTGCATTTTTTTCACTTGTTGCTTGCCTACACGTCTGCCACAATGGCAGAAAAGAAGGGTTCCCAGCTTCAAAGCTGTCACCCTCTTTCCACACAAAGGCACCTTGTGCCTCCAGTAACTCAACACATGCTTGTGGCCACCTATTCGTTTTTTGTCTTTATTGTTCCTTCCCACCTGATTTGCACAGCCCTCTCTCAACCACCCAGACCAGTCCACTATTAGCACTAGATGGGAGAGAATCCAGCTATTACTCTGAATCCAGCTATTATCTCTTTTTCAAGCCATTCTCCACTCTAACCCAACACACACAAGCATGCACACACACACACACACACACACAAGCCCTAGATGGAAATGAGGTCATTGGGAAGTGTCTGTCAGGGCTCCTCCTCTCCTAATAAAAGGACAGATTGATGCGATTTGCCCAGTCAGTAGGTAGCTCCAAAACAAATTCTTAGCTGTGCATGGTGGTGCCAGCTGTATTCAGAGCACTTAGGAGACTAAGGAGGAGGAAAGCAAGCTCAAGATATATAGTGCCGTACTCTCAGAAAAGCAAGTGATACATTAAAAAAAAAAAGTATTTAGACTAAGTCATTTCTGAGATTTTTGCCTCTGTCATGGTTGAGTTTTATTTGTTGTTTCATTTTGAGGGCTGGGGATCAAGCCCAGCACCTTGTGTGGTAAGCAAGTATTCTACCACTGAGCTACATCCCCTGCCCTCCTGTTGTCTGTCTATCTATCTGCTTATTTATTATTTCTTTGTGATGGGATCTCTCGTAGCCCGGGTTAGCTTCTAACTCACTACGTAGCCAAGGATGACCTTGAGAGCTGACTGTGCCCAGGTGTAGAGTTGCAGGCATCTGCCTTCCCCCACAGCCTTTCAGCTCCGTTTTCAAAAATCAGCATTTTAACCTCTTGATTTTATTAGCTGATGTACTCCATCAATAAAGCAACACCTTACTTTGAAAGGTTCTGTAGGGATCCCAGCATGTTAACACAGGATCCCATGGATGAGGTAGAGCAGAGGTTGTGTTATATTCATCTGGTAGAGGTTTAGGAGGAGCAAGTCCTGAAAAGCAGTGGTGTAAGCCTGGCCTCCAGGACTCCTGTCTCCTAACCCGAAGGCCTGTCCAGTACACAGCAGCTGCTCCCACTGAGGCAAAGTTTTCCACCACAAAAGTCAACATTGTCTCATGTGCTCAGCCAAAATTTACATGTTAACTTTGAGCCTCCACCCAAAAGATGCCATATGTCATCTATTTGGGTAAGTCAAGAAGAATTACAAATCACTTAAAAAAAATACTCCATAATTTCCTTCAAGATTTCCAGGGATCAAGAGCAAGGAAAAGGACTCATATAGAAATCTTACCTAGACATAGGGCTGTATAATTTTGCACGGTTGGGGAGGAAGGAAAAAGCACCATGGTGCAAAGCCTTGTAAACTCAACACTTAGCTTGGGGAAGTGATGGCCCTATAAACCAGTGTGCTCTTGTAACCAAACGTGCCACATTCTACCCTTCTCCATTTGGTTCTTTCCAGACGGATCCTCTGTTTGGGGGTGGAAGCTCTGAGCTGTGATGGGTAGAATAGCTCCCCCACAGTACCTTCCAGCCCTTACTCCAGGGACTTTCACAAATGCTGCGAAGCAAGGCAAGCCACTGCACCTGTGGTCAGAGGGCTGTTGATGGGGAAGTGAGCCCAGATTTTCCAGATGGATTCAAAGGTTCCTAAAAGTGGGAGACGCCAGCCGAGGAGGGGTCCGAGTGACCCAGCTGTGAGATGGGCTCAAGCTGCCTTTCCTCCTTTTGAAGAGGGAAGACAAGGCAGAACCAAGGACTACAGTAGCCTCTAAGAAGCTTGAAAGCCTGTCAAGTGCTTCTCTCTGGTACCTCCCTCCCAAAGAGACAGGGATGCAAGCCCTGCCAACACCCTGATTTTGGCCCTCAGAGAACAGTACCAGAATCAGCCTCCAACCTACAGAACTCTAAGACAACACTTTGTACTGATGTAAGCCACTAAAGTCCATCGTCATTTGTTTTTTTCATTGTTGTTGTTTGGTTGGTTGGTTGGTTTTGGTTTGGTTCGGTTTGGTTTTGGTTTTTCAAGACACTGTTTCTCTTTGTAGCCTTGGCTGTCCTGGACTTGCTTTGTAGACCAGGCTGGCCTTGATCTCCAAAGAGATCCACCTGCCTCTGCCTCCCCGAGTGCTGGGACTACAGGCATGCGGCACCAAGCCTGGCTGTTCCGTCGTCATTTGTTATGAGAGCAGTAGAAAAGTAATAGAGGAATCTTGGCCCGGGTGGCAACAATTCCATAACCATGCAGCCCTTTTTTCATCCCTACCCCCTCACCAAGGGTTCACACTGTTTTTTAAGCTCACTTTCACTATCAGCAGTTTGATTCTCAAGACAAAGGAAGTCTGGCTGGGGTTGTAACTCAGGTGGTAGAGTATTTGCCTAGCCCTGGGTTCAGTTCCAAGTACCACATAAACTGGTGGAGCAGCACATGCCTGTAGCCTGTAGTCCAAGCAGAAGCTCAAGATCATCCTTGGCTACATAAGTGAATGTGAGGACAGCGTGGGCTACATAAGACAGAGGCAGGTAGAGAGAGACTGACAGAGATAGAGATTGATTCCATAATTTTGCCAGTCGGCCAGTCTTATCAGCAGTAAAAGCCAAAGTAAAGCTTACCAATTCCTGGTTGCTAGGGATATTTGAGGGGATAGAATGTGGGCTTTATCAGTGGATTGCCACCCAAGATCAGGTCTGGAGGCCTGGCGGTAAAGGACCATGGTCACCTTGTACAAAATCAAACCTCCTTCTCCTAGTCCTATGCCCCAGGGAGGAGAGCAGAAGTACAGTTCCTTTCTAGAGAAACGACTTTCCCCTCCATGCCAGTCTGAAGCAACCAGCTGACTCAACTTAGCCTGCATGAGTCCCCGCTTGGCCCCATCTAGGTGGCAATGCACTTGCTGTTCTAAATCTGACATTTCAAATCATTGATGGTGAAAAGTTTCCTGCGCTGATTCTAGACATCGCCAGCAAGTCACAGAAAGGGACAGAGCATGCACCTGGAACATGATTTGTTTGCCGCCTCTTTCAAATCAAGGCCAGATGGTCTAGAGCTGGATCTTTGGGTATGGTAGAGACAATGTCCTCCTGTATGTGGCAGGGAGAGTTTAGCAAGCTGTGCAGTGAAAGGAGTCCTTGCACTTTTTTTTTTTCTGTTATGGTTTCAGTTTTTCAAGACAAGGTTTCTCTGTGCAGTCTTGGATGTCCAGGTCTCCCTTCTATCGCTTCTATCGGCCTGCTTCTATCTCCCTGAGTGCCAAGATTACAGGCCTGAGCTATGCCCAGCTGTTGCTTCACTTTTGGGGCTCCAAGTTTCACTCAGTAGAATCTGATGCTGATTTTCTGGGTCCTTTCACACTACTAAGCATTGGGGGTCCCTGTATGTGCTGTGAAGGGTCGCTGAGCTCTGTAGATTTACTCTGCTCAGAACAAAACTAGTGGACAAAGGGCAAAATGGATTTATTCACCGAAGCCCAGACCTGCCTGAGTCTTTGGGGATGGACAGAGCATGGGCAGGAGTGTGGGGCCCAGTTGACTTAAACGGAAGAGAGTAAAGCAGTGAGAGTTAACTGCACAGGACCCTCCCTAGGCACCTGAATGACAGCTTGGCTTTCCTTCCCAGTCCCATTCCATCCACCTCCACAAATGTATTCCCTTCTTCCAGATTCAGGTCCCCTTTAGACCCTGTCGTCCTTCGGAGAATGGCACCCACAGTGAATGCAAAATAGATGGGAGATTCCCAGATAACTACAAACAGGGTGTTTAAAAGGGTTTACCCGCCCTAATCAAGAGATCGCGGCCACGTAAAACTGAGAGGCCCCATCTTATTCTCTGGCTGGGGCTCCTACAGGCGTGTGACACTCCATCCCGAATCACAGTGGGAAGTTTGAACCTCAGGATACCAGATGCTCTCGCGGTCCTGCACATGACCTTACACCCTCACTAGTACCCCCATCCCTGCGCTGCGGGACCCTCAGTTTCTGCACAGGATTTCCGGGAGAAGGATGCTTCCTCCAGCCTGCCAGAGGCTGGGATGGCACGTTCAGTCAATGTTCTGGGGTCCCTGACCCTTCTTCCCTCCTCCAGCCCGGGCTATGGCTCTCTCTTCTGCGGAGCGGTCCCCCACCCACCCCACTGTACCTGCACCGCGGGCCCCGGAATAAGGAGCGCGGGTAGGAGTCGCCAGAGCAGGGAGATGCCCCGGGCTGCCCCCTGGGACGCGTGTCCCCAGCCGGCGTATGCTCGCGCGGGCCAAAGGTCCAGGAGCAGCTGGGGGCGGCAGCAGCAGCAGCGGCCAGAACAGCAGCAAAAGTCCCGCGGGATGGCGCGTGGGGTCTGGGAGCAACATGGTGGGCTTCGGTGACCTGCGGGGTTCGTGAGCCTCGAGGTGGCCGGAGCTATCAGGGTCAGACGCAGACGCGGGCGTGGGGCAGCACATAGGTGGCCAATTTAAAGGTCCCGCTCCCGGGGATCCTCCCCGCCCCGCCCCCTGGAAGACCACGCCACACCAGCCCGGGAGCCGCCAAAGGCCAACAAGAAACCCTGTCTGCGCATTCCAGTGGCAGGAGCGGAATGTCTGGAGCTAGGCGGCCAGCGGCACGGTGGTCACCGCCCGCCGAGTCCGGTGGGCTCGGCTGGATGCCTCCTGGCCTTTTGCCTCCTTGTAAAACCAGGTTGGGGTAGGTGGACTCCTGCTCCACCCTCCTGTGCCGGCCAGGTCTGTGCCCCCATTTGACAATCCCGGGGGTTCTGTACCCACTCAGCAGCAGGTGAGCCTGACTGAGGGCTGAGAGCAAGAGGCTCACAACGTCAGAACACACCTTTCTCCAGCCAAGAAAACCAAATTTTGTTAACTCTTTTTTTTTTTTTTTTTGCATCGGCCTCACAGATTCTAGCATTATGAATGGGATGCTTTCATCCCTGTTTTAAATATCCGTAAACACTTAAACTTATAGTACCAGGAATAGTAAATCAAACGTATGCTTCCCCAGAGAGCCTCGGGTTTGCTGGAAGAACACCCTCTTCCTCTCTGGAAGAGTGATGCAGCACACAGCTGCAAAACTGCGTGGGTTGGGGGGAGGGACCTCAACTCACGAAGAGAGAGAGAGAAGATGCACAGATAATGTTCTGCTAAGGGGAAGTGGTGGGTTAGAAAAGTGGCCTGGGTAAATAGTAGGGCTTCTAAAAGCGGGGGAGGAGGGCTGAGCTCAGTCTATGGGCACAGTGAGCATGAGTCTCAACAGATCCAATCCAGTCTTTCTGCCCCGACTGTCGGCCTTCTACCGTCCATCCACATGGTAACCTGAGAATTATGTCTCCTACAGGTTACAGAACAGCCAAAAGGCATGAATAGATACACAGAAAATGGTATGTGCAATGTCCTAGTTAGGGTTATTATTTCCTGCGATGAAACACCATGATCAAAGCAACGGTGTAAGGACAGGGTTTGTTTGGCTTGCATTTCCACATCGCTGTTCATCGCTGAAGGAAGTCAGGACAGGAACTCAAATATGGCAGGTACCTGGAGACATGGGCTGAGGCAGAGGCCATGGAGGAGTGCTGCTTACTGATTTGCTTAGCTTGCTTTCTTTTTTTTTCTTTTTAAATATAATTTTTCATTTATTACAGTTTATTCACGTTGTATACCAGCTGTAGCACCCTCTTTCATTCTCTCCCAATCCCGCCCTCCCCCTCTCTCATCTCCTCCCATGCCTCTTCCCCAATCCACTGATAGGGGAGGTCCTCCTCCCCTTCCATCTGACCCTAGCCTATCAGGTCTCACCAGGACTGGCTGCATTGTTTTCCTCTGTGGCCTGGTAAGCCTGTCCCAGCCCCTCAGGGGAAGGTGATCAAAGAGCCAGCCACTGAGTTCATGTCAGAGACAGCTACTGTTCTCCTTATTAGGGCACCCATGTGAAGACTGAGTTGCCATGGGCTACATCTGTGCAGGGGTCCAGGTTATCTCCATGAATGGTTGGAGTATCAGTGTCAGAAAAGACCCCTAGACCCAGATTTTTTGGTTCTGTTGTTCTCCTTGTGGAGCTCCAGACCCTTCCAGGTCTTTCATCTCTGCCTTCTTTCATAAAACCCAAGGCCAGCAGCTCAGCAGTGGCCCCGCCCAGTGTGCTGGACCCTCTCACATCACTCACTAATTAAGAAAATGTCTGCCTAAGGGAGCACACCTTTAATCCCAGCACTTGGGAGGCAGAGGCCAGTGGATCTCTGTGAATTTGAGGTCAGCCTGGTCTACAAAACAAGTCCAGGATAGCCAAAGCTACAGAGAAACCCTATCTTAAAAAAAAAGAAAGAAAGAAAGAAAGAAGAAAAAGAAAAGACAAGACAAGAAAAGATCCTACAGGCTTGCCTATAGCCTGATCTTACGGAGGCAGTTTCTTAATTGACACTCTCTCCTCTGACGACTCATGCTTGGTGTCAAGTTGACATAAAACTAACCAGAACATTGCATATATGAATACTAATAAGCCTTCAAAATGAAATTCTAGTGCACTTTACAATGTGGATGAACCTTGGGGATGTTACAAGGTGAAATAAGCCAGTTACAAGGAGGCATTCTGTTTTGTGTGGGGTTTCTAAAGTAGCCAAAACCTTTTTGCATTGAAACAGTAGAATGGTGGTTCCTGAGAGAGAGGGAAGGCAGGCAGTTGGGGTTGTTTAATGGGTATAAAATTTCAATGTTGCAAAATGAGAACTTGTGGAATCTGATCCCACAGTAACATGAACACACTGCTGTAGTTTGAATGGGTAACCCTCCCTCAAGTTCAAGAGTTGGGAATTTAACCCTCAAAGTCTTATGTATTGATATTTAAGGATAGAGCATTTGTGAAGTAATTATGCCTAAAGGAGGTCTCGAGGGGAAATTGCCACAAGTGGCATTAGTGACTTTATAAGAAGTGTTGGTCTGGAGAGACGGTTCTGGTGAGTGAAGTTCCTGCCACACAAACGAGGATCTGAGTTCCAAACCCTGGAATTCCCATGGGGTTGGGTGTAGTAGCACGCGTCTGTAATCCCAGCACTTCCACAGTGGGGCACATCCCTCCACGGCAAAGACAGCCTGTCTCAAGCAAGGCTGACAGTCAAGAAGTGCAGTAGGGGTTGTCCTCAGACCTCCACACAGGATGTAACAAACCCACGCTTTAGTAACACACAGGAACATGCACGCAAACACTCATGCAAAGGGGGAAAAAAGAGAGAGAGAAAATGGCTGGGGCTGTAGCTCAGTCAGTAAAGTGTTTGCTCAGCAGGCATGAAGCCCTGGGATTGATGCCCAGCACCACGTACACCAGGCAGGCTGAGGTGAACCCAGCACTTGTGGAGGCAGGAAGATCAGAAGTTTAAATGTCATCCTCTGCTACCTATCAGTTTCAAAGCTGAGGGGGCGGGTGGGCGGGGGCCAGTAGATGAAGAGATGGACCTGCCTGCTGTGCAGGGCCACGTGGTACTTTCTTGAGCATAGGTACCAGGAAGACAAGGAGAAAGCTTGAACTGTTCACAGCCCAACTTCCAGAAAGTGAACCTTGGCTCACGAAGGCTTGTGGTCAAAGATAAGACGGAGACATTAGGGCACCGGAGAGATGGCTCAGAGGTTAAGAGCACTAGCTGTTCTTCCAGAGGTCCTGAGTTCAATTCCCAGCAACCACATGGTGGCTCATGACCATCTAAATGAGATCTGGTGTTTCCTGGTGTGCAGGTGTACATGCAAACATAACATTCTACACATAATAAATAAATAGATGAAAGACTGAGATGCCAGAAGACAGGCTCCTGGACCTGGGCTGATGTTTGGACTCACTGCAGCAGGGTGGTCAATAGGCGTGATAGACTGTTTGCAGAAAAAACAGCCTGGCTCTGGTTTTTCTGAGGAAAGGTTTTGCTCTGTTCCATCTCACCGACTGACAACAGACTGCTCTGTGTTGGGCATCAGCTCTGCACAGTAGCCTTCCTTGACCTTCTCTAGCAAGGTGTTGGTTCCTCAGCCACCACCAGACTCCCCTGGGGAAAAGTAATACCAAGATAATGGACTAGCTTGTAGATGCCTGTAAGCAACTGTAAAAACTTGAACCATTTAACCAAGACTAAGGAATAAATTATGGGTGGTTTTCTTTAAAAATATTTCATTTTAATGTTTCTATATAGAATTTTGTTGTTGTTGTTTGTCTTTGTTTTTTTGTTAGATATTTTTTGATATAGGGCCTAAGTGGCTCTGGTTAGCCTGGAAGTAGCTATGTAGATCTGGCTGGTTTTGAACTCATAGAGATTAACTGTGTCTGCCTACCAAAATGCTGAAACTAAAGGCATGTGCTGACTGGATAAGATTTATTTTTATTTTATGTGTATGGGTGGTTTCCTGTGTGTGCATGTGCGTGTGTGCGCGTGTACTACATAAGCACCTGGTACTCACAAATACCAGAAGAGAGCATCAGATCCTGCAGCTATGGTTGATAGCAGCTATGGTTGACTGTGAGCCTCCCCCTAGGTGCTGAGAACTGAACTCTAGTCCTCTGCAAAATGAATATGCACTCTTAACTGCTGGGCCATCTCTCCAGCCCACTCCCTACTTCCCTGATTTTTAATGTACCGACTATATCAGAACTTTTATCTGCTGGTAGACTTCAGCTACCATCCCTCTATTACTAATTCCCAAATCTGAGTGAGTTAATTTGGAACTCTCCTGTGGAACTCTCTCCTAAAAGCTTAGAAAAGTGCTTTCAGCTCATCATATCCAAGGATGAACTCTACATCTCTCCCTGTAAGCAAGTCTCTCTCCTTTCATTCCACCGACGCCCTGGCCAGACAGGCATGACACAGCCTTGACATTGACATCCTCTGGTCCCTCTGGGATTAAATAGTCAAATCTTCTGGTCACATCTCCTGCTTAATCCAACTCTCAAGAATGACCTCAAATCACCCCATGGGAAACATCTTTATTTTTCCAGCCAGACAGGAGGCCTGAAGGAGGGATCAAGGAGACTAGAAAGCACACTGAAAGAAGTAATGACTAAAGTATTTCCATACATTACGAAACCCACAAACTCACAGATCTGAGACCATCAGTGAACTCCAAGCACAGGAAATGTTTAAGACCACAAAACCAACCTTAAGGGACATCCGAAATACACTGACAGAAATCAGTGCTACGAAATGTTTGAATTGCTCAAGGAGGGAAAATGTTCTCCACAGAGCAGAACAAAAGCCAGTAAATGTCTCTTTAGAAACAATGTGTACAAGAAAACACTAAGCAGCACCTTTTATACTCTGTAAAAATAGCTTTAGAAAGCAAAGGTAGAATAGAGGCATGACAAGATATTTAAAGGGAAAAAAGAAACCATCATCATCAGAATCACCTGTAAAACATACCAAAGGAAGTTTCTCTAGTAAAAGAAAATTACTACCATATGGGAAAGGAATGCACAATGCTGCAAAAGTTAATTGAACAGATACCTACATCATTTTTATGATTAATCTGATTATAATTAACCGCTGGTGGTGGTGGCACACGCCTGTAATCCCAGCACTTTGGGAGGCAGAGGCAGGTGGATCTCTGTGAGTTAGAGGCTAGCCTGGTCTACAGCCAAGGCTATACAGAGAAACCCTTTCTCAAAACCAGAGAAAATAAACTATTTAACCAAAAATAATCAGCACATAAGATCGGAGGAGGAAGGAGTAGGACTCTGTGGTGATACTCTATGCCGTCTGAGTTACTAAAAGTCATAGGATCCATCAATGAGTCAACCATGAATATGAGTGAGGTTTCTGGGGCCACCAACATGAGTGATGACAGCATGATTCAAACCTTCTAACGATTCCCTCAAACAGTCCTCACACCACATAGGACAAGTGCAGGAGCTGAAGCCTCTCACCCCAAATACATTTCACAGGGTAAGACTGAACAGCCTAGTGAAGACAGGAACTGATTTTAGTCTTCCCTATGCTCCTCCCTCATGTGCTTAGAATCCCACATTAACTGGCAACATTCATCTTGAGTCTAAATTATTGTCTCAAAAGCCAAATTATGGCTTTTCTCAAAAAACAAAGCAACCTCGGGAAACAAAGGTTTTCTGTCTTTAGGTCAGCTCTTGAGCTAATTTGTAAGTTCTTTTAAAGCAGTGGTTCTTAACCTGTGGGTTTCAACCCCTTTGGGAGTCGAACTAACCTTTCCCAGGGGTCACATATCAGATGTCCTCCATGTCAGATATTTACATTATGATTCACAGCAGTATCAAAATTACAGTGATGAAGCATCAACAAAAGTAATATTATGGTTGGGGGGGTCACCACAACATGAGCAACTGAATTAAAGGGTTGCAGCATTAGGAAGGTTGTGAACCACTGTTTTAAAGCAAAGGAGTCTTAGAAATAGTATAGTATCCTTTGCCTTCAGGACACACAGAAACAATGAGACTCAGAACAAAGTAACTTCTATGATGATTGTGAATATAGGAGTCACAGATGGAAAAAGGATCATCACTTCCTCAGAGGAGAGAAAAATGTTTAACTATCAATGGAAAGGCCTTTAGTTTTTCAGTCTGAGAATATTAAAAGTATACGTGTAGGTACATTTCTAATCTGTGTGTGTGTGTTTAGGCAGGACGAGACAGGAATTTTTTTGTGTGTAGCCTTGGCTGTCCTGGAACAAGCTCTGTAGACAGGCTGGACTGGAACTCACATAGATCCACCTGCCTCTGCTTCCCAAGTGCTGGATCAAAGTCGTGCATCACCATTGCCCAGCTATTCCCAACCTATTTTGAAAGCAAATATCATCTATATCATCAGAGGCAATCGCTTTCATTGTTAATCATCTCCTTCCCTCCCACTCAGCTTTGATGGTAAGTGCTGTGGACAGAGACATAAGACTTCTGCATTAGCAAATTGTTTGCTAGGTAGGGACCCAGAGCTGTAAAGGAGTTGGGTCCCAGGTGTCGAAAGGGGAGAAAGCAGGCAGGTCAATTAAAAAACAAACAAACAAAAACACCCAATTTACAGTTTACCTAAATTGCTGGAAATAGCTCAAGCACCACCCACTTATAGGATTTACCTCACTTGTTATAATAGCTGCTAAGTCATAATTTGTCTTCGCCACAGTTTATACATACCTGCCTTCCTTCAGTATTCCTATGTGTGCCTTTGCGCTGAGCATTTTACACACCCGTGCTTCTCTCAGGGAGCTGTGTGTAAGGCTCATGGAGGACAAAAAGTCTGGCCATGTTCAGACAGGACGTCAGTGGCAGAATACAGATTTAAATTCACATTAAAGTCCTCACCACAGCCAACCTCATAGTAACTACTGGTTTCTGGTGATGGGTAAGGCACTACATGGAAGCGGTCTTCTCTCTTGCTCTCTCTCTTGCTGCTGCAACAGGGTCTCTTTTAGGCCAAGGTGACTTCCAGTTCACTATGTAGCTGAGATTGACCTTGAACTTCTGAACTCCACCTCCAGAATGCAGGCCTGTGCCATTACTCCCTCTCTGTGTGGTTCTGGGAACCAAACCCAAGGCTTTGCGCACAGGGCAAGCGCTAAGTGCGTACGGCACCAACTAAGCCACATCCCCAGGCCCTTCTTTGTTGCCATTGGTATTTACAACTGAGAGGTTTTTATAACTGCCACCAGATGATGAAATCGACCTAGAGAAGTATAGGAAGTCACTTCAACACTCTCACCTGTTCAGGATGCCCTAAGAATTCCCTGGTCTACTCAGAGTCATATTGATAGTCAGCCCGCTGCCTCCCAAAGCTTTCCCGAGTTTTCCCACTAGCTCTATAGACCAGGCTGTCCTCAAACACCACAAACGTGTTCCTGCAGGCCACCTGTCTGCCACGTGCATGCTCTCACATCTTTAGGTCTTACATATCTTCTAAATGACACCATTTATTTAATAGTGCTTAAAACTATATGCACTACACCTCATCTCCAGCCTTCTTTCATCTAGAGCTGTATTGCTAACCTATTTTATGTCTCTCCAAAGATTATTTTCCTTTCCCTTTTCATTCTATCTCCTGCACCTGAGGGAGGGGGGGGGAAGTGCTCATGTTTAAAATTTTGCACAAGGTCACACAAGCATGAATTAAGGAGCGCACTGGCTGACCCCTAAAGCTAACCCTCCATTACTCCAGATGCATAATGGGCCCTTGGGAAAAGGCTAATTGGGGAAGATGCGTTCCACCCAACATTTGGGCCGTTTGTAGAGCCTGGAGCCTCATTTCTATTGGCAAGAGAAAACTGAGGTGAGGGAAGGTCAAGATAGGGGTAGAAAGTTCTAGAAGGGAATGAACAGCAGAACAGAGACAAACCTTACTACAAGGCTCTGAAAGCAGACTTGACATCAGCCTTTTTATGTGCACATTGCTAACTGCACTCACTGCTTGAGCTTGTGCTCATTAGTGCCTATGGCAGCTGGCTCCAGCTACCTAAATCCAGCTACCTAAAACCACTAATTCACCCCTGGACTCCACAGATTTGACTATCTTAGGTGCCTGGGTGGGTGGGATTACGAAGATGTCTTTCTGTGACTAGTTTTTCTACTTGTGGCTTATCACAGAATCCATACATCTTTTCCCATCCACCTGCATTTTTCACACAATGCACACAATGTTTTCTGCATTACGACCAGGACAGCTTGTTTCTCTGGGGCCTTGATGTCAATTGTTTTTATATTGATGGCAAAAAGTGGGATTGCTTGGTCATTTCTGATGTCTGAGGGGCTCCCAGCTTCTTTCACAGCTGCTGCAGCATGTTAGATGTCCACAAACAGCCCGGTGTGTTCAGACTCTTGGTGTAATCTTAGCCCTAACAGAGGGAAAGCATCCAACTACCATTTAAATATTGCCAAGCAGGGCCTTCAACAAAGAATTAGCAACAGTAACAAGGACTTTGTCCACTGTAGTCTCTAAGCTGGTTGTGCACTTGTATGTCCCCCAAGCGGCCTTGACCATCCACTCCAGGTGGAATTAGAGACCAGGAGTCATCAAGCCCAACTTCAACATATCTTTCACACTGTCTTCTAAAATTTGGTCCCAGCAGCCTAAATAGTTAAGCACATTTCAGCCAAAAGACATGTACAAGGGTGGTCTGAGAACCTAAGGAGTATATGCTGGAAATTCCCATATTTGGGCAGCTTAGGGCCAGCCTAGGTTACTGCGAAGTGAGACTCTTTAAATCAGCCTCAAAGGAGCTTGGGGTACAGGTGCAGGGGAAGAGTCACTTAGTACTGTGCCATAGCTGCCAAGTCATAGCGCAAGAGATTATCACACCTTTGCAGTATTCCTGGTGTGAAGCCTACTATCATACAAAAGTGCAGCACACAGTTACACACAGCACACAATGCAATGAGCAAGTATTTCTGTTTACTGTGTTTTAGTAGCGCATTACCAAAAGTTGCCCTGGCAATAGCCATGTTCATCAACTACCAGTTCAATTAACCTTGGCTAAATAAAGAGCAGGCTAGGATACGTGAGATTCTATCAAAAATAAACCCCAATCAAGGTGCAGGCCTTTCATCTAGTAGCACCCAGAGGCTGCACTCTGAGTTAGGGCGCTTTCTTTTCTTTCCAACCAAAGCCTGGGCATGCTTTCCCGACACTCTAGGCTTTCTCACTCCCACCCAATTCCTGCCCACCACATGGCTGCTTACAAACATGGCTTTTCCCTTCTTTCTGATCTTCCTCCTCTGGGCAGCTCTAAGATTTCCAGCTTGCTTGCCCTATTTTCTCTCAAACACTAATAAAATAGCCCCATTTCAGGGTTCCAAGCACACCTTAAGGGGCTCTCATGCTGATTCCAATGCAGCAGCTATCTTCAAGCTTGGCCTAATAACCCTTAAGTCAACCCTTGGAAGCCAAAGGGTATGGGGGTGGGGAGGTATTATGGGGGTGGAGAGAACATGGACCATGAACCACCAAACAAGCTGAGCATATAGAAACATTTTTGAGGCTACTGAGGGATTCTAAGGAACTTTAGCTGGACACGTTAAAATGTCCTGTCCTGGCTTCCCCTTGAACTGTTAGGCCCCTGCACAGTAGAATCATACCCGCTTCCTCTGCTCAAAGGGCTCCAGCCTCACTTCCCCCCGGCTCCATTCTTGCTTTTCCTCCTCCATCACCCCTCAATCCAAAACCCATTAAAGGACTTCTCATCACATATTAGCAAAAACAAGGAAAAATTTTTAAATGAGGAAACTACCCAACAAAACTTCTCCAAACATATCCTTATCACTTAGGAAGAGGATCACTATACGCTGTAGCACAAATGTTAGGCATGCTTAAGAATGACAACGATAAAATTTAAGAAGTTTATTAAAGCATTTTATCACAAAGATGGAAATGTACAAATTAGAAGCATGCAACCATCATCTCCCATGGTCAAATCAAAATGCTATTTGTTTTTCCTGTTTCATAGAGCTGGAAACTGTAGATCTTACACCCAACTCATTCATCCTAAACACTGTATTCATTCTCTGGAAACTATCCAGGGCATCAATATCCAAAACACAAACCATTATACAAAGAAAGTGCAAAGTTAAAAAAGAAAATATGGAGAATACCCTCCCCTCCCCCAGGTAAAGGCTAACAATGGCACTTTGCTCTTGCTTAACCTAGATTGTCTTCAAAAAGTTCCTAAAATGTCACACACTTAACGAAAAGTTCTTAATAAATGTTCAAAAGCTCCTTAGTGTTTGAAAATAAATGTTCAGACAAGACAGTGCACTTTATATCAAACATGTCTGAGAGCCCCGCATTGCAGCTTTCTGTGAAATAAACAAGACAAGAAGCTGGTATAGGGTTTATTGACAAGGCAGACTGTCCTCAGGCAGACAGGTAAGGAGGCGGAGGCTCTTTCTCAGGCATCTTCACAGCCATTTCGTAGGTTGGCAAAACGTACTGAAGAGAGAAAAGCATTACATCAGACAAGTCCCTTTAAGTTCTTTTCTAGAATAATCAGCATTTAGACTACATGTCCTAAGCAGGAGCACACAACCCTGAAGATGACAAATGGTGAGCTCGGCAGTTCCTAGAGCTCAGGCGGCTGAGCAGCTTGAGCTCCACACTCAGCGACACTGGAGGGACAAGTGGGGCGTGTGGTCATTGAGTAAGAATGGTCCCAACCTACAGGCTTGTACATTTGAATGCTTGATCACCAGGGAGTGGAATTCTTTGCTAGGGTTAGAAAAATTAGGAGTGGCCTTGGAGGAAGTATGTTACTGGGGGTAAGCTTTAAGGTTCCAAAAGCCCATATCAGGCCTAGTCAATCTGTCCCTTTCTCTCTCCATACTTTCTCTGCTTGTGTATCAAGATGTACCTCTCAGTTCCTTCTCCAGCACCATGAGTACTGCTATTCTTCCTGCCATGATGATAACAGACTAAGCCTCTAAAACTCAGTAAGTGATTTCTTTTTTAAGAGTTGCCTTGGTCACAGTGTCTGTTTATAGCAACAGAACAGTGACCAAGACAAGATGGACAGATGGATGAGATGGATGGATGCATGGATGGGTAGGATGGATAAGAGGGTGCAAAGCAGTCAGAATTAGAGTTCTTCCTCTGGACTAACCTGGAAAATGGTCTAACACACTAACCCATATATAAATTTAAAAAATACAAAGGGTCTCCTGACAGGAAACCAAGAAAGCTCCAGTGCTGACTGTACTTAAAGGGCTGAGCATCTGAGGGAAGAAGCCCCACTAACCACTCTACAAGCTAGCTGCCAGTGACCCAAGCTTCATGATAATCTATGCTCAAATGACAATGACATTCTATTCTGCTCTCTGGGATATTAGAAAACCCTTCTGAAGTTCACTTTAGCCCAGTAGCCTCCAAATGACACGCTGGCCCAATATGGGCCATAAGTATTGAATATGCTGAAAACCTGGGAAGACCGCAGGGCAGGCAAGAAGGTGCTGAGGTGGGTTCAGCATTCAGAGTCCATCACATCATCTCCCCAAAGATTCAGCTTTGGATCTTACAGGTACACAAACACACACACAATCAGTAGCCTGACTCCCTTAAAATCCTCATAAGCCAATTATAGATATTCCTAGCTTCTCTGTCTAGAACTGACTGTGGTAACCAATAACAAATAAACCTGTGGGAACCAATAACAAATAAACCTAACAGTGAAGCTAGGCAAACAGTGCAGAGAGCTCTAGCCCCATGTGCACAAGATTCCCAGTAGAAAATGCTAAATCTTATACATTCATGGGTGCCAGACATTCAAGTTCCAAAGCACAGTATGGTACAGATCAGAAAGTCAAGGCCCACATTCACTTCTGGAGGCATCAGTGAGAGAGTAACAGTTTGGTGAGTATAATTAACCTGTGGAGGTGCTTCAAAGGCAGGGTACACAGCAATCTCTGGCACGTTTCTGTTGTTGATGTATTTGTAGCAGTTCCAAACACAATTGATTAGGTAAGCCTGAAAGGAAAAACAAAATTCAGCAGCCTACTCTGGGAGAAGAGGACCACCATCCCTTCCGCACTGTCTGTGGAAAAGGGACCTAGTACAAACCAGGCTCGCTCTTGATTAGCTCTCGTTTAAACATCACAAGTTTCTCACAGAGACTCTAGCTAGAGATTTAGGTCTGTTAACAGACTGTGGTGGAAATCCCAATGCTCAAGTTGGGAATTTTAATAGATTTCCCTACAAACCATGAACCACATTTGAAAACAAAAGTTCCAAGTAATCACTGCACACAAGACAGAGTGGACCCATTCCTTATCAGGAAGTTCTCGTGCCAGAAATGACACCATCACTACAAATTCTATGCTAACTGTGATCCATATAGAGACAGGGCAGGGAAGGTTTACCAGGGCTCCCAAGAGTGAACCACAAGCTCCATACCTTAAAAATGATGAAAGCCACAAAGAATACAAGAACAATGAACAGGAGGCAGCTGGAGTCCAATGCCAGGAGGTCATCTTTGTAGGGGAAATCAGGCTGTTAAAACACAAAAACACTCACAATTCCACCGGTACTTGCAGTTTTGATAATCTAGGGATCATTGTAAGAACACAGCAAAGGACAACAAAGTCAAAAGTGACAGTTACTGCAAATTTACACCAAGGAATTAATGTAGTACATCCAAGCCCCTTATCATGAACAGACTAATTGTTTTAGATCTGCTTGTTTACTAGCTAGGATAACTAAAAGGTCTAAACAGAGCTAATATTCTTTCTACTGGCCACTATTTCCCATCTTTCTGCCTCTGAAAAAATAAAACCACTTGTTTAGGACTCCAGCCTTGCCCCAGGTCAGATAGCCTGGAGGAACTGGTACTATTCAAGTGCCCAGGACCCGTGTTCCACGAAGGAAGCAGCTTTTCTAGGAGTCAACTATTGGCCTCAAATCTTTATCAGATAGGTAAGAAGAAGACATGCCACTGTCTACAAGCCAGGCAAAAGGATAGTGTTACTGCTGACACACTCACTGTACTGGGAAGGGCCAGCTGCAGTCATCTGACTCTGGAAGGCAATGAGTTCAGTGTCAGGAGAGAGAAGGGCATCAGAAGGGAAGGGAAAGTTTAAAACTGGCCAGCAGAGCAAGTAATCTCTAATGGAAAGGACTAAGCCAATCAAATAGAGAAGAAAAAACACCAGGGTCTATAAAAGAGTAGGGTTATTCATTGTTTGATATTCATTCCTACCCAGGATTAGAATATAGCATGCACACAGACACAATGCTAGGGTACAGCGGGCCCACAGACACATGCCACTATTCTGATAAAGATGAAAACACTAATCCCTTAATAAGCACCAAATACAGTTGAATACTAAAACACAATAGCTCAACTATCTCTTCCACACTAACTCTCTTTATAGATTTCTAGTACTGGGATGTCCTAATGGTATGGTTATAACGGTCATCTATTTCTATCTTACAGGTTTTCACATGAGTGATTTTAAGATACTGTAAAAAGCAAAGAGTTAACAATAGTACCTAAGGCTGCTGCAGAATTTCATATATTTTACTTAAGTGCGTAAGTTTAAATAGCACACACACTTACTAACTGATCCAGATATTCTTTGATTCTAGGCAAGTAAGTGAGAGAACTGATGGCCACCAGACAACTGAGAACGAAGTCAAAAAGCCGGTAGCAGAAGAATGGAATCAGCCAGCCCACTTGATACTGAAAAAGAAAAGTAACATTTAGTACACATATAAAAGCACTATCCTCGATAAAGGTCAAATGACGGGGGATGTAAAAACAGCAGACTTACAGAAATTGCTCCATAAACCAGCATTGAACTGATTATAAACATAAGAACAGAGACGGCAAAAAGAACGCAGGCATTATCTAAGAAAAGAAAAACAGAAATCTAATTAAACATATGCAATGAAAGAAACTAAACTCTTCAGACAAAATGACCCTTTAAAATGTTTATATGTAACTGTTTAAAATAACTAATTGTTTTCTAAAGTGGCTCTCAAAAGATCTAAGGACAAGATGAGAAGAAAATCTAAGCCTTGGCATTAAGAAATCTTGAGAAATTTACACATGCCTTTCCATGTTAAACTGATTCAACAATTCACTGACTCTGCTTAGAATGGAATATGAACCTAACTATAGGAAAACAGGTCCTTTGTGCCTCTACATGTCGGAGTGCAGAGAGACAAATAAAATCCAATATGGCAAGCTGAAACACAGGCAGAAGCAATGAAAAACTATGAAAGAATTCACACATGTTGGGTTTTGTGAGATGAGGGTTTAACTGAAAGAAGTTGCTGTTTAAGACAGATGAATCATGCACCAACAAACAAACAAACAAACAAACAACATCCTACATATGTACCTCTTGCTTTGATAAAAATACAACAGGAAACTGAAAGGTCCGCGTTAATCCCATCCCAGAATCACATCTTTAACCCATGGCTTCCTTCAGTTTGTCTACTCTCCCCTACACAGGTCTATTCCTCTCAGCTTTTCTTCAGTGTGCATCAACCCGTTTTCACCGTTTTCTTCAGAACACATCCAAATAATCCCAAACATTACTAAACCATACTTGACTGGGTGAGTCTCTTCACAACCTACAGTTAGTTGATCCTGTGACTCTGGACAAGCACTAATAAACTGAAAGGAGAGGGGGAATGTGGAAAGATAGCTTGGCTTGCTGCTCTTGCACATGACCCAAGTACAGTTCCCAGTACCCACATCAGGCTGCTCAATCACCTGTAACTTCAGTTCCAGGGAATTGGATGCCTCTGGTTTCCAGGTACCTGCACTCATATGCACATGCTCCCAAACACACACACACAAATGAAAACTTAAAAACTAAAGGGCACCAAAAAGAAGAATAATCACTAAAGATTCATACTATTAGATACTTACACAAATAACTGTAACTGAGCATTATGAATACTACCAGTATTTAACATTAATTACTCTATCATCTCAGAGGACCTCCAGTCTTAAGGATTTAAAAGCTCTTCCTACGTGAAGAGTCAAGCTACAAAGCAGGACCCTCTCTAAAAAGTTGGAGGAGGGTACTAATAAAAGATCCTAAAATTTTGTTTATTATCATTTGGGGAGGAGTCAGTTCAGATAAAAACAAACTACTCACAGGGAAAAATATGATAAAAAGCTATTCATTGTCACTCCTCTCAGCATCAATGAATGTAAGGATAGGATGTATTTTTTAAAAGTCAGAAGACTCTTCATTAACACACACACACACACACATTATACATACACACTCATCAATTGTTTTCATCCTATTATGTATTACAGTCACAGAATTCTTCTTGGCTCCTGGAAAATTAAGTTATCCATGAAAACAAATTATTTAACAACTACAAAAAACAAACAAACAAACAAACAAAAACACCGATCAGGCTGGAGAAATGGCTCAGCAGTTAAAAGCTCACTGTTCTTGAAGAGCAACTGGATTTGGTTCCTCATGGCAATGTAAAAACTCCAGTTCCCATTGCCCTCTTTTGGCCTCTAAAGGCACTGCACACATATGGTGCACATACACACATGCAGGCAAAGCAATCACAAAATAAAACAATCTTTAAAATAGTAAGACACAATCTTCATCCTTGGATCACAGGTGGCTACAAGTTCAGAATTTTATATTAAAAGTGAATAAAACCTAAATTCCTAGAAATTAGGATCTATAGTATCATAAATACACTTGTGATTCTGGGAACAATTTGGAAATTTTAAAACTAAGCACGCATAAATTGTATTCTAAACTCTGAAGCATAAGTTTCTGTTTAAGTATTAAATTTATGACATAACATATACTAATATAAATTCAATCAGAATTGTTCTGTATCTATATTTTAAAGAGAAAACTGGTAATAAAAATAATTGCTATCAGTGAATAAACGGGTTTAAAAGGACACTATCTATGGATGCTCTAAGGGCTATTTTATTTACCTTTAGGAGCGCTGTTAAGTCTCTTTCTACATAAACAAGAGAACTGGACACTGTAGTTCATACTTTACTGTAATAGTCCATCTGATCTACACACAACTTTCTGATCCTAACTACACATGGTATCAGGCCCTCCCTCAAAAGTCTCCACTATCTTTATTTCCTGTTCTGTCTCTGGTCTCAGTCAAAGCATGTACGTGCTATTGCTATTACATCTTCCTGTCCAGAAACACTCTACTATAACTCTTGCTGAACACCTTTGGAAAAGTAACCAAAATACTTTGCTGTCTCAACAAGTAGTATAAATAACATTTAGCTTGTTAACTTAGTATGCAAATTATTTAACCCTTTGAAGTATAACAAGCATAATTTTACCAATCTTCCTATAACATTTATATGTAGACTACAATTGGCTTTATATATAAAAATCTGGCAGTGATATCTTTTAAAGTAAAAACTTACCAGCCATTCTCTCAGATGAATAGTAGTTACCAATGACTTCATACTGAATGTTGACAGCTGGCATGGAATTTGGATGAGTCACCTCCACAGTCAACAAAATGGCCATCAATAGGTTGACTACCTGAGAAAGACAACACTTTTACATTAGCTTCTCAGGGACCAGTCTCTCTAGACATTTTGTTACATTTAATACTGTTTCATTTGCAGTAACTAGTTTGTGAAATAGGAGATACTCAGATAAAACATCAATAGTTTAAAAGTCATAGCATGTATAAAGATTCTTAACCCTGTGCTAACACCAATAAACTAGAATAAAATGCACAGAAAGTAAACTTAAAGAGAATCATTCCCTGTTCCTGTTCGGAGGCCCATATTCATCACACACCCATCACAGAATTGTCAGCTCACCACCCACATGCAGATGGTTGCAACTCCTCCAAAGCACCTCCATGTGCTTGGTTCAAATCCCCTCCCTCTTCTTGCATTGGTCTTAATTCTACCTGCTGTGTCAATGTTCCTCTAATGCTCAAAAGCAGCTTCCAATCACTGTACACACTAAACACTCAGGTTCTCAAAGCACTCCTCTCTTTCTACCATGTTTTAGCTACCTATTTCCCCTTTGCATAAGATCCAGTGTAAAAGACAAGTTCCCCAACTTGGCACACAAATTTCAAAGATAACTATACTAGCTTTATGCATTTTTGCAATGTCATACTGAAGTAACTCTATACAACACCTAATTGCTTTTCCATATTTGAGCTGATAAGCTACCTGCAATTGGCAGAGTTGGATTCAGAGGCTCATGCATAGCCTTCAATGAACTGGTACCTAAATTTTATCTTTCTACATTCCTGCCCACCAAGATTTCCTAGATCTAGATTTTGACATCCTACAGACTGATTCTGGTTCCTTCATTCTGAAATATAATCATGAAATGATAATCTCCATGGAGGGCACACATACAAACACATGCTAAGGAATATCTAGGGTCTTTACCAAACATTTTGCTGAAATCCCATCATAAAACCACACATTTCCCTACTCTATCAGTGATATAAACCCCATTTTAAAAGGGTTCAATCAACAATACCTGAAACTACTCTCTTGTCCACCCTAAATGATGGATGAATGGTAACACCTACGAAAGGTATTTTCTTGTATCAGGCCAAGTCTTCAAACATTCAGTAGAAAAGCAGGCCAAGGTTTATTTTAAGTTAGGTATGCTATCTTGTGTTGGAAAATTAAGTTTGAAGTTCACTCAGCAAAATTTTGCTGAACACAGTTATCATCCTAGTTTAAAAAAATAAAGCTTTGTATGCTACAGAAAAATATTCATATCAAGAAAAATATGCAAATCTAACTACCAAATGAAGGAAATGAAATACCAAAACTACTACTTAGAAGGTTTAAATGTGTGTGTGTTTGGTTGTATATATGCCACAGTCCATGTATAAAATATTTTATCACATATATGAAGTTTTAAAAATTCATATTTTGTTCTATAAAACGTCAGAATTTTCCATTGTCTTTGCTTAGTATTGTTAGCAACACTTTCAAGTTTATTTCACTGTGGGTCCTATTTAGAATAGGACAGTAACTAGTCTGGGAAAATAGTATTTGTGATCCTAAGCACTTCCCACTGAACACCTACTCTATGTTCATGTACAGATCCTGGTACGCACATCACTTTCTGCTGATAGTTCTACTAAACTCCCTATCAGACCTTTCAAAATATTAAAACTATAATCCTACAGTTTAAAAAGTCTTTTAAAATATTTAGTTATGACTCTCCTTCAGACACATACTGTATTCAGGAAAGGAAGTCAAAAATAAAGGCTTGTAAATCTAGTAACAAGGCCAGGCAGAAGAAAGCACATGTGTCAAAACACAGGGAAAGCATCTATTATTACTGAAGGAGGATCAGACTTTAAAAGCCTTCTGTACACTTCATGAGTAAATAAGCAGTAAGAAAACAATATAGTGCCTTTAATTTGGTAGAAAGGAACAAGATCTAGTCCAGGGAAACACTCAGGCCCAGGCAAACAATTTCTCCCTGCTTTTCAGTATCAGTCACATCTTCAAAGACTCAAGATCTTTTTTTTGGGGGGGGGGGATGGAGGGGGATATTTTTCTCTAATGATAGAAAAGTATCTACGTCTTAATGGAGTAAAATGTTATATTTTAGTACATTTATAAAGCATTTACTGGTCAAATCAAGACACGTCAGACCATAACCTTAAAACATTTCCTTGTTTGTAGTATGAACCTTGCTTAAATCTAATTTTTTTATGCAATATTGACAGCTGTAATCATCCTCTGTGCAAGAGAACACTAACTGTATTTTAATCTTGTTGCTTACTAACCTCTCCTCTTGCCTATCAGTCTCTGATGACTACTATCCTGTCCATAAACTAAGCTATTTTGTAATCTATAAGTAAAATCATGTATTTACCTTTCTGTAGTTCATTTATCTCAGTTGTATCGTCAGTTCTATCCTTGTTGCTGCAAATGTCGATTTTGTTCATTACTGCTCACAGAACCCACTGTGAACGTAAACCTTGTTTTCCTTACCCATTGTTATCTGACCCCCTACCTCATCTACTATGAACAATGCTGCAATAAACACAGGCTGCAACAGATCTCTTTGTTATACTGATTTCCTTTACTGTGGATAAATACCCACAAGTGGGATTTCTGGGTTCTATGGCAGTTCTACCCTGTGGAGCTTCCACAGTTTATCTAATACTACAACCCCATACAGTTCAGATGTCCCTTTTTCCCAGTCCTTGCCAACATGCACTTTTTGCCTGGTTGACAGGCATTTACTCACTGGGTGCATTGCTATCTCATGACATTCAGACCTTGTTCATATACATGTTGGTCCTACTTCTTTTGAGAAATGTCTACTCAACTAAGTTCCCCTTTTAAAATTTGAGTAATTGTTTTTGCTGTTAAGTTCTTCATATACTTTGTTATTAACCTCTTGTGAGAATGTTTGCAAATATCTCCTGCCATTTCTATAGGTAGTCTGCTCATTGTTCTGATTCTTTGGCAGTAGAAAAGCTTTTTAGTTTGATGCAATACCATTTGTGTGTTTTCTTTTGTTTATGCATTTCCATTCTTGTGCAAAACTTTCTTGCTCAGACTGTCCTGGCTCTGTGTGTGTGTGTGTGTGTGTGTATTCCTTTTGGTCAATTTGGCACAAGCTATAGTCATGTGGGAAGAAGGGATCTCCATTAAGAAAATGCCTCCATAAGATTTTCATGCAGGCAAGTCTGTAGCTCATTTTCTTGATTAATAACTGATGTGGGAGGGCTCGTTGGCGGTAGAGAGTGCTGTCACTGGACATGTGGTCCTAGATGTCGTAAGAAAGCAGGATGAGAAAACCAGTAAGCAGAATTCCCCCATAGCCTCTGCTCCAGTTCCTCTAGGTTCCTGCCCCAACTTTCCTTTGATGGACTTGTCAAGTGAAAGTGTAAGCAACATAAAGATTTCCTTCCTAAGTTGCTTTTAATCAAGCACTTCATCACGGCACTAGAACGCTAAGACACAGACTTGCATCAGTACTACCCCTATATTCTCTCCTAGCAGATTTAGTCTTAAGTTTTATACTCAAGTATTTTGTAGTATTTAAGTCGCCTTTTATTTATGAGAGATAAGGGTCTAGTTTCATTCTTCTACAAGTGTAGACATGTAGTTTTCCAAGCACTATTCCTTGAAGAGAATGTGCTCGCCCAGCTGTGTATTTCTGACACCTCTGCTGAAAGCCACTTGGCTGTGGGGAGTGTGGGTTTATTTTTGGGTTCTCTATTCTGTTCCATTGGTCTACATGTCTATTTTTGTACCAGGACTAAGCTATGTTGGTTATGACAGCTTTACATTTTGAAACTGGACAGTGTGATACTTCCAGCTTTGGTCTTTTTGCTCAAGACTTCTTTCGTACAGTCTTTAGTGGTTCCATTCAACGTTGGAACCCTTTGCTCCTACTAAGTGAAGGACAACAGCAGGTACTCCCTTACATTAACAGATCCCTTTGGGTAATATGGCACCCAACACCATTCCGATGCATGACTTGCTTGTGACCTGTCTGAAATATCTCATCAATGTTTTATTTTCACTGTAAGCTCTTTCACCTCCTAGTTAAAGTTACTCTTGTGGGGAGAGAAGAGTGCTTTTCCAGCATTGCTATGAGAAGTGTGAGTGCTTCCCTAATTTCTCTTTCAGATAGTTCATTTTTGGCATACAAACTATTCTTCAACTCTTCAAATTTATTAATTCTGACAGTTTTTTTTTCCAGTCCCTTTCCTATCTGTACGCTTTGCATCTATTTGCTTGGTAAACTGCTCTGGCTAGGACTTTGAATACTTTGTTGAAAAGAATTGTTAAAAGGCACCATTACGTGGTTTCTTATCTTAGAAGAGCTAATTCGGTATGGTGCTAGCCCTACTTTTTTCATGTGAAAGGATGGTAAAATGTATCAAATACATAATTGCACCTATTTTTTGAAATTGCCATCTGGATTTGGTCCTTTATCATCTGTATATACCACCTTCATTGATGTTAGTGGGTCGAACCATTCTTGAATCCTTAGGATAAATCCCACTTGATCATAAGAATTAACTCTATAATTGGATTCTTTACCAGTGTTGTATTGCGAAAGTCTGTACTACTCAGATACTAGCCGAAAGTGTTTTGTTTAAGAGTCTCTTATTGTTTGTTTTGAGTCCTCCATTTTTGGAGAATAACTTAGAAAGATAGTAATGGATCTTAAAATATTTTGTAGAATCCACTGATGAAATAATCAGACCCTGGACTTTTTTTTCTTTGTTGGGAAACTTTTCACTACTAATCCAATCACACTACTTGTTCTCTTGGTATTCTCTTTACAGTCTATCTTTGCTAGGCAGTGTTCAAGATTCCAATTTATTAGCAGATAGTCCTTTGTACTATCTCTTTAAATCTTCTGCATCACTGTAGAATCAAATTGTATCATTACCTTTCTCAGCTGATTCTGATTTTTTTCCTTCTTGCCCAAAGATTTGAATTTTTATCAAAAACTCACCGGGCAAAGTGACCCATGCCTATAATCCCAATATTTGGAAGGCTGAAATGGGAGTAGATCTGTGGCTCTGAGGCCAGCTTGGAGATAGAAAGTGCTCTCCAACAACAACAAAAAACAAAAAACAAAAAAAAACATCTGAACGAAACAACAAAACCTAAACATTTCCATTTTGTGGCTTTTTTTTTTTTTAATTTCTGTTTTGATTTTTTTTCTTTCTCCTCCCACTGGCTTTGGGCTTAGTTCTTGTTTCCTATTTCCTTAAGAAGTACCATTGGTTTGGGATTCATCAACTTCTGATGCAGGTTCCCTGCCCACCCAAGGCTGTGAACTTCCTCACTGATTTTGCTGTGTCCCTGGGTTTGAAACACTGTTTCTACTTTCACATGTTTCAAGAAATTTTGAATTCAACCTTTCAATCTCTTCTGTGCCCATTCTTTGGAGAACTGCAGTCTCATGTCTGGGTTTTGATGTGACTTCCCTCATTCCTTCTTATACCAACTTCAAGCTTTATTGAACTATGATCAGTAAAGTCTCTCAGTATGATTTCTGTCTGGAAAAATTTGTTCAGACTTGATTGGTAGCCAAGATTTATCCTGCAGAACGGGAAACTCCATCCCTGGAACTCATAATGAGAGCTGTATATAGGTGGATGTGGTGGTCCACGTCCTTAGTCCCAGCACTCGGAAGGCAGAAAGAGGCAGATCTCTGTGAGCTGAGGCCAGCCTGGTCACATAGCTAGCTCCAGACCAGCCAGGTTCCCTGCACTCAGAAAGATAAGTAAAGCAAATCTATCCAGTGATACTCATCTGTAATCCTAACTGAGATGAGCTGTATGGAAAGGAAAATCACCCAAAAGCTCACAGCTAGCCTGGAGTGCCCAGCCTGACAGAAAACTGCAACATAAGAAAGCAAGAACTCTTTTGATCTCCTTACACCCAGCATGACACATGCACGAACACACACATGTGCGCGCCCACACACACACACACACAGACACAACTAGATCTCATATCAGTACCCCAAAGATGGACTTGGTTATCACTAAACACAATTTTTTTTTTACAAGTTTACATGTGTGCGTGTTTTGCCTGCATATGTCTATTCATCATTTGTATGTCTGGTGTCCTCACGAGCCAGAAGATGTTTGACCCCCTGGAACTCAAGTTACAGATGATTGTCAACAGGCATGTGGATGCTGGGACTAGAATCTGGATCCTCTGAAAGAGCAGCCAGCACTTACCCACTGAGACACCTCTCAAGTTTCAATCCTTTCTTTTTTTTTTTTAACATCACCTCACAATTTTCCCACAGCATTTCTGCCCCACCCAGTATCTTCTGAGACTGTAACTACCAGAGTTACATCTGCTTTAGGATTTCATAAGCAAGGAGCCCTTTCATGAAAACAAGTCCATAAAACTGAGCATAGAACTGTGAAATGATAATGATCAAAACTGACCATATCTAGAAAAAAAATTGTTTTGGGTTACTATGCTTAATTATAACTGATTTAGCTCTATTTTTCTTAAGAGATAATTCATTCCATATATGTCTACTGAATACCTCAGGTGTACTAATTGGTAATAAGGTACTTCTAGACATGTTTTACATCAGTGAGGACCCTACACATACCCAGTTTTGGTGCCCATAGAGGTTAAAGTCAGGGTCTTGTGCATTCCTTATTAGCAGTAAATTTAGTGGAGGATGACCATGAAGAACTGATTCTCCTCCCTCCACCTTCCAAGTGTAGGATTACATGTCTGATTTACGCGGTACCGTGGATGGAACCCAGTGTCTCATACACGCTAAGCAAACACTGTCATCTGAGCTATATATAACATCACCAGTCCCTTGAGGAGCACTCTGTACTGACCTACATCCCCAGCCCCAAATGACACCACAGTGGAAAGAAAAATGAAGAAAAAGATACTCATACCCTTGTATAGTGATACATACAGCAGACACCCAGAGTAAGGAAACCCACCCATGAGCTCAAGAAGTAAAGAAAACTTTACCATGCAAATACATGTACTAACTAATAAAGATTTGCCTGGAATTGGCAAAACATTAATGTCTGAAGCAGCATGATTTTTAGAATTATTTTACTACTTTTGCAAATCTAAAGGTTTTCCTCAATATATTTTTTTTAAATTTCTTATGTAGATGAGTGCTCTATTCAAATGTACACCTGCATGCCATAAGAGGGTATCAGATTCCAGTATAGACGGTTGTGAGCCACCTTGTGGTTGCTGGGAATTGAACTCAGGACCTCTGGAAGAGCAGACAGTGCTCTTAACCGATGAGTCATCTCTCCAGCCCTCAATATATTCTTTAACTTAAAATGTGAAGTGTAAGCCCAAGTTAGCTCTGTGGGTAAAGACACTTTCAACACCGGCCTGGTGACCTGGGTTCAACCTCCAGAGCTAACAGAGAGGTGGAAGAGAAGTTCTTCAAACTGTGACCTACACCCCCCCACACACACATCATACATGGATATAGATAGTAATAGTAAATTTTAGAAGAATTTTTAAGTGAATTAAAGGGCAGAAGAGACCTTTAGAGGGAAGAAATAGCATGTAATAGCATGAAAGCACCAACCAATGCAGGGAAGACACAGACTTTGGGTGAGGGGACCCTATGGTATGAGGAAATCTATCCTCACTTCTAATACTAGAGTACTTAATAAATAAACTTGAAGAATGAAGAAATTTAAACCTGAATTCACTCTAAAATTGCATGTTACTTATGCCTCACGGACTTCTTTCACATTTAAAACGTCAAATGCTAACTCTTCAGGTTTGGTATTTGTTACATATAACTGATTACGGTTTTATGTCCCACAGAACTATTCAATACCAGCTACAGTACTTAAGGGTTTGGTTTGGTTAGGGAGATAGCATCCTATGCAGCCTAGGTGGCCAGTAGCCAAGGCTAGGTTTGAACTTCTGATCCTCTTGATACCACCTCCTAAGGACTCAACATTATAGGCATCTACCCCCATGGCTAGCTCCATACCATTAATCCTTTGGAATACAGGATTGTGATAGCCTTAACAGAAAACCCATAGACGTCAATGCAAAAACAAAGCCAAATAAACAAAAAAACCAATGATGTCATTATGAGTCACTGACATGTCCAGTAGGAGGGAGGATCCTGCCTCCAAGTTTCAAACACCATGGAAAGAATCATAAATGCAGGCCTTAGTCCAGATAGCCCAACGTGGTTCATCGTTATTCTCCCACACAGATCAAGACATACTATCTCCTTGGAGTCAAGAACCAGTGCTTATGACAAAATGGTTAGGAAGGGAACAATGGCAAAGCAGAAATCAGGAGGAAAGGACATTCTATCTGCTATAATCTTGTGTCTCTGCTTAGGATAACAGAATACACAATCTGGACAAGATGTCTTTATTTAGAGGCACTATACAATATACTGTCTTGTAAGTACAATCCAACTAGCAGAAAGCATATCTTCATACTACTATAGAACTGAGGCTTGTGTTTTTTTAAAATCCCCAACAATATTGTAATAAACAAAACAAATGCTCTCTTCCTCCCCTTAATCTGATTAGAATCTGCTATCGCTGCTCATCTTTCTCCTCTGTGACTGTAAGTTCCACTTCCCTGGCTGTGCTCCAAAGTTCTTTGTAATACCATCAACATTAAAAGATGATGTCATGATCAAAGTAAGCAAAAGTAGAATCTACCATGCAGCAGGAAATAAGAATAAAGAAGAAGTCATTCAAGGTGGGTGATCTACCTCTTGTGTGTCCATCAGAGCTCTTCACACTGAAAATGGTCAATTTATCTCTTATGTGAGTTAAAACAGATCAACTGAAACAGTTTATAATAGTCTAACCTGACTGTTAATGCAAAATAACATCCTTTCAAAACTGAGAACAAAGTGGAAAAAAAACTTTTTTCACACCAAGAGCTTCAATTGTGCTACAGATTTAGACCTCTCAATCCATATTTTGTTAAAAAATAAATGTCCTTGGGACTGGAGAGATAGTTCATTGGTTATGAACACTGGTTGTTCTGTCAGAGGGCCTGGGTAAAATATCCCCAACGTCTACCTAGCTAACTACTATCTGTAACTCCAATTCCAAAGGAATGTAACCCCTCTGGCTTCCATTGACACTGCACACAAATGGTACACAGAGAAACATGAAGACAAAACATCCATACAGTGAAAACAAAATACAACTAAAAAAGGATAAAAGAAAAAAATCCTTACTATAATTTTTTTGTTCTGCATTGAGTTCCCTGTTCATGTTTATAAACAAAACCCATAGCATCAAAAACTCCAGCTAGCAAAGAGCATAGAGAAATGCTGCCAATATCTCTAAATGGCTAAAGGGTTTTTGTTTTGTTTTGCTTTTTCATGAAAGGGTTTGAAGCACTTTGTCTTTGGGTCGGAGAGACAGAGACTGGAAGAAAAAAACAGGAAGTTGAAGTTTTCAGGCAAGAATCCCAGGCTCTCATTCTATTTTCTCAGCTAAGTTCGACAGAAGGTCACTTTCTGAGAGAAAGTTGGGAGGGTGCTAGGTAAGGCTTGATGAAGGGAAGACATGAATTAGTCATTTAGGAGAATGGAAGACAGCGAAGGACAAAAAGCAAATTAAAAATTCATACTCCTAGCAAAAAGGAAAACAATTCAGCCGACTGTCACTAACTAGTCCAGGTCCAGGGGTACAGCTCAGTTAACGTACACAACATGCGGTTTCTTAAGAAAATGTGACGTAATTCTACAGTAGCAATAAGGTGACTTTTCTGAGTACAAAATTACAGGAACCATGAAAATAACATCAGCACAAGCAAATAACGCTACATTCAAGCTTTCTTGGAGCTCTTTTCTAATCTACATTAAGGAAACAAGACTGAGAAAGCAGCAGTAATTGTGGAGGTCTGAGAGTCCCCTGGGGTGGGCTGTGAAACCATCTGCCTGAAGATTTTTATCTGGTGTTCCACCAAATAGTTACTAATGACTTCAAGACACTGGGCGGGGAAGATTATAGAGAAGGAAGAGGGGGAGGAGAAGACGGGAGTAACTTCTCCCTTCTTTGCTCTTCATATAATTATCAGAAACTGCACAGTATCTCTAACGCTGTTCCCCATCCCCATCCCCAACCCACATCGAAAATGAAAGTCATCCAAAAGCAGCCGAGTCGACAACACAAGTTCCTCAAAGCTTCAGCAAAGTTTAGCAGCTTAAAACTACCGAAAAAGAAACACGTTTTTGGAAATCGCAGCAAATTAAGTTCCATATAAACGGATACTGGGAACTGTAGTTAAAAAAAAAAATCACAGAAAGATTTCCCACCGAACCGGGAACCAACAAGACCATCCAAAGCCTGTGACTGAATTACACATATCCTGGAGCCCAGAAAATGCCAGCAGCGACACAGAAGGTTCTCCATACACAACTCTTCCAAACCGAGGTGGGCTTGAGATGGAAAGCACATGACAGGCAGGGAGAGTGGTGTACCAGGGAAAATCTGACCAGTGTAAATCTTGGCCAACTTCTAGACTCAAAACAGAGGACTTTCTGGCTACATCGCTAAACGCCTCAACAAAACTCCAGGAGACACCGAGAAAAAAAAAAAAAGAAAGGCTTTACAGCTGGATTTCTCTTTCCATTCGGACAAAACAACGTCCGAACTGGATGCTGGATGCCTACAGGAGGACAAGAATTGTTTCGTCGGGGGAATTGAGCGGGGTGGGGGTGAAGGCCTGCGTACTTCCCGAACCCGAAATAACGATCCTATATCCCCGTCCCTCTCCCACATCCTGCTGAGCCCCATCTCCCCCAAATTGCCCGGCCCCCGTTCACAGTTAATGCACCCCGAAAAGCAGAGTCCCCCAACTTCCAAGTCCCCGCCCCTCGCCCCCTAGTCCCGAGGCCCACCAGCCGCGCGTGCGCACTGGCCGGGCGGAGCGGCCCTCGCCCGCCTGCCCTTACCATGTACCAGGTCCCCAGGATGATCGTCCCGGTGCGGACATGGCAACAGCCGCAGCACCGGGTGCTGTAGAACCGGTCGCTGCGGCTCCGCTTGAAAGTCATGGACACCATCGGGAACCTCGCGGGCCTCGTTCTCGCCCAGGCCCCTGACAAAAGCTTTCGGCCCAGCGTCAGAACCCAGACGACTCTACGACGCCGTCCAAAGCCAGGAGAGGCGTCTTCTGGCCCGCCCTCCCTCCGGGTCCCTGCCAACTCCTGCGCGCCTGCGCTCTGAGCGCTGGGCGCCGCTCTCGCGCGACCTCGGCTGGCCCGCTCTCCCTCCGCCTTCTGCCGCATGGAGACCAATGAGGAGCGGGAGGCTGAGGAGGGTTGGAGATCCTGGCTCTTGATTGGAGAAAACGTGGAGATTGACACAGCTCAGGCCCAATCAAAAGTTTAGCTCTCTCCGGGCGCTGTTTGCTCTGCCTGAACCGGGCCCAGCTCACGGTCTGGGGCTGTGTGGGGCTGTAAGTCTGTTCGTCATCCCGGAACGAGCCCGGTAACCAGGCGTTTAATCAGAGAAGGGAGAAAGAAATGAGACGGGGTCGGATGGCAGACAGCGGGCACGGAGATCTTTGGCGCTGTCTTTTGCCACGTTGTCTTTGTCACCGGACTGCGACGTTCACGTGACGTGTTCGCCCCGCTCCATTGTTGGGCCGGCCAGGGGCGTGCCTGTGGGGAAAGGACCGTGGCTACCCTGCCGGCGGGGTCCTCTAGGTGCTGGCCGGAACCGAGGGCTCACCGTGTAGGATAAAGGATAGGATTTCTGCCCTTCCCCCTTTGCTCCGCAGCCTACTTGGAGGGAGCCAAGAAATACCACTGGACTCTGTTCAAGGCCAAGGGATTAACGAAAATGACAGCATGATTAAAGTGGAAATACCGCTTAGCTGCTGGGTTTTTACAGATAATAGTGATATTTCTTTTGGAGAGAAAGATTGTGAAGTACATTGAAATAGGCCGGGAAAACAACAAAAGCAGGGTGTCTTAAGTGAGAAGCAAGCCACGCTTTTCTGCATTTTCTGAGTGAACCTCAGCATTCTTTGGGATGCTGACCATCTCTAAAACATGTTCACTACACTTACTGAATCTTAACCCCTTCTCAGAGAAAGCCATTTGACATAAATTGGGTGATTCATTCCTACTTGAACGATGGGTGCTTTAAATTCACCCTATTTAAATTACTTCTAGCATCTTAGGATCCTCATTAACTGAGTCAAGTTTTTGACTGGATTTATTCTGTATTTCTATAAGGCTTGTGGCTACCTTGAAAAGAAATGTAACAGTGTACCAGTGTGCATCTGTATATAATAGGCATAAGCAAATAAGCACTGAATATTTCAGAGAACCTCAAAAAGAAAAATGTGTTTTGGGGGAGGGCAGGGAAAGAGGGAAAAGGTGATGAGACAAACCCCTTAACTTTGCCTATCATATTGGAAGCCAGTACATAATGCTAGAAGTTTATTGATGGAAATATATATCTACATACTGTGGGCATGGACTGGGCATGAGATGGCTCAGTGGGTAAAGTGCTTGCCAAGCAATTGGGAGGACCTGAGTTCAGATTTCCAGGCCCATGGAAAGCCAGGCATCATGGCTTTACCTTTCTATAAAACTCAGCTCTGTTAAAGCCAAACAGATGTTGGAGTCAGGAGAAATTCCTGGAAACTCACTGACCCAGCCATCCTGATGTATGAAGAAGCAAACGAGGGAACACAAGGACTCCTAGGTTTTTAAGGATCCTAAGATGTTTGTGTGAGTGGATGCCACATGTGTGACAGTTGCTAGAGGAAGACAGAAGAGGACAGCAGTTCTCCCTGGGGCTGGAGGCTGTGTGATATGGGTGCTGGGAACTGAACTCTAGGCCTCTGAAAGAGCAGAAAGCACTCTTTGGTTTCTTAAAGACTGTGTATTATGTGTATGAGTGTTTGGCCTGCCCATATGTAAGTCTGGTGCCCACTGAAGGCCAGAAAAGGCTGCTGGTGGGAACCAAATCCAGGTTCTTAAGTGCCCCTAACCACTGAGGTATCTCTCCGGTCCCCCAACATATAATCTCCCTTTCTCTTCCCCCTGTATTCTCTGTTTTGTTGTTGCTATTGTTTTTGTTGTTTTGATACAAGATCACAGGCTAGCCTCCAACTGAATACATAGTTTAGGATGATCTTGAATTTCTGATCCTCTTCTACCTTCTTCTGTCTCCTGATCCTCTACCTCTGCCACACCCAGGATTTTGTGCATGCTATGTAAATGCCGTACTGAGCTACATCTCCAGCCCTTATAATCTTATTTCTTGTTTTTTTAAAAAAATATTTTACCCTTGGTGCCTACCTTTGTCAATTTTCCCTTTTAATCTATCCCTCTCCCATCATCATTGCTCTGTTAAACCTAACCCTGTAAGCCTGACAAGATTCAGAGTTGCCATACCCAAACCTTTGTGTTACTTAATACTCCTGGAAATCCGTTGGTCATTTCATCCTCTTTATTCCAGCAGTCATATTTTCTCACGGTACATACATGCTTTCCAAAAGTAAAGAAATAATAAAAGGCTTGTAAAATCCATTGTTTACTTTCCCTACCATCTCAAGTCCTTTTACGTACCCAGTTTTGTACCCAGTTTGTACCCAGTTTTGAGGCTACCTTTGATGTTTATGGCCACCCATTCTTGAACCCAAACTTGTATTTGTCTCTCTTCCCTATGAGCCTCTCTGATTCATGTTAAAAGGAAAGAACTTTTTCATTCCTTTAATGCCAAGTTTCACTGTTTCCACTAATGTGGAACAAACATAAAATGAGCACTTGAAAAATGCTAGTGCCTTGGCCTTGCCATTTTAGTCTTTTCTCAAAACCTGTGGAAACTCTAAAGAGCCTGTGGTAGCTTGCTGCACAGTGAGGGATAAACAGGATTAGCCATTGCCCTTACCCCTAAAGGCCCAAACCACATGACAAGATGTATGCAAATTCTAGATCACCCATCCTCAGGTCAGGTTACCAGCTGACCACAGAATTCAGCTGAGCTGCTAATTGAAACCAGAATAGCTGTCCAGTTTATCTGGTTATGACAAATCTTTTAAATGTATATTGTTTGAAGCCTATAGTTCCTAAGTGGCTTATTACTAAGCAAAAGTTATACAACACTTTCAGCCTTTCTCTTTATACTCTATACAGTTTCATATTCTTTTTGTTATTGTTAAAAACATTCTGTGTATGATGTATGAGAGTGCAGATGTGTGTGCAGAGGACAGCATTTGGGAGCTGGTCCTCTCCTTCCACTGTAGGTTCTGGGAACTAAGGGACAAGCATTTTTACCTGCCGAGATATCTAGCTGTTCTCCCCTTTTAATCTGTATGTTTCCGTATGTGCATGTCTGTAAGTGTTGCCGTACTCATGACACAGGGGTCATGTGAAAGTCAGAGAATAAACACATATGATATACACTCACACAAACACACATTGTCTTGATCACAGTTCTTTCCCTGTGAAGAGACACCATGCCCAAGGTAACTCTTAGGAAAGAAAGCATTTAACTGGGGGCTGGCTTACAGTTTCAGAGGTTTAGTCCATTATCATCAGAGCAAGGAACACAACAGCAGGCAGGCATGGTGCTGGAGAAGTATCTGAGAGCTACATCCCGATCCAAATGCAGAGAGAGAAAGAGAAACTGGGCCTGGCATGTGCTTTTGAAACCTCAAAGCCCACCCCAAGTGACAAACCTATTAGGCTGCACCTCCTAATCCTTCTAATTCTATCAAAGAGTTCCACTCCCTGGTGACTAAACTTTCAAGTATATGAGCCTGGGGTGGGGAGGCATTCTTACCCAAACCACCACACCATACACATAAATGTTTTTAAATCTTAAAAATTACAGGAGAGAATGAGATGCTGAACTGATAGTCAGATCAAATCCCTAACAGACTGTGACTGATTTGTGTGTCCATACATCTCTCTTTCCATCCACCTGTACATCCATTATCTACTCACCCACCATCTACTTTGTCTCCCCCCTTTCCTAAGCCCCCTGTGTTTTTCTAATGATCATCTTAGGGACTGATGTGAGATAGAATCACATGTAGGCAAGGTAGCTTTGACCTTAATGTCAAGGATTACCTGGAATTTCTAATCCCCTAACCTTAACCTCCCAGATACAGGCATGTGCTATATGCACTGTTTTATGAGGTGCTAGGTTAGTTAGGGTTAGGTTTGGGGTCAAACTCAGGGCTTCAAGAATGTTTGTTGAACCCTCCACCAATTGAGCTGTATCCCCAGCCTCAACCCTTTTTATACTATGGTATTTTAATGGAAAGAACTTAGAAGACGCAGAAATAGTGCTTCATAATGGCACCATCCATGTGGCACTCCATGTGTGGACACAATTCATATCTGTGGCTGGTCACCAGCAACGCAGGCTGGTTTTGCTCAATGTCTGTGTGATCTGTCTTTCTTTCTGTCTAGAGTAAACTTCTGGATGGAATGGACACGTTTATATATCTTTTTATTTACCAACCCGCCTGGCACTAAGACCAGTTTGATAAATATTTGCTGATGGCTGGGCAATCCAGAAATGGGGTCATTAGCCCTGAATGGCAGAAAAAATGGACCATTCAGACTCTTAAAAGCATTTTTTTTTAAATAGAGTTCCACACTCCTGACTGTGCAGGGCTTAGGCATTTGGTGTTAGCACTGGCCGTTTAAAAATGTGATTTTCTGTGACATAAGATGTGTCTCACAGTTACACCACATGACCCCAGGTATCTCTGCATCCGCACCAGTGTTTGCTTTACCTGCCCTTTTGGGGTTTGATAATGAGGGGATTTCAAGAGCCACAAGCAATTGATGAGTCTGTAAAGCCTGGAGTTGGCTTAGTCATGACCATGACTGACCACTGTTTATGTAGCTTCTGAGCCACCCAGGTTTAGGTTGTTGTAGTCTAAGAATAGCCATACATTGACCACTCAGGACCCTAAACTCAGCTAGATGGAAGTTTATTGAATGCTGAACAAAGACTGACAGGTAGGGACACAGTCTGGACCTGGGAACCAAGACTGTGACACTGAGCTGTTCTCAAAGCAAGATTTTAAAGGAAAAAGACCATAACCACTCAGGAAGAATCAATCCTATTCCATACGTGTCTAGTCAAGCAAGAAGAATGCATTTTCTCCCAGATACATTGTGTCTAGGTAGACAAAGCTGACCTTTAAGCTGATTGGCTGGGATATAGAACAAGGGGATTTGGGGATTTTCCAGCTCCCTATCATTCCCACGAGAAAGAAACAGAACATACATTTATCATCTTTGTCATTATTCTAAGCAGCAAGCATTTTATGTTAGGAAGGCAGAGCCTGAGAACTTGAATTTACTTTTACCTTAAGGTCAAAATGGAGACTAAAAGCAAAATGGCTTCAGTTATGCTAGAGGTTTAAAGCAGGTGTCAAAAGAGGAGCTACATTTATGTTAAAAACTAAAGTAGGTCTTAACAGAGAGGCTATAGTTATGCAAGAAGTTAAAGCAGGCCTCAACAAGGTGTCTCCCGGAGGCCCAGGTGGTTCTCTGTAATATTTTAAGCAGTAAGATATCAATCCTAAACTCATGGTGGTGCATGGCTCTAATCCCAGTACTCAGGGAGGCAGAGACAGTTGGTTCTCTGTGAGCTGGAGGCCAGCCTGGTCTACAAAGTGAGTTCAGGACAGAAAGGGCTACACAGAGATACCCTGTCTCAAAAAAACAAACCTCAAGTTATACTTGAAAGACTTCTCTAATATAAGATTTTAAGTAGCTGAATTCTCATAGGCAGGATCCTCATGAGCCTGTCTACCTTCCATTCAGTCACCAATAAGCAAGAATTACTGTTCAGACATTCACGTAATTATCTATGTACTGTGCTACCCTGCTGGAATCAACTAAAAATGAGTTCAAAGACCTCCAAACAAAACAACAATGAAAACAACTCACAAACAAGGGCGCTTGAAAATATTGTCACTTCTAAAACACATAAGAGAAAGAGAGAAAAGAAACTGTCTTGCCTCTGCCTCCCACAGGCTTCCTGTCTTGATCCACATCTTCTCTTTCCTGGTTGAGAACCTAGAGGGTGGGACAGGAATGGCCTGTTCTCAGCCTAGAAACCACCGCCAGTGTTCCAGGCATGGACAGTCAATGTTGAAATGTGCTACAATGTGGCTTATATGTCTCCCAAAGGTTCACATACTGGATATTTGGTTCTTGGTGTGGCAATGTCAAGGTGTAATAACACCTTTAAGAGATGGGGTCTACTGGGTCATTGGATATACTGTCCTTGGAAGATATTAGTTGTCTGGGACTTTGATTAGTTCCCGAGAGGGGATGTTAGGAAAGATGCTCTCTGGCTTCTCATCTCATCATATCACTTACTCCTGCCACTATGTTGCCCTTGCCAATGGGCGGTGCCAGGCAAGGCTGATATCATCCTCTTAGATCTCCAGAACCGTGGCTTTTACAAATCATCAGCCACACATATTCTGTTATGGCAATGGAAGAGAGCCTAAGACCAGTGTAGCCTGTGAGCACAGGGTAGAGTCTGAGATTAGAATGGTTCAAATG
>CM053755.1:25629302-25678751 GCA_028658305.1 Pachyuromys duprasi
TTTTTTTTTTCTTGTTCATCTTCTTTTTCTTTCTTTTCCCACGCCACCCAAATATTCAGATAGGGAAAGAATGCAGGTTTGTTAGGATTGTAGGTCCCAGCCTATAATCACTGGTCTTGGTTGTCAACTTGTCTTGATTAAGAGAGTCTAGGAATGGTGAAATATAGCTATGTGTCTACAGGGGTGTTCCAGAAAAGATTAATGACTGGACAGTGACTGGGCTGTGAGGAGACCCAGTGTGAATTTAGCTAGAAACTTCTGACAGGCTAACATCTTATATGAAATCGGAGGAAGACAGTTTGCTTGCACATGCAAGACCCTGTCTGAGTGAAGGTTTATTGCTGCTGCCCTTACCTCCAAGCATCAAACTCTAGCTTCTATGGCCTTTCAATGTGGACAAGATATAAGAAACTCTCAAGGAACTTCCAAGCCTTTAGATTTTGACTGACCAGCTAGCTCAGCACATCAGCAGCCATTGTTGGATTTTCTTGTACAAACCAAAACATTGCCTTTTATGTTCTATCCACACATTCTGTTGGTTCTGCTCCTCCAGTCTAATATGCAAATTCACTGCTAAAGGCACATTCCTAGCAGACTGCAGCCGGATCTCCTAGGACACAACCAACCAGGAATCTACAAGACAACTTGTGGTTCCCTCCCATTGTTACAGTAAATCCAATGAGCCAGGCTTTGAGTATAAACAGGAAGATCTGTTGCTTGCCCTCTAGACAGTGAGCAAACATCTCAATCAGCACAGTCCTGTCATGTCATCTTGATCACAGGAGGCCCAGATATCTGGTTCACATAAGACATTAACAATGCAATTGGTGGACTTGGTACGTGTCCCCTGCTGCCACTGGTGGACATTAACCAATCAGAGAAGGACTGCACCTATAACAGAATAGCACAGACTAGTACATTATAAAGAAAAAGTACCTTTATGCTGAGAAATTCCAGCTCATGTGCCAGCCTCCGGTAAGGCACTTAGTGTTGTTTGGAAACATGGCAGAAGGGCAAGCAGTCAGAAGATGCACTTAGCTGGATCCCTCTTGCCAGATTTCTCCTGGGTATGCGCTCTCCAACTTTAGGGATATTCTGTGGCCATTACAGTGTTCATTTCCTCTTGCAAGTGAAGAGGCTAGGGAACAGAGAACTGAAGTCAGTTGCTGAAGGCTACCCAGCAGGAAGCCCTAGGACCTGGGTTTCCTCCAATGTTTCTTAGTGTTTCCTTTACATGTATTACCCTGCAAAGGTGATACCTGTTTAAAAAGGAAGTTCTCCGACCACTGACCCTCTAGAACAGTAGTTCTCAACCTTCCTAATACTATATACTGTATGATTCTTTCACATAGTTCCTTGTGTTGTGATCTTTGTTGCTACTTCATAACTGTGATTTTACCTCTGTTATGAATCACAATGTAAATCTCTGTGTTTTTCTGGTGGTCTTAGACAACCCCTGTGAAAAGCTTGTTCTACCACCTTAAAAGGGGTTGTGACCCACAGTCTGAGAACCAACCGCTCTGGACACTTTCTGTCCTCTCTTCTCCCTCAAAACCTCTTCTCCCCATACTTAAGAAAAGCAGAGGAAAGTTAACGGAGAGGGTTTTTAGCCTCACCTTGATCTTAGCAGGTTCACTTTGAGGTGAGTTTTATGTTTTGTGATACAAATTTGTAATGTTGAGGGGCCTGATCCAGTCTCCCCATGGTTTAGCTTTTCCATCTAGAAAGTAGAAACAATTTACTCACTCATCTTGTCACCTCTTTCATTCAAAATTGAGGAGACACAGTCTCTCTTCCTGAAGTGTCCGCAGTCTTGTTAGGCAGGGATGGTGGTGAGGTGGGAGGCTGGGCTCTGGCAGGTGAACCACTAAGCCTAGAATATATCCTCAGAATCACAATCCATAATTAATTCTGCCAAAGGAAGGAGGCCACACAGGAGGAGGTGATATGTGAGAACTTAGTTGGTTCTAGAATAACTTTGTCAAGTGAGAAGCAAGGCAGACTTCAGGCAGCAGGTGTCCTGGTATTGTATGACTTTCAAACATCTGTTTACCCGGAATAGGACACAAGAACAAAACCAAAGGCCAGGCGGTGATGGCGTATGCCTTTAATCCCAGCACTCGGGCGTCAGAGGCAGGCTAGCCTGGTCTACATAGTTCCAGGACAGGCAAGGCTACACAAAGAAACCCTGCCTTAAAAAAAAATAAAAAACTAAAACCCAAAGAAACAATTCTACCAAGTCTAGCTGACTGAAGAAGGGAGCTTACTGGGGTCACTTACAGAGACACCAGCAATTCAAAAGGCAGCATATTACTTGGAGGCTGTCTCTAACTTGGGAAAGCTGCACCGCTGAGGCTGCTTCTACAATTTGCTCAGCAGCTGAGAGGTTTTCGAGGATTCATCGCATGTTTTACACCCTCCTCCTGCCTCTCTGCAGGACAGCATCTGAGAAAGGGGGTTGTGCTTGTGTCCTTAGGGCAGTGTGCTTGAGCTTGCGGGTGTGCAAGGCAGTTCTCATCCTCTTTGTGGCCCCTGGCTTACCCCTGGCCTGGCTCCAGAAAGCTGGGAACACGGTGTGCTTGGGAGATCTGAGGCCAGCAAGGGCTCTGGCCTCTGTGTGTCCAGGTGCTGCTGTGTTTATTTTGTAAAACCCAGATGAGGTCTGGCTGGGTAGTCTCTGATAGAGGCCACACCTAGCCTTACACCAACCAAGAGACAACTAGCTTCAGTGCAGGCCTGGAGTCCTTAGAAGCCCCTTGTCACCTGGGAGTCATGATGTGTGCGTGTGCATCTTGAGGCTTCCCAAATGAACCCCTTTACTGCTGCTCCTTTTGCAATGTACCTCAGAAAAACCTGGGCTTCTGGCCAAGACATATCAGAGCTGATGAGATGGCTCAAGGGAAAACAACTGAAGAAGCAACCCCACTGCTTCAAAGGAGCAGAAGCTATGCAACACCACGCGTGGGTCTGAAATGCCATCTGGAGGGAGGCCACTGATCTAGAAGTTCCCGACCTTCATCTGCTACCACGCTGGGTCATACAACAAATGGTAACGCTTATATTGAAACCTCCGGCAAAGCTAGGTTACCTACGCAGAAAAAGCTAGGGAGGACAGTTAGAAGAAAATCAAGATGATCATGCTTAGTCTTCTTCTGAAATGTGCCTTTACAGGCTTCAGGGCTTAGCAGGACCTTTGAGGTCTGTCATCAGAATCTGTCTTGTCATCAGCTATGTCTCTTCTCAGATGCTCCACTCATAGTGGCAGGACCCCCTCTGCTCATTCTGTGACCTCTGTCAGATTGTCAGCTCAGTTTAGCTCCACTTGAGTGACATTTAAGGGCACCTCCCTGCCCCAGCCCGTGGGCCAGATCCTGAAAAGTCATATATGGAAAAGACTTCTGTCTTCCTGGCCTTGGGGTCAGCCTCAAAGGAGACAGCTGTACACATGTAATATTTTTACACAGATTGTCTCTATTCCCCTCCCAAACCTGGGGGGTGGAGCCAGCATATCTGCATCTACTGATTGAGAAGCTCAAACTCCCCAGCAGATAAAGAAAGTCACCCACCAGGGCATTCCAGAGCTCAGAGGGTAAAAACAGCCTCGAGGTTTAGAAGCAATGACCTGCCTCCAGAGTGAATATTCTGCTATCTGTCCTGAAAGTTCCTGCCAACTCATTGAGGCCTATGGGGAAGGTCAAGGTAGGTTCACCTTGTTCTCAGACTCAATGTAGCATAGGCTCCGCCCTGTGCAGAGAACTGGTCTCTCTTGATTCAGGTGAGAGGTTTTCCTTGGTACCTTCTAGGCATTATGTATTGGAGACACAGTGCAGGCTGGCTGATCCAGAGAGCTTGCAAAGAAGACCTGTTGCTAAAGAGACAAGGCAGGCTGCTGTAATACCAAGAGTCTCAGTGGGAACCAGAAGTCTCTGAGTTGGACTGGACGTGAAAAGGAAGGCCCGTCAGAGGCTCTGCTTAAAAGGGTTAATGAGGGACAGTTACAGACCAGGGATAGAATTAAGAAGATTATGGTAGGGTTACCAGTTGGGCAAATAAAAATACAAATGAGATGCCAACCTAAATTTGTATTTCATACAAATAATAAATAGATATTTTAAGGAATATCCTTTATGTTATCCTTAAAGCTATAGTATTTGAAAGCTAGCTATACTAAAAAGTTACTCATTATCTGAAATGCAGTCTGTATTTTCTTCCGGGAAACACCAGATGAGGGGCATGGAAGGACTAGCTCCAGTAGGAAGCTAGCCAAGACGGGTGGTGCCTGGGCACTGCCCACCTGAACTTGGTCGATTCCTGGTTCCCCATAGGTAAGAGACTCCATCTCAGCATGGCAGGAAGGACTGAGCAAGGGAACAACAAATACCCCATCTTATTCCCCACCACCTCCCTCTGCTCTCTTGTAGGACCTCCCTAACAAGGATGTCCCTTGGTGCACTCTTCAGAGTGTCCTTGGCACACAGCAGATCAGACACTAGATCTGGGCACAGAGAAAAGCAGAGGATGTTCTGCACAGCCAGCTTACAGATGTCTGTCATCTCCTTACTTGGTCCTCAGCACTTGGGTCAATGGTGAGATTACCTCTGTCCTCCAGGGCCTACAGTGGCCCCCTCTGCAAGCAGCAGCAAATCTGCTCTTTTCAGCACGATAGAAGTCTTTAGCCTTTCCTCTCTAAGCCCCTGGAATGCAGTCACTGCCCACTAGAAGACAGGATTCCTGGACAAAACTCATTGTAGCTCAACACAGCCTCAGGCCTTTGCTTATGGTGTTCTTCTGGAGACCTAGGGGCTTCAGGGAGATTTGTTCTCACCTTTTAATGCTGCACCCAAACCTCAGACCTGGCAAGAAGAAGAGACTCAATCCAAGTGGCTCCTTCAGCTGATGGCCCCTTCTTGGAACTCTGCAGAAAGCCACCAAGGGCTTCTGGGTCTGCTTTTGGGCATGAAGCTGTGGTTCTTTTGGTAGATCACCACGGTCTCTCCCCCAGCCAGAATACAAGGTGCTTTCTCTTCGATTTCTCTTCGGCCCAGTTCTGGGAATGTAAATGCAACAATTTTGTTTTGAAATTACATCCCTTGATTATAGCTCAACAATTTAATTATAGTTATTAGCGATCTACTCGGCTTGGTATTTTGTGGTATAATGGGGGCGGGGCAAACCTACACAGTCTTTGGAAACAGCCCGGGCTTATTTACATATTAAATAAACCCTTTGTTGGATTTACTGTGGTGGAAGAAGCCATGTAGATGGAAGTAGGCACCAAGCGACTTGCTCTGCTACAGTGACAAGATTTCTGGTGGTTGAACTACTGCGTGTGTGCCACTTCCTCTAGGACCCACTATACCTTCCCACTAACGCTCAGTTTTCACATTCAAGTTGGGATGCCAAGCATATCACTCTCAGCTTGCTGGTCTCCACCTGAGGTCCCCGCTTGAATTCCAGAAGCCTTTGAACTCTCTAATCAGAGTTGTTTGGGCACTCAAATGCAGTTTCAAGAAAGAAGAAAGGCAAGTAGTTACTACAAAAATATTTTTGAAAGATCCGTGATGTCCTAAAGATGAACAGCCAGTGGCCAACAAGATGGCTCAGTGGGTAAAGGTGCTTGCTGTGTGAGTCTGACAACCTGAGTTCGACCCACAGTAGACACATAAGGATAAGAGGAAAACCAGCTCCACAAGTTGCCCTCTGGTCTCCATGTGTGCTTTTGTATGCATGCCCCTCTCATCATCACAAGACGGCAACACACATATACGAATATATATATATATATATATATATATATATACTGATTAGTACATATATATTACCACCTATATATACTATTTAATATTATTTTAATATTAAATATTTAATATTATTAAATAGCTTTAATATTAATATACACACAGACATAAGATGATTCTACAGAGAGCTAGGTCTGGAGAGGTAATGTGCTTCTGTGCGAGCATGAGGGCCTGTGTTCGGGTCCTTCCTCGCCACCCTCTTAACATGTCAGACATGGCAACCCTGTCTGTAATCCCAGCACTGGTGAGGTAGAGGAAGGAGGATCCTTGTAGTTCAGTCTAGCCAAATCCATGCACTCCAAGTGTACTGACAGATCCTGTCCCCCCAAAAAATCAGATGAAAGGAGCTAGATAGATGGCTCTTGAAGAGGACTAGGATATTTTTTCCAGCACCCATCTGTAACCCTAGTCTCAGAGGATCCAGTGCTTTCTTCTGACCTCTGAGGTCATCAGGTGCTCATGTACACATGCATACATGCAGGCCAAACACCTGTGCTGTCTACTTTTATGCCAACTTGACACAACCTAACATCATCTGAGAAGAGGAAAGTTCAACTAAGAAAATACTTCCATAGATTGGGGCTGTAGTTAAGCCTATGGGGTGTCTTCTTAATAAGTGACCGATGGGGGAAGGCCCAGCCCATTGTGGATGGAGCCATATCGGGACTGGTGGTCCTGGGTTCTATAAGAAAGCAGGCCAAGGAAGCCATGTTGAGCAAGACAGGAAGCAGCACTCCTCCATGGCATCTACATCAGCTCCTACCTCCAGGTCCCTACCCTGACTTGCTTCAATGACGTAAGCCATTGTCCAATAAGCCCTTTCCTTCCCAACTTGTTTTTGGTCACAGTCTTTGTCACCGCAATAGAAACCTTTACTTTACAAGACTCATACACATAAAACAAAAATCTAAAAATAAGGTGGAGAGTGATTGAGGAAGACGCCAGATGTTGATCCCTGGCCTCCACATGTGCATGCATACGTATGTACACCCTAGTACACACATGTATACAAAAACATGCACATGCGTGTACCATCCCAACATACAGATTAAAACAAGAAGAACCACACATTAGGACGTTTCTTAAACCAAAGCCCAAAGCAACCTGAAGAGCCTTTCAAGCAGAGGTGCCAGCGCTAGGTAGAGTACACTCGCCTTATGTGTTGTTAGAGGAGCCCCCAGATCTGTATTTCCTAAAGGGTTTGTTTAATGTCTATGTGTCAAAGATTAGATCTCCAGCTCATGGCGTTATTTGGAGGTAGCAGAACATTTAAGGGGTGGGACTAATGGGAAGCAGGTCATCGAGAGTATACACTTGGAGGGACATTTAGGACTCAAGCCCCTGTCTGTCTCGCTCCTTATTTCCCAGTCACCATGAGATAAGCAGCATCCTCTGCCACATCCCTCCCACGATGTGCTGTCTCAACAGAGGCCCCAAAACATTGCAGCGGAGGAACTGAAACTGAAAACGTGAGCAAAAACAAACCTTTTCTCCTTTTAAGTTGAGCTTGGGTATTTAGTTACAGTAAAGTAAAGCTGACTGATAGAGAACTCTCCAGATGAGTTAGAAAAAGTAGGAATTGGTGGTCTTGGATGGTAGTTCTTACAGTGAGTGTGGCCATCGGACAGTAGTGTGGCAGCTCCAATGAAAAATGTCCCCTAAAGGCCCAGATATTTGAAGATCTAGTCCTCAGTGAACAATGATGTTTGGGGAGGTTGTGAAACCTTTGGGAGCTGGAGAGAAGACGTACATCACTTGGGGTGGGCTTCGAGTGTTTACAGTCAGCCATATTTGGGTTTGTAGGTATCAGTTCTCAGCTTTCTGTTCCAGCTGCCATGTCTCCCTGCCATGATGGACTCCTACCCCTTTGGAAAAAATAAACCAAATAAACTCTTCTGTAAGTTGCTATCTCCCTTACAGTATTTTATCGCAGCATCAAAAAGTAAAAGCAGCATCAGCCCCATCCTGGAACTTTCTAGACAGGAGCATTCTTCATACCTACTTCAGAACTCCTTGCTCACAAACTCTGAGCAAGTTGGGGCTGCAGTCAGCACCCAGCGAGTGCTGGCTGTCCAAATGAATCTGATGCACTCTATAGTTTAGACCATCACGTATCCTCAGACTCAGGGATTCTCATCTTACCCCTCTGGCCACAGCAAGTGCATCCATGCCAGTGCATAGTGGGTTCCTCTGGTAGAGCCCAACAGTGACTGTAGTCCATGTCTGCTGAAGTTTCTCCTACTGTTAAGGTTTCAGATAGATAGCTGTCATAGTTCCCAAATCATGGTAGGCTTTGGACTCACATACAAGTACAAGGCATCTCCTGGGTACCTGTGTACTGACCCATGCTCCACCTCCTTTAGCTGGTCCCGTGAGCTTTGTAACCCTGTTGAGCTGGGTGTAAAGTACAGAAGTCCTATGCTGTGTCAGCTCTTTTGCCATCAGCTTTTGCACCGATTGTGACCTGAGGGCAAGTGCTTGCCTCCCTGGCTTGGTTCTGATCACTTAGAAGGTGTTATTTTTGCTCTACACTCTCCTGGAATTCAAAGCAGCTGAAGAATCTGAGGATAGGTCATGCCCTGAAGTTATAAAAGAGCAGAGAGAGATGCGTCCTTCAATTCCATAGGCCATGCTGACTTGTTCCAACTTGCAGGGGGAAATACTATATCACTCAGTACAACAGAAGAGAGTTTCTAGCCAATTTGAGACATAGAAAGCAAATTCAGACTTGCCCTTTTCTTCTTTGAAATGCAACCATCCCCTACCGTGATAGACTGCACACATCCTCTGCCTGATGATTGATTGACCTGCGAAAGCCACTGTCTGGATCTGATATGACAGTGCCACCAGCACATAGGTAGAGGAGAGAACCCCCCCACACACAGCATATTCCAATGACACAGAAGCAAAGGATGTGTACATGTGTGTGTAGATAAAGAGACATCTTTAAAAGAGTTTGCCTATGCAATTATGAAGGCTGATGTGATGGTGAGTGTCACCAACTTGACAGGACCTACTAATAGGAAAGCCTCTGGGCACATATGTGCAATGCGGGGGTGGAGGTGTTATATTTCTAGGTTAGTTAGACTAATTGAATTGAGAAGGCCTTCCTTCAGTGTGGGCAACATCATTCCAGAGGCTGCGATCTCAGATTGCATTGAACGGAGTAGGTAGGGCTGGCTCAGGAGTTAAGACACCTTTTCTGTTCTTCCAGAGAGCCTGAGTTTGGTTCTCAACACCAACGTCAGATGGCTCACAACCAGATATTATTCCAGCTACAGGGGACCTAATGTTCTCATTTGGCTTCCTCGGATACTCTCGTGCACATGCTAACACATACACATACATGAATAATAAAAATAAAATTATTCTTTGAAGAAGGAAAAAAATTAGCATACAGTCATTACTCTCTACTTCCTGACTTTAGATATACTGTCACCAGCCGGCTCTCACACTACTGCCATGACTTCCGTGCCATGGTGCACTGTGTCCTCTCAAACTACGAGCTCAAACACAACTCTCTTTAAGTTGCTCCTTCTCAGGCATTTGGTCATAGCAATGAGAAAAGCAACTAAAATGCTATGCAAACTCAAAATATGCAGAATAAGCTGGCACTTAGGCACTGGTCACAATCCAGGACTAAAGACCTCTCTCCATCGGTCGAATGTCTCCTTGCCTGGAAAGTATTTTTCTCAGTATTGACTGCATTCTTTATTCAAGTCCACTAATTTCAAAATAAGTCTCATCCAGAAGCACCTTCACTGTGATTTTTGTTTGTTTGCCTGTTTGGTTTTGTTGTTGTTGTTTGAGACAGGATCTCTCTACAGAGCCCTGGCAGTCCTGGAACTCACAGAGATCTGCCTGCTGCTGCTTCCCAAGGGCTGAGATGAACAGTGTGTGCTATCCCTTGGCCTCAAAAGCTCCTTCAAATAAGTATCCAGAATAATATTCAACCAACTATGCTACTGAGAATGGCCCAGGTCAAGTGGAAATCACCACATGGTAAGTCAAATCTCGGCTAGGAGAACTGAGGCAATACCAGCCTCATCACCACACTGGGAGAAAACCATACTAGTCCTGTTCGGTGAGGGCAGTCTAGGCTGCCCCACTCACATGCCTGGCCTGAGGGTAGGTCTCTGGCTACCCTAAGGAATGTGGGGACTGAGGTCTCTGGACACCTGGGTCCTTTCTACTACGCTATCTAGATATGGATCCTGATTAGTTTACATGCTGGGGGCAGAGCTGAGCCATCCTCACCCAGTGGCTTTTCTCCGAGACAGGCAGCCTCTCTCTCTGCTGGTAGCTGTGGGCGAAGAGAGAACCGCAGGCTCCCCAGGGACCATTGAGCCCAGAAAAGGTTTCGATTACTCATTATTGAGAGAGGCATTTCCTGTGTGTTTGGAGATGTGGAGAGGTGAATGGGTATGCTTGGACATATGGCACATGTGTGCAAATATGGTACATATCTCTCTCTCTATTCTGTCTCTCTCTCCCACACATGCACACATGTTTATAATCTCACACGTATGCCATCTCCTCTTTTTAGCGGGACAGAGTATTACACAGATTCCTCTGGGACCCAGGGAAATGGCTCAGTGGTTAGAGCCTGCAGCACAAGCAAAAAGTCCAGAGTTCAAACCCCCAGGATCCATGTAAATGGGAGGTAGACATATCAACTGGCCTGTAATTCCAACTGTGGAAGGCTGAGACAGGGGAGCTGAGGAGCAAGCTGGCTAGTGAACCTAACTGTATCGGTGAAACCTAGTTCCGGCTGAGCTATCTGCTTCAGAGAAGAAAGTAGATTGAATAAGATACCTAACATCAACCTTGGGTCCCTCACCACATACATGTGCACACATGTACATGTGTACCTCCCCACATGTACACATGAATACTCACACGTATGCACACCACACATACATACACATGAGAAGGGAAAAAAAATGGAAACCCCACAAAGTCACTGCCAACATAAGGTTCCCAGGCACCATGAATTTGATTTGTCAGTTCTTTTTACTGGGAATCTCCTAAAGAGGGCCTGGATTAGTTAATACTTTTGTTGCTGTAACCGAATACCTAGTAGAAGCAATTTAAAGGAAGAGGGGTTTATTTTTGGTTCACGGTTTAGGGGTGACAGTCCACCATGGTGAGGAAAGCTGCCAGAGCAGGGGGCGTACTTGTTGAGTCCCGTAGGATTAGGAAGCAGAAAACGTATAGGCTGGAAGTGGAGTTGGGTTATGATCCTCAAACGCCAGCCCCCAAAGGCTTATACCAGCCACTCTTCCTTTCCCGAATGTTTCACTGTCTTCCCAAACAGCACTGCCAGCAAGGGACGAAGTGGTCATACATATGAGCCCATGGAGACGTTTAACATCTAAGCACTAAGAGAATCCACTGAGTTCCTGAGCACATGTCCAGGACAACATGCTTGCCCAATAATTACCAGCCACCCCAGGGGAAAGCAACACTTAAGATCATCACTACCCTATTGCTTCCAGGCACTTCCTTCCTCCCCCTGTGCCTTCCCCGCCACACACACCCTTACAAATCCCATTAGCTCTGCAGGCACAGTTCAGACACATTTGAACATAATTCCTTATTCTTAATGCTTTACGGTTTACCCCCAAGAACAATGGTCACATTATATTATGGTTCTCTAGTGTCCTCTTTGGTGGTGAAAGAAAGAAGGCAGGGAGGAAGGGGTGGAGGAAGGAGAAAGATGTCCCCTAAAGGGAATTGAGGCCTTCATGGCTGGGGTCAGAAATTGCACTCTTTCTCTGCTTTAGTTATTAGGGTTCAGCTTGAGGCTAAACCCTTGTGTACAGAGCATGTAGGCTGTGATGTCTGCCTGTGTGTGATGTTTGAATGTGTTGAGACATTACACTGGCCTTTTCATCTCTGCTGGGCTAATGCTACCAAAGGAGCCTAAAGCTTCTACCTCCTACAACTGTCAGACCCTTGAAGCTTTAACTGACTATCCCCTGCCCAGACCAATTGGAATCACTATCTGGGGTTGTATCCTTTAAAGCAAGAGTGGAGCCAAGGAGGATGAGTGTAAAGGACCACTACTGGGAGGGGCTACAGGAAAGAAACCTAAAGTGGACCTCTGTGGGTAGAGAAGGAAGCAGCTGAAATTCTCAGGATGGGCGTGGCCAAAGAGAGGCCAGGCTGTGCAGAGAAGGGACAGCTGCAGGGGATTAGCGGAGCTGGCCCAAGTAGAGAGTGTAAAGGGATACTTCAAGGCATGTGTCTTTTTCTATGCTCGTTGCCCCCCTCCCTCGTGAGCCTTATGGATGGGATAGAGAAGGGTCTCAAGCTATAGTCTCAAGAGAGTGACTTTTAAATGGCTTATCTAGAGCATGGAGGATTCCCAAAGGCTGAGAGCCAGGGAAATCTCATGTACTCAATCTCGGGAAGAGAAAAGAGCTACAGAAGCAGCATAGCTTTTCTTATAAATGGTCCCCCCACACCCTCACAGCTGCCAGCTGCAGCCCAAGAAGGGAGCTGCTGGCTCCAGCAAGTGGCAAAGGTCCCAGTTTGTTTGGCCATCAAGACTTGGAGACAGGGGAAGATCACTCATCAGTAAAGTGTGTTGAGTCCAAATGAGCCTCTATCTCAGAGCTAAGGTCTGTCTTCAAGATGTAAGAAGGTGTGTCTCCCAGAGGCAAAAACGACGTGATGTTATGGGAAAGGCCATTGAGAAAAGCTAGGCCGCAACCCAGCCCGTGCCCCCAGGTGCCACCCCAGCCACTGAACTCTAGCTATGGCCATTTTCTATGGATGGCACAGGTATCAAGAACTCTAGTATAGGGACAGAAATGAAAAGCCACCTTCCAGCCAGTTTTGCAAAATATCACAGAGCAGTGAGAGGTGCCAGCCAGAGCCGAGAATGGTTATCTAGACCACCACACATAACGAAAAGATCCCTTCATCTGCATCAACCCGGAGTCCAAGGTGTCAGCGACCACTTCCGGAAACACCCACGGCCTGCCTCTCTAAGACATCACCTAAAGAACCACTGAGTTGTGACTAAGGAATAGAGGACCTCAGAGCAGGAGAATGGGTCTGTGTGGGATATTCGTAATATATGAAACACAGAGAAGTTGAAAATTACATCACTGTGGACAAGAGATGCATCTTTCTTTGTTAATGTAGTAAATAAAACTTACGTGCCTATCGGCAACCTCGATACTAGTGCTACAAGGAATCTGCAGGTTGGTAAGAGCGCCCTCATGTGTCAGTGTGGTGGAATGTCCACTTGCATTGGCTTCAACAGGCTTCCTCTAGCCGTTTTTCATTTAGCAAGTCTGTCAGAGCTTTGCTGAGCCCTCTAACCACATGGCTTCAGTCAGCCACTCAGGAGGAGGACCAGCAAGCAGGAGCCTCTTATCCTAGCTAGAGCAAAGGCTTCATTCCTTCATATATATTGCTCACTTACGTTCTTATAAATGACTGGAGATCCCAATGCTTTTATGTGGCTTCTACCTGTGGATTTAGTCCATGTTAAGATCTAGCACTGAGAATTTCTTGCAAACTGCCAATTCATTTAAAAATAGCATTTTGCAGTAGCAAAACATTCTTATGAAAATAAGAGGGGGGCTATAAGGAATGACTCAATTGGTAAAGCATTTGCCTCACAAGCACAAGACTATGATCTGAGTTTGATCCACAGAACCCACATAAAAAAAATGCGGGGCATTGCGGATGTATGCTTGTAATCCCAATACTGGAGAAACAGTGATAGGAGGCTCCCTGGGGTTTCCTGGTCAGCCAGCCAAGCCTAATAAGCGAGCTCTGGGGTCTAGTGAGAGACCTTGATTCAAAGGAGATGGTCAATGTTCCTGAGGATAACTCTCAAGGATGCTCACACACACACACACACACACACACACACACACACACAGAGACAGAGAGAGAGAGAGACAGAGAGACAGAGACAGAGAGACAGAGACAGAGACAGAGAAGGAGGGAGGGAGGCTCAGTTTTCTAAAGCAAGTACATTCATCATAAAGCTAGCATTATTTTACGAGTTTGCAAATCTCTCTTCAGTGTCTGGATTAGCAGAAGACAGCTGATTCTCACGTTCGCTTCTGCCTCTAATCCCTTGCCATATTAGGTCACGTAGCCTCTGGGAAACTGTGTGTGCTGACAGTGAGCGTGGAAAGGGCAAATAAAGATGACATGTTATTATGGAGACATTTTGACCTTGGGATCCCCTGAGATGGTCTTGGGAAACCGAAAGGGGGTTGGGGGAGCAGATTGCTTTGGGAACTGCTGATTAAGAATGCGGTCACTTGGGGGAGTGTCTGGAGGATGATAACTCAGTCAGTAAAAAAAAAACAGCATCTGCTGTACATGCTTGAGGACCTGACTGCGTTGAATCCCCAGTACCCATGTAAAAAAAAAAAAAAAAAGGTGCTTACTTATAATCCCAATGCTGAGAAAGCAGAAACAGGCAGACCCCCTGGGGCTTGCTAGACAATCAGGCCATTGGAAGAGTCTGTCTCACAAATAAACGTGTGTGTGTGTGTGTGTGTGTGTGTGTGTGTGTGTGTGAGAGAGAGAGAGAGAGAGAGAGAGAGAGGAAGGAGGGAGGGAGGGGGAGAGATGTGTGTGCACTGATGCAGGAGCAATTGCATGAGTACATGGAGGTGAGAGGTTAATGTCCATTTTCCTCCTCCATGGCCATCCATATTTTATTTTAAGTTTTTTTAGTCAGGATCTTCCACTGAAACTGGAGCATATTGATTGACTAGACTGGCTGGCCAGTGAGCTCCCCTCTGCCCCCTCATCCTTCTGTCTTATTCCCCCAGTGCTAGGATTATAGACACAAGTTGCCACACCCTGGCTTTTTTATGTGGGGGCTGCAGACCCACACTCACATCCTCGGCTTATACTGTAAGCTCTTAACCCGCTGAGCTGTGCCACCTTCACATCCCTAAACATACTTTTCTTAAGTGATGGCTGTCTTGGTGTTTGAGGTCTCATTTCTTTTCTCAATCATAGGACCAGTCTGACCCTGATGATGGAGGTTCCTGATCCTGGGGTACTCTACAATCAGGAGAGCAAAAGAAGAAAAGAGATACCCACAGGCAGCCATTCTCTGTCCCGTGATGTCCGTCGCAGGCAGAGGGCAGCATCTTGGCCACTTCTTGCTGACCAAGTACCTTTCAACCTTTCAGAACTTTCCTTACCCATCATCCTGCTAGAAGAAGGCTGGTGTCTAGATTGTGCTCAAAAAGCAGTCTTGTCCCTAACCCAGCCCCCACTATCCACAAACCCTCTGGGAGGGCCTGGATGCCAGCTCGCTGGCCCTGTGAACTGCACTGGGCATTGCCTCCCATCTGTAAGTTTGACTGGGGCTGAAGGATTACTCCTTTTGCACAGTCAGCAGTCACCTGAGCACTGCCCTCACAGCAAGACTCAGACTTTGTAACATACCTAGGCTCTGTCATGTCATGCCTCTGTTCTCTTCCACCTTGGCCCAAATAAGCAGCACCACTTAATTTTTAAAAATCTATTTATTTTCCGCATGTGAATTTTTGCCTGCATGTGTCTCAGTGCTCATGGGGTTCCACATAGGGATGACTGGAGTTATGGATGGCTAGGAACCACCATTCGGGTGCTAGGAACTTAACCCAGGTCCTCTGCAAGAGCTACAAGTGCTCTTAAATGCTGAGCCATCTCTCTAGCCCCCGGCATCATTCATGGGTGTTCATAGCCTCTTTCCACTCCATATAATGCTGACCAGCTTGGTTTGGGCAGGTCTTGTGCAGGGGCAACCACAGCTGCTGTGAGTTCATGAGTCCTGTCGCGTCCAGAAACTGCTGTTTTGCTCCAGTAGTCTGAGATTCCTTGCGGGCAGCGGCAGAGCCAAAGACTCCCAGGGGAATGCAAGGTGAGAGCCTAGGTCTCACACTAGCTTCTCTCTTCCTGGGGTGACAAGCAGTCCCCCGACTATCTCTTTTCCTTCCTGGCCCCCGGTCCCCACTGGAGCAGCCTCTATAAAACAGCGCTGACCTCCACCTGTTGCCATCAAATCCCTTCCCAGCTGTGTCTCCCCTGGACACAGCAGGGGGACCACTGTCCCTTGAAGTGTGGACACATTCTGAAGCACCTACATGGCTCAACTGAAAGAGAACATTCTTGTATCAACTGAAAAACTGCAAGATCTTGCATTTTAGTTCTCGTGATGTAGCCAACTTTAAATGTATTAAAGTTCTCACCAGACGGTGGTGGTGTGAGACTTTAATCCCAGCACTCGGAAGGCAAAGGCAGGCAGATCTCTGTGAATTTGAAGCCAGCCTGGTCTACAGAGCGAGTTCCAGGACAGCCAGGGCTACACAGAGAAACCCTGCCTTGGGGGAAAAAATTATTAAGACTCATCTTCAATTATGTGTTCTCAGACACAGCAGAGAAGCCCATTTATCGTGTACTCGGGGATTTCCTTGCACATCTCATATTCCTCTGGGAAGAGAGATGCCTCTCTTCTTCATTTGAGAACGATTATCCTCCAGGGAAGATCTCAGCTCTTCAGGGGCACTATGACTGCTCTGCATCACTGAGCCCTGAACCCTGAGGCCTCATTCCTCCACCCTCAGCACATCCTGGAAGAACCAGTCCCATTATCACATACTCGTGGGCCTCCAGCGTCTTCCTTCCTGTAAACTCGCCTCCTACCGCTGCCCCATTTGGCCTCTGTCATTCATTTGGTCTCTTAACTCCTGCCTCGTGTCCTGGTAGAGGGTACCCAGCAGGAAGTTGATCCCCTGCACCCTGATGATGCTCAAAGCCAAAGCTCCTGGAGTCTCCTGGTCCCTGTGGTCCAGGGATGTTATAAGGCAGGTGATGGACCGCTACTGCAGTCCTGGTCCTATCAGATGGTGAGATCCACGGAGGTCAGCTCCAGCCTTGCCTGTGAGATGCTTGTCACCTGCCCTAGGTCTGGTTGAATTTCCTGACATCCACCTTTCAACAGTCCTGCATAGCTGGATATGTGTCTCTGGGAGGGGCCTGCCTGAGTGAATGGGATCTAGGGAGGAAGCAGAGACCCTAAGTTGAGGGTCCTTCTAGGTTGGGACCTAGCTAGGGGAGTGGCTCACAGAGGTGCTCGTGTCTTGTGGGTGGTTTCTGAGCACAGGGGTCTCTGTGTAGGACAAAACAGTGAGAGCCACCATTGTCATCCCCTGACCCTTTAGCCCAGGCTCTTCTCCATGTCATTTTGAACAGGCCTAAAAACCGCAACGAATCTGTGCTCTTCTGCCACCATCTGTGTGACCCTGGCTAAACACATGTACTAAATGTAGATGCCAGTGTCTACGTAGTATGCCACATGCAAGGTTGGCACGGTCACCCTGCTTGAATTCCTGCGGCCTCTGGACCAAAGACCGGAGTTCCGCACTGCTCCTGCCCCTGTCCTTATTGCTCTTGGGACCCAACCCTGCCTGTGCAGTATGTTTCTTTGTGAGTCCTCAGAGCAGGGACACCAGGCATGCTGGGGCAATGCAAGGATGGGTGTGGGCTATGCACAGATTCTAGTTGCAACAATGTCAGGGTTAACCACGGGAAACTCCCCACACTCTTCAGGGCCCTGTTTCCTGGAGCCCATCTGTGCCAGTACTAGGGAGAATACAGTGACTGGAGCCAGTTCTCTGGGCTTGCAAGCTTCCCCACCCCTTGCAAATTTGCAAAGGAGACTTCCTTTTGTTGCGTGGTGCGTTTGTGAGGCCGGCAAGGGAGTGTATGTTCCTAGTTAATATGCTGGAAACCACTTCAAGGTGATTGAGTGAAAGGCTTCCGGTTTCTGTTTACCCTTTACTTTGTTAATTGCTCTTTTCAATGGTTTCCAGGACCCTTAGGTCAGAGCCCCTGGGGAGCCTGGATGTCTGCTGGGAGAGCTTGGAATAGGCCTTCTTTGCCATCTGACTGAGCAGACCCTCAAAAGTCCTGAGGGTTCAGCTGTGGTAGTTACCACTTCTAGGTGACAGCTCAGTCTACCTCGGCAGGCTCTCTGCTGCTTTCCAGAGCGTGCTCTTAAGAGTCCATGGACTCAGACCGTGTAGGCCACCTCCACCTCCACAGGCTTCTGCCTAATGCTCTTCCCCGCTCCCCACCCCCCACCCCACCCCCGCCAATCTTCTCCCTGCCCCAATCCACCTCCAAGCCTTTTTAAATAACCCCATGATTTCTCCATCAGCCAGTCCCTTGGGCCTCTAGCCATGTTCCTCAGCCTCTCCACTCTTCATTGCTCTTAGGGGAGCCTGGCCCGCTTTGTCACATCTCACAACGACCAGCACTTTGTTTTAAACCGAAACACAGCCAGATCTGAACTGTCTGTGCCTTGTCACCCTGGCTGTGTCCTTAGACGGGTCCCATGTATTGACCTCACCTCCTTAGCCATATGGCCGGACTCTGAGCCCTTGGAAGGTTGGCTTCAGTTTGTGTTCTAGCTGCCCCCACTGAGAGCCTGGCTAGGTGCTGGGCACTCAGGAGCACTTGGAGAATGCTTGCCAGTATAGCCTCAGGATGGAGAGGAAAATCCAGACAGAGGCTCTAAAACTGGAGGGACAGTAAGGGCGGTGTTTGGGAAAGACCTGAGTTGGTAATGAAGTTACTAGGACATGGAGGGAGGCTGTCTGGGGGTTTTACAATTTTTTATTAGATTTATTCGTTTTGCTTTATATGTATATATTTTGCCTGCATCTATGTGTGTGCATACCACATGTATGCTTGGTACCCACAGAAGTCAGAAGAGAGCATCGGATGCCCTGAAACTAATGTTACGGGTGGTTGTGAACCACAGTGTGGGTGCTGGGAATTGAACCCAGGTCCTCTGCAAGAGCAACAAGTGCTCTCAACACTTGTTGGAGAGATCTTTCCAATATACTTTTGTGGTTTTGAGACAGGTCTCTTGTAGCCCAGGCTTGCCTTGAATTCATGATCCTCTGGTCTCCACCTCTGAAGAGCTGGGTTATAGCTTTGTACCACTGGAGGTTTGGGGAATGGCAACAAATGCCGATAGTAGAAAGGGAGAGAAACAGAATACATGAAAAAAATAAACAAAGCAAGATCTTGACGGGCCACTCACTGTTGCCAGGCTCCTCCCATCTGGAATTATTAAAGCCAGGGAAGGGAGCCACCTGCAGATGTCATGAACTCCAGGCATTTCACCTGAACCAAACTCCCCAGTGTCAGCCTCAGAAAGCTCTGCTTTTGCAAACACTTCCTACAAATATTGACACCTGCATTGAAAGTACACAATAGAATAGGACAACAAACCACGGTGTTGTTCAACTCCTTTAAGCCAAGAGCCTAAAATCACTGACAGGTGGCAGCTGCCTGCCTTAATGAGGGATGGGACTGCTCATCTCTACTGAGGATGAGGATGTCGAAGTAGCTGTCCCACAGGAACAAGAGCCACCACACCTTGACATCTCAGAGCTCTGCTCCTTCACCCTGTTGCAATTCAAAGTGAAATGGAAGTAGAGGCTAAACCCCGGGGCATGAAGAAAACCTAAATGTTGTTCAAAAACAAAAGATATTAGGAGGAGAAAGAAGGGCCAGAGGAATGGTTCAGGGAGTGAAGGTATGTACCACCAAGCCTGACAACATGACCTCGATCCCTGAGACCTGCCTGGTCCCCAAAGTTGTCCTCTGATTTCCACACATGCACAGTGGCACCCACGCACCCACATACATGCATAAGCCCACATAAATAAGTAAACCTTTTTTTTTAAAGAGAAGGAAGTGGTGTAACCTTTGTAAGCAAGTGTCTCTCCAAAACTGCTAAAAAGTATTTACAGAAACTTAAAAAAAAAAAAAAAACTTTGCCAACTAGAAAACTATTTCTTTGCGTGTGTGAGAGAGAGAGACGGGGTTTTTCTGTGTAGCTTTGGCTGTCCTGGACTTGCCTTGTAGACCAGGCTGGCCTCAAGCTCAGAGATCCTCCTGCCTCTGCCTCCCGAGTGCTGGGATCACAGGTGTGTGGGACCACACCCAGTTTAGAAAATGTAATGAAAGCATTATGTTTGTTTTCCCAAACACTTTCTCTGTGTGTTGTTATCTGGGAGGTTGACATGCTGTTAGTTTTTAAGGATGAAGGCAGATGACTCATTGAGGGTCTGGAAAAGAGCAGGGGTCAATGGCAAGTGTCTCCTCATCTACCCACACCTCCTGGCTGCTTCAGTCCAGGATGACTTAGCTCCCCAAGGCTCCAGGTGAGGGCTTCTGTCTGGACACCTCCCTCCCGCACTCCTGTCCCGCACTCCTCCGCTGCCCACCACCTCCGGGCACCAGGCCTGTCCTCCATCCTCTCCTCTCCACAGCATGCCTCGGTGCTAACAGCCACTGGTTCCATTCGTGTTGGTTCACACACTTGATCTCTTCAGGAAAGGGCTGGGCTGAGCACTCACACCACCAGCAGCACCCAAGACTCAGAGTTAAACATTTACCCAGAGGCAGTGTGGCACCGTGAGTGAACTTCCCGGGTTCAAATTCCATCTCTGCATTTGCCATTTGGGTATTCTGGGGAAAGCGATTTAACATCGAAGGGATCCCCCTCTGTAAAATGCAGATCACAAGCGATTAAATAAATAAGAACTTAGTGTGTGTGTGTGTGTGTGTGTGTGAGAGAGAGGGATGCGTACCCCATAGTGCCTGTGGGGAAGGCAGAGGACAACTTGCAGCAATCTCAGCTCTACCACGTGGGTCCCAAGAATCAAACTCAGGCCTCCAGGCTTGGCAGCAAGTGTCGTTGAGCTATGCCAGCCCCTATAATGATGTCACAGTTAGGACCATCAAATGTATCCGTATGTACAAATGACTTCTGGCAGTGCCTAGAAATGAATGGATATTTGACCAATAAGTTGTCACACAGCAGTTTCAATGTGCCGTATAAGCCGCCTCAAACCCTTGCTTTATAGTAACACTAGGTTATAAAGAACAACAGTTCAGCAAAGTGCATTGTCTAGTGTCCTACCTTGGGCTCCTGAAGCAGAGAAGCATAAAGTGACTGATCCAAGGCATAAAGGTACTGATCAATACCAGGAGGCGGCAGCGTTGGGACAGTGTGTGCCAGATACTGAAGAGTCAAGAGCCTTCCACTATGTCTTAACTACCCATCTTGGAAACGTTGGAGTGGCTGACAGCTTTTGACAGCTGGAATTCCTAATTTCAAATCTGCTCTGAGAGGCTGAGTCACTCGGGCTGGGGAAGCAGCTCAGTTGGCGGATTCACCAAGCATCCTCCGGGCTGTGGGCTTGATCGATAGCACTGAGCACACCAAGGCATGATGGCACAGGCCTGGTAATCCTGGCACTTGGGAGGCTGGAAGATATGAAGTTCAAAACCACCCTTGGCTATGTAGGGAGGGAGTTTGAGGCTAGTCTGAAACAGAGGGGATGAGGAAGGGAGGATCACCCAGATATTAGGAGCTTTCAGGGATGAAACTCTTGGGAGGAGTGAGCTTCCGCTTTTCAATAAGAGAGAGGCAAGGAGTGTGAACTATTGGTGTTCAGGGCTGTCAACAAATAAGCATCACCTTCAACCCTTCATACAAGTCTAAGGATTGCAGAGTGCGGCCGCATTCTTTGCACTCAGGGCCTTTCAGGCAGTTGTAGCAAGGTGCTGCCTGGGGCAGGAGACATCTCAAAAGTATCCTCACTCACATCCTGACCGCTGGTGTTGGTGGTCAGCTTAGACCCAGAGAGGAGCTGTCAGCCAGACCATCCACCTGTGGCTTCCTCATGTACCCGGGGCTTCCTCACAGCGTGGCATCTGATTCCACAAACAAAAGGAGAGGAGAGGAGTGGAGTTCAGAGACTGGTAGTACCTTCTGATCTAGCTTCAGAAGTCATAGTGACTTCTATTCTTCAAGGCAGCCCCAAAGATCCGCAACATACAAAGAGTGGGTGATACCAACCACTGCTCCTTAGGAAACGTGGAGAAGAGCACACGAGATGGATTAAACTGCAATTGCAAATGCAGTGCAAATGTGAAATGCACTGTAAATTTAAATGCATTGTAAATTTAAAAATGCAGCCTGATGTACAAACGGGCTGTCCTGGAAGAACTTTCCACCTACAGGGAAAAGGTGACTGTGCTGGTTAGTTTTATGTGAACTTGACACAAGCTAGAGTCGTCAGAGAGGAAGGAGCCTAAACTAGATAATGCCCCGGTAAGACTGAGTTGAGGGCAAGCCTTTAGGGCTTTAGGTTAATGAGAGCTCAATGAGGGAGGCTCCAGCCCATTGTGGGTGGGGCCACCCCTAGGCTGGTGGTCCTGGGTACAATAAGGCTGAGGAAGGCATGAGGAGCAAGCCAGTAAGCAGCACCCCTTCCAAGGCCTGCATCTGCATCTGCGCCTGCCTCCAGGTTCCTGCCCTGTTTAAGTTCCTGTCTGTCCTGACTTCCTTCAGTGATGGACTACAAAGTGGAAGTATAAGCCAAATAAGCCCTTAGCTCCCCAACTTGCTTTTAATCATGGTGTTTCATCATAGCAACAGTAAGCCTAACTAAGGCAGTGACAAATGATCAAACTGAGACCAGGACAAGAAGCCCTCCCCGTAGTCAGGTCTGACAGTAGTTCCTTCAGGGCGGTTCCAGCCATAAGAGACCCAGTTGGCAACATGACTGGCTGCTTTGCCAAATTCTCGCCGAAATAAAGAGGAACAGGGCTGCAGTGACTTCATCCTCCGGACTTCTCTAATAACATGTAATTTGCTCCCCGACTGTGGCCAGCAAAGCCGCAAGGGTATGTGTCTGGGGATACCCAGTCACCTGCAGAGCAGGCTGTTGGTTAGAAATCTCCATCTTCTCTTACCAGCAGACAGCTCTTCAATCTTCCCTTCAGTGGCTTCTCCTCTGTAGACAAAAACAGGAGGCAGGGTTGCCTCTGGAATCTTTGAGACAGCCCAAGCCCAGGGAAGGGCCGGCTTTCTCCAGTCCAGTGATTCTCAACCTGTGGGTCATGACCTCCATGGGGGTCGCATACCGGATATTTATATCACTATTCATAACAGTAGCAAAACTACCGTTATAAAGTAGCAACAAAATAAATGTATGGCTGGCAGAGCCACCACAACATGAGACACTGTATTAAAGGGCCATAGTGTTTGGAATGCTGAAGGTTGAGAACCACTGCTGTCTCTCTCCTGAAGTCCCAAGTCTAGCAACTCAGGGAATCTGGTCAAACCAGCTAAGAATTTTCTTTCCTACTGGAGAACATAAGTTTGCTGGGTCTGACCCCTTCCCAGCCCTTCCCAGAGGCTTCTCCGTTCAACCTTTAGATGAGCTGATGTCCCCTGTGACTCATTTCCGATCACAGCCCATCCAGCAGGTCCTGGCAAGAGTCAGTTCTTAAGACTGAAGTGTAAAGGATCCACTTCAGTGCAACAGCCATATCCCCACAGCCTCTGAGCCAGCCAGCCCCTGGCTTTCTCCTAGTTTCTTCTACCTCCTGCTTCCTGTTCCTTCCTCTAGGAAACAGCATCCAAAGCCTCCCGTGGCCTTCTGGGTCCTTACCTGAGCAGTGGCCTTCTGCAACAACCACAGAGTAGCTCCGCTTTGCTTTGAAGTTCTCAGTCTTAGGAACCCTTCCTGTTCTGGGGGCTGTAGAGTAAAGCCACAAGTGAGAAGGGGTCCCAGGAGAGGGGTCCTTTAGCAGGGGCTCTTGCATCTGTCCTGGGTGTCACTCCATTTCCTGTGAACTGCCCCTCTTGCCCATGGAATAGCCCCGGTGCCTTCTGACACTCCCGGGTTCCTCATATAAATGTTGCCTGCTCCTTCATATCCACCCTCAGGCCCTCACTATAGTACAGAAATGAGACCCTGAAGCTTTCTCAATGCCTAGGTGAGTGACTCCACTCAGAGCAGCCAGGCTTAGAGAAATATTAACCACCGCCACCCTCTGCCGTACAGTGGAGATCCATCAAGCATTGCACAATACGCCAAGCTTAACAGGAAGACTTTCGAGTATTTTTATATGATCCTTAAAATAACCTGTACGGTCAAGTGAGAAAACTGAAGTCGAGGGAAGCTAAATAAGTGGATTGTTTTATCCTCCTAGTAAATACTGGTGACACTGTGAACCCAGGTTGTCTGTCAGTGGTTTGGTTGTTCTGTGAATCTATGGCATGTGGCTCCGAGCCTATAAAGGAACCCAGCGCCTATCCTAACTTTTCCCTGGTGTGGAGAGAGGAGAGAGGGCTGGCAAGCAGGAGTGGCTCCCACCAGGGGGCCCAGCTGAGGTTTCCTGTTTCCCTGGGCCCAACTATGGTATAATGGAACCAGGCACTAAATGTTCAAAGGAGCAAAAACCGAAGCTGTCTCCACAGACTCGACTGCCATTTCCTGTGACAGCTACGCCTGAACTGCCCTTACCTCTGTGTCCCTGAGGTCACTCTTCTCCTTCATCCTCCTGGAAGTGCCTTTTTTTTTTTAATACAGTAGAAAATACATAAACCTGAGGGCCAGGTTCCTCATCTGCCATTTAACAGCCATGGAAGATCACTCTGTTTTTCAGTTTCCTTTACTGTGAGTGTGGACAACTAGTTGGTTGTGACTGTGAAGACTGAGCCATTGGGTACAATACACTCAATGTGCAGTACACGGAAGGTATAACAATGCTGACATCACTACCTGGCTCCCTCAGAGGGCTGGATGCGCTATGGTTGTGTTGGCTCAGAGTGTGGGGATTGGCCCATGAGGACTTTCACTAATGGCCATGGGCTGGCTGACAGAGGGGACCAACACTGCCCATCTCCTTGACAGTGGTCACCATTTGGGGTGAGGGCAAGGGATACTCCAAGGAGGTGCAGCAAGCAAACTTTTGTTGCCTAGGATGAAGGCCTAAAGGGAAAGGACAGATGTGCCCCTGGGGATGGAAGGAAGTAGGACAGTCCCCTTCCCACAGGGCTGAAACCAACCCAGAGTGGCAAGAAAAGCAGGAACAGGAGATGAGAACAAGACCCGTAAGCTCAGGCCCTATTCAGGGTTGGGTCAGGGTCCAACCTGGGCCCAGGTTTCATACGGATGGAATGGGGCTAGGGTACCCAAGTTGGGGAGATCATCACATTGAAGAGTCTGTTCCCCTCGTCTTCTCTGGGTTTCTCACAATTACCTGATCAGGGCAGGTACTGGGACCCCTGGGTTATCCCAGGAAGGCCAGGGGCAAGATTCAAAACCAAGACTCGCTATGATTTCCTACCGTATTCCCTTGTGCCAGAGAAAGAGAATGATGCTGAGGTGGATGGGCCAACGGCTTGTTTTTCTGGAATTCAACCCCAGGGCACCGTGTGAGAGCTGGTGAGAGTGCCCGCCTTTCCCCTGGCAACAGGGTGTGAGTGTGGGGCAGGAAAGGCAGGTTTCCTGTCCCCTTGGGCTCTGCAGGACCAGGCCAGACGAGGAATTTCCGGCAGAACAGGGCTGTCACTTACAGGGCAGCAGTTCTTCTCACGGCCTTGGACATGACCCTCATCTCCCGTATTCGCAGTCCCTGATGAGTTCCACCCTAGGAAATGAAGTACCTTATGCTCAGGATGCAGCACAGTGAAACACGGGAATTATTGGATTCAAGAATGGGAGGCCCCACAAAGATGACCTTCTTCAACCCAGGCAAGTGTCACTGTACTTGGGAATAGGCCAGTGAACACAGGTATGGAGCACCGCCTTTCAAGCCTACGTCTTCATAGACAGAGGAATCCTGAGGGCTTTCTGAGAACTCTCTCAGCTAATGAGAAATGTGGACTAAAAACCCAGGCAGAAAGTGAAGATGAAGAAGAAATGACCCTTTTGGGACCACCCAAGGCCAGATTTGTCTAGGAGTGTCAGTCAGAGGCCACCCTGAGATTTGGCCCTGGATAGTTGCCCTGCCTACTCCCCTAGGCAGCCCTCAAGGGCTAAAGGTCTTGTTCCCATGCCACTCCTGTTGGAGGCCAGCCAGGCTCAGCCATAGCCTCTCACTGCCCTGCCAGCCCCAAGACTGAAGGACCTCAGGTTTGCTCTGAGGGGAAACAATTCACTTCAGTTTCCTGCAGAGAGGGCTCAAGCTCTCACACTCTCAGCAGGGGCCCACAGAAATGAAACCTCTTCCGGTGCCTGTGGGCTCCTGTGGGCTCCTGGTGAGAGGGCCCTCACCACCACCTGCACCCAGGAACTGAATCACCAGTCTTTTGAAGATAACCTCACGGGAGTACCGGGGAACAGGGCATGAATTGTCTGGAGACACATTTATTCAATCATCAAATACAGGTGCATTTGAGTACCTGCCTTTTCCCAGGTGCTTCGGGAAAGGCATACTCCTAACAGGATGACAAGACCATTATGAACAGCCAATGAGAGGACATGAGGGCTCTGGAGGAGACTGTTGGGCTCTGGCATGTGTGGCCCTCCCTCACCATTTCTTAGCCTCTGCAGGAGGATGGATAAGAACAGACCTGGATGCTGAGGCTATGTGAGAAAAGAGATCCCAAGCAGCCCAGGCCACCTGGCTATCCCGAAGGCTGGGACAACGTGGCCATCTATCCACTCACAGGCAACTGTGGCCAGGATGGAGAGACACCAGCTCATGAGGAGAGCCAAGTTTTAAGACAGAAGCACTCTGCAGTCCTTGCCCTAGTGGTTGTACTTGAAGGATCCAGCAGTCAAGATGAGCTCTCCAGGTCCCAGCCCTACGCTCAGGATGGTCCCTAGCATTCACCTGCTGTAGCCAGAAAAAAAGAACTTGTCCTCAGGACTCCCATACTGTCATGGCTATATGAGCAGGCACATCAACCCCCCCTTAGAAACATTGAGATGGAACATTCCAACTGGAAACCCAAATACAGCCACAGTCAAGACTCTCCTCCTGCTAACACCACGCAGGGCCAATTCAAAGCAGATAAAACCAGGGTGAGGAGCCAAGGGCATAAGGAGTCAGCTGGAGAGGCCTGCTGGGGAGGGGGTGGGGCGGTAGAGCTCAGGAAAGGTTTCCAGTCACCTCTAGAATCTCCAGGGGAGACCTACATTTCAAGCAGTGAGCCCTGCCTTCCACAGTACTAGGACCTGGCAGACCTTGGGCGAATCAGTCCACTTGTTAGAGCCTGATAACTGAGTGAGTCACGGCAGTTAAGATACAGTGGTGAGCTACAAAGCTGGGCGGCGACGGCGACGAATCACGTCACCTTCAAAAAGCAGCCTCTTGGCCCTCCTACATATACAGGAAGAGAAGATGGGTGGCTGCTGGGGACGCTAACATCTGGGCTGTGAGGCTTCTGCAGTGTGACCTGACTGGAAAGCTCAGAACAGTAGACAGGAGTCCAGGATGTTGAGGACGTAGGATAGGCATTCTGGTGTTGCCCCTAGCCTGCGTTTGACCACAGAATGCTCTCAGCCTGGTCCACCTTTCTCATCAGTTCCACGGAAAATCAGGCAGATTAACCTAGCAGGTAAAGGGCAGGCTGCTATGCATAGGTACCACACACATAAATCGTACACTTGTGTATTCACATACAAATTCTTATACTTGTATGAGCACACATGCATGCATTGCACAGAAGGACCTACGTATGTATGAAGATAAACTCATACACACATATGTGTGCACATATGCACTGGACAAGCTCATACCCTGTTGACAGCTCAACATTGTGTGGCTGAGCAGCTCTGTTTTGTAAACTCATAGTCACAAGTAGGACAGAGATCCCCAGAACCCCAATCCTCTATCGTTTAAGTCAGGGTCTTTAAAGAGGTGGTTGAGCTAACATGAGACCATTAGGGTAGGGGCCTTAACTTAATTTAACTCTTCTCCATGCAAGCAGGGGAGAGACCACATTAGGACATAAGGTGACTATGGCCATCTAGAAGAGTGGCCTCAAAAGAGATTGCCCACTGATGTCTTCGTCACAGGCCTCCAGCCTCTAGGATTGTGAGCAGAGACGGTTCTGGTGTTCAAGGGCCCCGGGGTATTCTTAGGGTAGACCCAGGAGACTTATACAGTCAAGAAGTCACAGGGCTCAGTCACAGGCTCTTTGCTTGTCCTCAAGTCCTCGGGAGCTAGGCCTTGAACCTAGGGCATGCTCTTCTCCTAGCCCTTGCTTTTGGCATAGGGTCACCACATTCTCCTCTAGGTAGCTCCTTCCTGGCCAGTGGCAGGCAGGCCACAGGCCTCTCAAGCTCCAGGGCACTATGCACCTTGCTGTTCAGCAGCCTGAGGTATTTATTCTGTCCTGGTCTGCTTCCTGGACCCTTGGCTACCTTAGCCTCCTACTCCAAGCTCCAGGCTTGACAGCAGTAAGTATGGAATGCTCCACCATGAGGTCTCTATTGGCTTCTCAAACTTCTTCCAGGAGCAGAAGCAGGACCAGAAAAAGGAGCAGGAATAGGGTAGGATAGCTGATCTCTCCTCAGGAGAGGGCAAGGTGAAGAGCAGGCTGTGCACGCATGTGTTGTCCACACAAACCCATGCACACATATAAGTTTCCATGCACACACACACGTATACTTATAGTACATATGATCAGAGACTTGTGGGGAAGCCTTTACTGGCTCTCTTCCCTGCACCCCAGACCTGAGAACCTCATGGATGCTTCCCCACATGACCGGTGAGCAGACCTCCTAAAGGTCAGAAGCCTCACTGCGCTGTGAGTCTAGCTCTGGGTCCGGGGACTGCTGGGTCACTAAGCTGTGACAACCAGGTTACGGAGGAGGTGGGGGCTCACTTTCTTGAGTGAATGGCTGCTTTGATGTACCCGTTTGTTTGTTTACGCAGTAAGAATTAATGAAGCACCTGCCTGTGAGAGGCACTGTGCTAGGCTTGCTCCAGGAAGGATGAGTAAGCTGTGAAAAGGATCAGCTATTGTGCAGGGAACGATGGATGACTAAGAAGAAGATAAACAAGTCCTTTCTCTGTAAGCAAGATGATGAGGGAGATAGACCTACACATGCGCCCCAATAAACCACCTTCTCAGAAGTTCTTTATGGCTAGGCTGTGTCCTGTGAGAATCTACTTGTCTTTCAGGTATGTTTGGGGTTGGGGCTAGAGCCTAATTCCCACAGAGATCTATGAGTTCCTTGACCCACCATGTAGAAGTGCTTACTCCAAGTCCTTCTGCAGGGAGATGTGAAGAGAGTGGCAAAGCAGGAAGTGTGTTCTTAGTTCTGGGGTACAGGGCACAGAGCTGATGAGAGCTGCTCCCTAAGGCTCTGAGCATGTGATCTCATCCCTCTTTCTCACCCCCCCCCCCACCCAGTTCCTCAGGCTACTGTAGCTTGAGGGCCTAGCCAAGGCCTAAACAGACTTCTTTGTTGATGAGCCCAAGACTAGCAGGGACCATGAAGGTGTTGGTGCTCTGGGTGTTTCAGAAAGCACTGGGTCCCTAAATGTCTACAGAGAAAGACCCAGCCTATTAGTCAGGCCCAAGCTCAGGTTGCCCAGGGCCTTATCTCTTAGCTATCTGCTTTCTCTGGGCCCATACCCTAGGGGCTGAAGGTGGTTAGGAGAGAAACGCTGACTGTCTGCGCCTCAACTAACCGAGTCTTCAAAACTATGGCGTCCCCTCATGTCTGGTGTTCTTCTATCTCCTCAAAACTACCCCTTTGCTAACATGAAGTCACATTAAAAAGTATAGCACGTTGCCAGGAAAGGAATCCTTTTACTTTCCTAGTCTCAGAATTATGGATTGATCTAAATCCATCTCACCGACCTGAGTTCCCATCTGAAGCCAGCCTGTCTGTGAACAGGGCCCTGCCACCCACCTGAGGAACAGATCGCTCATGAAGCTGTATTGTGCCATATTTACCCTTGTCTCCAGCAGTTCTCCCACAGGCATGCATGTTTTAGGAGTGCCCGTCCCTTTACAAACAGGTTGAGGTGCCTCTACCAAGGGTCCTTTGTTCTCCAGCGGGCTCTGTTCCAATTGTTGCTCTGTACCGTAGCAGTTTCTTCCATAAGGCCTGCATGCAGTTGTATGTCACTAACATGGGAATACCTTCAAAGAAGTACATTGCTGGGTGACTTTGTCATTGTGTGAGCATCCTAGGTAGTGCTCACACAACCTAGATAGTATATCCTATTACACACCTATAGTACACTGGGGGAAATGGCTTAGCCCATTGCTCTGAGGCTATACACCTGGGTCACATGTTACCAGAGGAAATACTGAAGACAGCTATAACAACGTGGGACATAACTGTGTACCTGAATGTCTCTAAGAATAGAAAAGGTACATGCAATAGTAGGTGACAGGACTTTTTCAGCTTCGTTATTAGCTTTTAGGGCCGCTCCTCAGCAAGCATAGCGCTGTTGTGCAGTGCGTAACGGTCACATCCTCCCTCCTTTTCTCTCCACACCCACCGCGGTTAACCTTCCACCCCCAGTACTCCACTGAAATGTTCCAGTCAAGGTCTCCAAAGATCCTCATGTTGCTGGAGCCTTGGTGGCTTCCTCTTCCATTTTGGGGCAGCATGTGACTGGCTGGCAAAGTCTTTTCATTTGATCTCTGGGCTTTAGAAATGTTTTTTCGGGCTTGTGGTGGGCGAGTGGATGGGTTATCTTCTCTCCTTGCCTTTCTTATCTCTCTCTCTCTCTCCCTCCATCCATCCCTCCTTACCTCTCTCCTGCCCCACTCTCTCCCATGTCTTAGGCTCCTCTTTCGGCTCAGTCTCTGTGCCAGCATTTGGTCACAGGCCTTTAGTTCTCCTCCACATTCCTCCACCCAGGTGATCTCACTGCGCCTCTCAGAGTCACCCTAGCTGATGCCTCCCACACCTGTATCTTCCGTTCTGATTCCTCCACTGAGCCACAGGCTCACATCAGCTGGTCACCTCCCTTTGGTTTTGTATCAGGATCTCAGGGTTAGCATTGATAAGGACAAACTTTCCATTTCTGTCCCCACCCCAACCTGGTCTTTCCTGTCTTGATAACTAGCAGGAGCACACGCCGGAGTTCAGACTAGAAAGCCTCCCAGTGGCTTTTAAACACACCTCAGTTGTGGATGGCTCCCAGCTTAACCTAGGTCCACTCACGAGCCAGTTGAGGAAGGACGCAGAAAGTACAGACCCTTCTCAAGGCACAAGAGGGCTACGGCTCCATGAATCCATGGTAAGTTAAAAATATCATGATCCAAAATGTATTTACACAGGTAACCTGCTGAACACCAGAGCGCTGCAACAGTCCCCTACAGACCATACAGATTATGTACACTGTGGACTGTGGGTAGTTTTCCCTCAAGGCTAGAAGGCCAGGAGGGCTCCCAGCACATGCGTGTGCATAACCCCCTCTCCTCCACATGTTCTCCCACCCTGCCTCTGCCCTGGGAGTGACCATAGCACACAGACCTTTGTAACTAGCACAATACATCCAACTTCAGGAACCCCTCTGCTACTTAGAAGGACAACGGTATCCCGAAACCTCTCCTCCTCCCCCAATTACAATCTTACAGACAAACCAGGGTGAGGGAGTGCAGTCCAAACTGCGTGGACGAATCCTGACATTCATCCCTTCGTTTAGCCTTTTAGCACTAACTCCTGCATCTGACCATGTGCCGTACAGAAGCTGGGGGAGTCAGGAACTTGAACCCAGGTCTCTGTAGGGGAAGAGACAAAGCTGAGCTATGAAAGTAGATAAACTGGAGTCGTGGTCCTCACCTCCACATGATTCAAAGTGAATCCCTGCCCTTACCTTGGTGTAAAAGTGAAAGTTACTCACTTTGAATTTAGAGTCTTGGTCTTTCCCAGAATCTCCATGGTCAGCCCCATCCTTCTTTGTGAGGCTGGGTGGTGGCAGTGAGCGAACCCGTAACAGCAACGAGAAGCCGCTCACGGTACACAGTGTGCATCCTCTACATGAGTGTTCAACACTGCGCCATAAAAACCAAAACATGGAGGAAAGGGCCAGGCAGAACCTCAGAGCTCCCTGTTTTGGGACTCCATACGGAAGAACAATGCCAACACACACACCGGCACCGAAACGCAACTGGATGGGCAGTTTCACAAACTGCAGAACAAACCTGTGGCCACCTTGAGGGACATGTGCACCAGAAGTCTCCCTGTGGATGCCATGTCCCAAATTGAGACATGGAGGAGAAGAAGGTGGGCTCAGAAGAGGCAGAGACAGAGAGGGAGGGAGGGAAAGAGAGGGGGAGGGGAGGAGGGAGAGCACTGGCCCACTAGACTGCAGGAAGGACACCCCTCTTCTTCTCTGGGATGCTCAGAGCGGGAGGGCATACTCCAGCCAGCCCATCATCGGGACCCTACTCTCCATTCATTCCTCCAGCTTTCCCGACATCACTAATCCCTGATGTTTGGAGTTATACTGGCCCATGTAGAAGCTGGGGAGTCAGGAACAAGTAAATCCAGATCTCTGTAGGTGAAGAGATAAAGCTGGGCTGTGAAAGGAAATGTAAAGGAGGTCTCATCCCAAGACTACACCCTCCACTCCATACAGAGGGCATTGCTGGGGCCATCAGCTCACACACCTGGGCTCCAGGGCTCCTGCTGGCCGTGCAGAAACTTGTCTCTGAACTGGTCCTGCTGCCTGAAGAGCCTGTCTTTCTGCTCAGTTCCCCCTGTATTTGCTTGCCACACATAGGGACATGCACGTAGTCTCTGTACACACACACACACACACACACATTCGTCCACCCTGCCTCTGCCCCCGGGAGAGACCGCATAACGTATGCAGACATTCATAACTAGCATGACACTCCTAACTTCAGGAGCTCCTCGGCTGCTGGAAGGAACCACAATATTCAGAAACTTCTCCTCCTCTTCCAATTACAATCCTACTGACAGACCGGGATGAGGGAGTGTAGTCCAAACTGCATATTCTATGTGCGAGCGTGGCTTGGGCAAACTCCTTGGCAGAAGAGACTGTCAGCTGGGCCTTTAGGAATCACGGGGTAGTGAAAACAGTGAAAGGTTGCGTTTGGCTTTTGAAAGACACAACAAATTCAGCCTTTTCAGGATGCAAATGAAGAGAAGGAATCTGCTGGTGAACTGACAGTTGAGCTGGTTTCAGGCAGTGCCGGATCAAGAGGCCAGAGTAATGGCAACAGGACCGTCTACTCCTGTTTCCCAGCTAGGTTCTTGCCAGATCAGAGCCCAAACTGATCTTAGATGGAGCTCAAGAGAGCCACGGAAAGCCTTACAGGACGCTGATTGGCCCAGCGCGAAGGCGCATGCCCAGTTCTGAACCAATCCTTATGACTAGAGATACATGGTGGTCTCTGACTGTCCAGTCCTGAGATGCATTGACTACCTCTCCATCAGGCTAGTTCCATGTGAACCGCAGGGGACGAGCCTAAGGAAACAGGTTCCGTTCTTAGCACAACCCGGGTAAAACAAACAAACCAAACCCCCAGATCAATAGCACTCAAGAACTTGCGCCTTGAATAACAGTCCTTTCTTCAACACACCACGTTTCTCAAACTTCCGTGTGATTTATCCAGCTTGTTTCTCGGGAGATAATGCTAAGCCGGGCATTCTGATCACTGAGTTTCTCTGTTGGGCAATAGCATATCCAGAAATTACACATTATCTGTTCTCTCGAAATAGGGATAGAGAATCCTGGGAGGTCTCCTGAGCCATTTATTCTAGAACAGCAGTTCTCAACCTTCCGAATGCTGCAACCCTCTAATATAGTCCCTCGCGTGTGGTGACCCCCAAACATCAAGTTACTCCATTGCTGCTTCACAACTGTAATTTTGCTACTGTTGTGAACCGTAATGTAAACATCTGATGTACAGGATATCTGATTTGCGACCGCGCGGAGGGGAGGGTTGTGACCCACAGGTTGAGAACCACTGTCATAGAACAATGAACTAGGAACTCCCAAGAAAAACCTTCCTTAGAAGACGGGGGACAGGGTGGGTCAGGGCATATTTTTCTTCGGCACTAGTTGGGCTGGCTGGCTGGCTGGCTGCCCAGCTCCATGTTTTGTATGTTGAGCCAGCAGCTGAGAGCTAGGCTCCTGTGTCACTGAGACTTCCCAGCAGTGTTCTGACGCTGAGGTCTGCGGTTCAGTAGTCTGTGGTCGTGCTCCTCATCTGCCTCGGGGAGAAATGAATCCAGTGAGCAGTTCGACCTACCCAGTCAAGTCTGGGTTTCCCCTATTCTCCTTGCCTCACCACATGGGATCCCACTGTTGCAACCTTCATGCTTCGTCCTTCCCAGTCACCACTTTGTGGGATGCCTGAACACCACCTTCTAGCTCGAACCTTGTCTCAGCTCTAGGATCACACACCTTTGGACCAAAACGGAGGCTTGGCTACAGCCCACCAACAGTTCAGCCAGCCCTCAGCAACCAACTTTCTCCAGCTAGGGCCTGCTACCTAAAGTTGCACAGCTTTAAACAAGCAGCACCACCATGAGCCCCTGGGAAATTCAGGTTCAAACCACAGCAGGTACATTTCTCACAGCTCTCCAGAGTTACGGCGTCTTTGTCAAATGAGGTCTGTTGTCACTGGAATGCTCGTATATGACGCTTCTCCCACTATCAGCCCATGCGTTTCTAGAAGACAGAACTTCATTCTTCTCCCTCAACAGTTTTGGACTCGGGGGAAGCACAAAGCTTTCCCTGAAGTTGTGTGTGGGCCAGTAGGACAGAGAGGCATGGAAATACGCCGCAATGATGACACAATAGGATAGAGGTGTGCGCTCAGTCTACTGAGGGCACAGGGAGGCACTAAGTCAGTCTTAGGCAGGAATGTGGGTAGGGATGGAAGCAACGGCATAGAAGTCACCTCATGTCATCACAGGCCAGACTTTGGTCCAAGTGTCTCCTTCACCTGGGCATTTGTGTTTATTATTATGAAGTGTTTTAAATGAGTGTCAAATTCAAAAGGTCTACTCCATGAACCTTCCCAGAAGAACAACCTGTTACATTTTATACCTTCTAGACATAGCATAGGTTACACATAAAAAAAAGTTGTGCACATACATGCACACATATGCACAGGCACACTCTCTGTTACATGCATGGTCACATCATATTCTTTATCCTTTTTCTCATTTAACACCTTGGAGCTCACTCCAAACCATAAGGAATGTTCCAGTCAAGGGCACAGTATTCCGCATAGAAATGTCCTGTTTATCCAGTTGCTTACACTGCCCCATACTTATTTTCAAATTGTTCACTATTACAAACATTACATCATGAATAATCATGTATATACATAATTTTTCATGTATACATAGACATAAAAATGTTGGATCAAGGACAGGTCCACATCAGTTTTACCTACCTAGTATCTAAAAACTTAACTCTTAAAAATATATGACAGAGCTTTACAATGTTTCTTTCTAATCTACAATTAATGCAGCCCTCTGCTCTAGCCAGAAGAGCCAGACAGAAAGAGGTAGAGGAGGAGAAAGAGGAAGAGGAGAAGGAAGAGGAACAGGAAGGTAACACTTGATTTCATGCTTGAACTTTGTTAAAAGATTGAGAACAATAGCACTTTATTTAACTCATTACCCCTTTTCTATTTTAATTGTTTAATATTTATATACATTCAAAATTATTTAATATTATTTGCATATTTTGTATAAACGATGTGGCTCAGTTAAGGTTTCTGTTGCTTTGATGACACACTATGGCCAAAAGCAACCTGGGGAGGAAAGGGTTTATTTCACCCTACAGTTCCCCCTCACAATTCATTACTGAAGGAAGTCAGGGCAGGAACCTGGCGGCAGGAACTGAAGCAGAGGCCATGGGGGGGGGGGGAGTGTTGCTTACTGGCTTGTTTCAAATGGCTTTCTCAGCCTGATTTCTTAGACACCTCACAATGGGCAGGGCCCTTCCACATCTATCAGTCAGTACTCACGCAGACTTGCCTCCAGACAATCTTATGGAGGCATTTTCTCAGTTATGATTTCCCTCTTCCCACATATGTCAAGGTTTGTGTTAAGGTGACAAAAACCAACCAACATACTATATAAGTACATCCTTCTAAAGCACGTAAGCATATAGAACAGATCGTATAATGCATAAATAGGACAAATTTTATACAATACATAATTTATTTAAATCTGTTGCGGGTCGTGGTGGCACACACTGGTAGGATTTGCTGAAGGAGGCAGAGGCAGGAGGATCAAGAGTTTGAGGCCAGCCTGGGCTACACAGTTAAATTTGTTTAGGTTTATGTGCTATATACATTTAAGTGTGTAATTTGACAAAGTGGCGTACTGTGTGGGGATTAACCACAGCTGTATCGAGACCACAGGACAGAATATGTTTGAGAATACTAGCAGAGAGAAACAAGCCTATGGGTGAAAAGCAGAAAGCCTGGGTTGGGTTGCATATCTGAGTCCTGGGGAAAGCCGTCCAGCATGAAGTAGTTTAGGGGAAGGATCTTACATACATCATATTTGCTTGACTCAGAGTGGGAAGGCCTCTTTGTCCTTTGCCTCTCAAAGAATCTGAACTGATTACACAGCTGGTGAGGTGCAGAGCTAGCCTCCTAGTACTCTGGCTCCTGCATTTTTGCATTTGACGGGTTTTTGTCAGGAGCCAGGAGTTCGAGGCCAGCATGGTCTACATAGTGATCTCCAGAACAGCTAGGGCTACAGAGAGAGACTATCTCAATAAACCAAACAAACCAAATAAACGGAAACAACAACAATGGAGAGAGAGAGAGAGAAATGGGTGCTTGTTGATGTGTCTAGAGGGCCTGATTGCAATACCAAGCAGAGAATAAAGAGAAGGTGTGTGGCTGGGAGAGCCAGGTGTCTGCAGTGGGGTGAGCACAGGAGGTTCTGAGAGAGTAAGAGTGAACTGCAGGGGATCCCAGGTGGCAGAATGGAGGGGCATTGCAGAGTGCTGCATTCCCCAGATGCAAAGGCTTGATCTACCACCATCTTTCTGCACAAATTTAACTTAAGAACCCCTTGGCCACACATCTCCCTGGTAAGGATTATGACCTTTGACCCATGCCTATATCCTTGGCTTGGGTACTCCAAAGGGAGCCATTATTGGAAGCCTTAGCATCCTATAAATCCCTAGGACCATGCCTTGGGTCCTGTGACTTTCCAAGGGTTAGCATCCTTCCCAAGATGTGAGAAAGCAGGCCCTAAGCATACTAGAACACTTTCAGGTCAAAGTGTGTGTGTGTGTGTGTGTGTGTAGGCATACTGCTGGGCACATAGGAAGACAATTATTCTTTTCCAGTTGAACCCTTGGGAACCTTCCCAGAATTTATTGTCTATACTAAGTCATTTTCTTATCTCGGTGGCCCTTTGGGGCCTTTGACCCCACCGCTGGGTGAGGCAGGAAAGGGGAGGAATTTGCCCTTTTGTGTGTCTCAGGTCTCTAGGCTCTGCTTTCCCAGGCTCTGTCCCTGCCCCTAGAGTACCCCTCCCTAGTCATTATGCTCCCAGTCATCTTCTCTTATCCTGTCTTCCACAGCAGGAACCTTCCTGAACCAGGCGCTTTCAGCCTGAGGCAAATGTTTATGATTTAGGAAGGCCTGTAATCCCTGCCTACCTGTCTGGTTTCTTTTGCCCATCCCACTCACTCTAGCTAGGTTCCAGGTACCTCAGATCCCTCCTTGGAAGTCCCACAGCTCCTATATTGTTCTTATGATTGTTGCAACCAACCACCCTCACCTTATGTCACAGCTCAAAATCAGTGACTCATTTTTCTGGAGGTCAGAAGTTCCAGAATCGATCCTTATGGGGAAAACCGGGATGGTAGGCGGGTTACCGCTTTTCCCCAGGCGTAAACAACTGCCAGGTGACTGGCTTCTGGTCCCTCCCTTCCTCTTCAGAGCCCAAGAGCAGCATCTTCATATCTCTTGTTTTCTGACGTCTGTCTCCATCGCCACACTTCCCTCTTGCCTTTTTTCTGACCGCCCCACCCTGCTCATCTCATTGAGGACCCATGTGATTTCTCTTGGTCCAGCTCAGGATCCTTAACTTAATCATATCAGCGAGGTCCACTGGCACTGGAAAGCAGCAACGAGGATGTGGTTGGGAGGCCCTTATGTCCCTCTGTGGATCATGCTGCACCATGGCCTCTCTATAGCAAGGGGTATGCTGAGTTGGTGGCTGGAAGCACAGAACCCGGTGTGCTCTGCTAACCCACTATATTCGCAGGTTGGTTAGCACAGGGCTGTCTAGCACAAGACATAGGCATGAGCCCTCAGAGAGCCTGTCTGAATCATCATTCTATTCCTATCTTCCTTCACTGACCCAACAGCTATTCATTCTTCATGACTTAGCTCTGTTGGCTTGCCCTGTTCTCCTCCGACACCACAGCTGACTGCTCAGCCCTGTCTGGGTTTTCACCGGAGTCTCTGTTTCCTGTGTCCTGGCAATGATTAGAGGACATTGGGAATGCCCATGAGTTTGCCAGTTCTTACCCATCCAGGATCAGCCCAGGCCCTAGGGACCTCCGCTGACAGGGCAATTATCCATCCAGAGATTTCCAGTCTGTTGTCTATTCTGTGTGCAGGCTTCAGATGGGAAGAAGACAGACATGAAGCCAGTGTGGGTGTTGAGTTGGAGATACTGGAGTGACAGAGAAGAAAAGTGATGTTTGTGAAGGGCAGGAGGGAAATCCCCCACTTCGGAATGTTGGGGACTGAAGAGGAGGAGGCTTCCAGTTATAGTGGCAGCTTAGCACAGATCTCATCCCTCTTTCCCAAATCTCACTGCAGTGCCGATAGTGACCTTTAAAAGAGCATAAATCACAAGAATGAGGAAAACAAGTGGGTGGGGAAGAGGGGGAAAAGAGAAGGAAGAGGAGATGATGGTGATGATGATGAGAAAAATGATATGAAGACTGTAATGATGATGAAGAAGATGATGATGAAGATAAAGAAGAGGAGAGCCAGACCCTGGGCTGGGGAGAATATTCGAAATAGATGCAATCTGAATCCTAACCCTGATGTGGTCAGAATCTCTGCGGCAGGTATAAAGGAGGGACTTCAAAACGGGCAGAGGGATGGGGGGTGAAAGGTGCCCAAGAAACTGTTATGGAGGCTGAGATGCTTCTCAGTGGCAGAGCCCTGGATTCTAGCCCTGGAACCATGCAGTGCACTGGGCTGTTACCTCAGCTGAGGAGTGAACACTGGAAGCAATATGAATATCAGGTATCATGAACAAGTAGAGACCCTGCCTCCGGCACCCGTCAACTCACCACTGTAAACTCAACACAGTGCTCTAGCCTGGAGATAGAGAGTAGAGGAAATTGAAGAATCTGGGCAGCTCAAGAGGAAACTTGCCATCCTGATGCTGGGAATTCCCTAAACAGGCATACCCTGGTGCAGTCTGCCTTCAGCAAGACCCACCCTAGAGCAACCTCAACAGCAAAGCAAAGCTAAGAACAAAAGCAAAGTGCCCTTGCCAGGTAAAACCATGGCAGCAGCAAGAAGGGGGATAAGGCCCTGGCAATCTAGAAATTAAGGAAAAAAAAGAATCAAAAGATGGAAAGTAGGAGAGAGATTTGAAAACAGGCCTAGGGGTGTGGTTCAGTGTTTGCCTAGCATGCAGGGAGCCCTGGGCTTCATCCTTGTTCCTCACAAGCCAGGCATGTGCTGCATGTGTATAATCCCAGAACATGGGAGGCAGAAGGGCTGTAGGAGGTTCCAAAGTTTAAGGCCATCCTCAGGCGTGTAGCAAGTTTATAGCTAGTATTGTGCACTTGAGACCCTATATAAAAGAGATGTCCGGGGAAGGGAGTGATAGGAAAGGAAAGGAGGGGAGAGAGAGAGAGAGAGAAGGAGAGGAGAAGAGAAAAGGAAAAGAGGGGGAGGAAAAATGGATAGCTCACTGCCCTCCTAATATCTGGAGCCCCAGCTGCAGGGAACTTGTACTGCTCTTGACTCCTTGGTGGCGTGTCCAGTACAGCTCATTGGTTTAAAGCTCTGATTATTCTTGCAGAGGACTTGGGTTTGCATCCAAGCATCCACATGGCAGTTCGTAACCATCTGTAACTCCAGTTCACATGAATCCAGAGCCCTCTTTTGGCCTTCAAGGGCACCGGGCGCACCATGGCACACTGACATACATGCAGGCAAAACTCTCATGTGCATAAAACAAAGTAAATAAATCTCTCTTTTTAAGCTTAAAAAAAAAAGATTCCTTGCTGCCATTAATTTTCTCCTTTTATTGCTCCCAATTTTCAGCTTTGTGAGGTGGTCTCCAGCTCGGTCTGGTGGTGTCCTTCAGAGAGCAAAAGACCTCAGAGTACCAGATGTGTGGTACAGTATAAGGCAGAGAGGGGGGGGGGGGAAAGTAAACGCTTCAAGCGACAGCACAATATTGGAAACAGAAGACCTAAAAACATCCATAACCATCCCCAAAGCTCCCCGCCCCCAACCCTTGCAAGTTACATTTAGCATCTTCACTTCATGCGTAACAGGAATTCAGTTTTCTGTACCATTTAAATTAGTTACCACATGATCCACTATCACCTGAGACATGGGAGGCACCCTAACAACTCTAATATGGGTCACCCATAGAACAAATGTGACGCTAAGCATGGGTGTGGTTCATAAACGCAGAAGCAGTTGGAATCGCCGTTAGACAAGAAATCTTGCTTTATGCTCCCCCAACACTGAGATAGAACCCAGTGTAGACAGTAGTCAGGCAAGCATTTCTGGCCTGGGCTACATTGCCCAAGTCCCCAGCCTTCCTGAAACTTGTTGCTATGGCTGGGCTTCCTTTTGCCATCTCTTTCTGCCTGGTGAGTTCTTCTGAACCCAATTTGGAGGTTGGGAAGCCAAGAATACTGAAGCCCCAGCTTCAGCATCAGCTTGCCTTATTGCTGACTGCTTTACTATGTGGCTACACCAGACCTCTGCTACTGTGACACTAAAGAGCCAGAGGTCTTTGTACCACACTCCTAATGAAGACGCCTGTGTGCCTCAGCAGCAACATCAAGATCTTTCTCTAAGGAGCCTGGTGGTCATGTTCTGGCTTCTGCCATGACTGGGAGGCATTGAAGATGTGGGGAGTTCTCTAGCATGAGGATTTTGTGCAAAACAAGAGAGTGATGCAGGGATGGGGTACAGACCATTTTGTAGCACACAGGAGAAGTTGGAAGAGCAGGCCTGCCGAAGCCAGACTGCCTATAGAGTCCTAATCCAACTAGAGCCTCAGTCTGTCCTAAAACCATGACCCCCACCCCCCTAGAATATTCTGCTGGTCCCTGTGCCCACAACCCTGTCTACTTCTGCTGCCTCTACCCTACTGACCAAGCCTCCAGAGCTCAAAAACCTTCTCCCAAGGTCTGGCTGAGGGTGACAATGAGCTGATAAAAGCCATGCAGTAGCCCCAAGAAGGATTTCTTCCATGCCACAGAGAGTTAGAGGTCTGGGACACATCCGTGAGATCTCTGGCAGAGAAGGTTTCTGAGAAAAGAGCTGGGCCCTGCACCCAGAGCCACGTACAGGAGCAGCTAAGGGTGACAACAAAGGTTGGTTTTCTGGGCTGGGCTGGGCTGTGCATGAAGCTTGGGAGATAGAAGGCTGCTTCTCAGTGTCTCTGTCCTTGGCATCCCTCCTGGGCAGGGACTCTAGAACAGAAAGGAGATGCAGGTCCCAGATGAAGAGGGAGTCCTGTGAGGAAAGGGGTTAAGGGGGGGGGCTACCTTCTGAGAAGCAGACATAGTCAATGACCTTCTGGAACTTTCCAGAAAACAAGGTCACCTTATGGCCCGTTTTGGATTGTAAGTCAAGCCAATGAAATAAAATGCCTTGTAATCTCAAGTGCTGAGATAGGACCTGGAGTGAAGCAGGAGTGGGAAAGAACTGATTACCTGCCTTCTGCCTGCTTCAACTTCCCCAGCCTCTCTCCCTCATCCTGGTTAGGACAAGTGGCTGGCAGGGCTCCCCACTAACCACAGCCAGGGGGCCAAGGTGGGCAGTATCTGAGCTGAGGAGAACATCTCTCTCTTGCATTCCATGGATCTGGCGCCCCAGGGCCGGACTGCGGAGGCCTCAGGGCCTGGCATGGACCACAGGAGGGAGGCGGGGTGGGGCAAGGGGATGAACTCATTCTTTCCTCCTCTCAGACTGCTCTGATCGTAAAACCCCAGACGCTGAGCAAATGGCCTCAGGTGTGTGCTCGCCAGTTTCGCTGGGATACTAGTCAGGAATGGCAAGAGGCTGACCTGGTTTCGGTGGAGCTGCCCTCCTCTTGCCTGGCCTGGCCCTATGTCTTCTCCCCTCCCTTCTCCTCTGTCTGGAGAGGCCAGTCCTTTATCAGGGCCCAGAAAAGCAAGCGGGTTCTTAGAAATGGCCTAGGACAAGTCCCTGTCCACTCCTCACCCTAGAAGACAGGCTCAGGGCCTGCTACCTCTACCCTACTGACCAAGCCTCCAGAGCTCAAAAAGCTTCTCCCAAGGTCTGGCTAGGGTACAATAGCAGAGGGCAAGAAAAACAAAAGAAAGACCACGGCAACAACAAAAAGAACATGGTGCCCCAGAAGTCAGGATCTAAGTCTTAGTCCTATCCCAGCTTTGCTGTGTCCTTCCTACCCTAATACTAAACCCTGGGGTCCCAGAAAGCCTTTCCCAGAGTCTCTCTGGGTTACCAAGGTTGGGGACAGCCGTGACTAAACAGCTAATGGAGACTGTGGGGGCATCTCCAAGACTTTCCTCCATGCCAAAGAGAAGGGCCAGCCCTCTGCATCCTCAAGGGAGCCCCTCCAAGTTCTTAGCTCCCTTGAGACAACATTAGTACCTAAAAGATCTAGAATTCTCCCTCGCTCGTGTTTTATGTGGGAAAACTGAGACCTTAAAAGGAAGGAAGCAGATTCACAGTCGGAGGACCTCTCTCTGGTTTCTGAACTCCCAGCCCTATCCTTGTCCTTCTGTGTCTTCTGGAAACAGCATGGAAGGATCCAAAACAAAACAAAACAGAGGCAGAGTGCTGGGTGCACTCTCCTCACCCTGCCTTCCAGAGAAAGGCTGATGCAGTGACCTGGGAATTGGTGGGACCAACACAGTAGAGGTACAGGCTACCAGATCTGCCTGGGCCTGCCCGGCCCTGAGAATCCCAGCTATCCTGCCTGGGTTCCTACATAGCTGCTACCCTCAAGTTTGTCTTAGACATTCCAGAGCTGTTGGAGAGAATGCTTTTTCTAATCAGAGGTTGGAGAGCCTTCCAAAGGGCCCTCTGTGTCAAATCAGTGCTGTGGGAAGGGCCCTCATCCTCTCAGGGGACTCTGAGTTGCCTCCCAAATGGTGTTATTGCTGGTAACTTCTGGAACTCCTAGGAAAAGGCTGCCTCCTCCAGGAAGACAGGGTGGGAAGGGAAAAGCAGTTGCCAGCACCTCAGGGCTGGATCCTAATTGGTTCCCAACAGCTCTGCAGTCCTGAATGAGTTGCCCACCTCTGTGAGAATGTGTTTCTGGCTATTGAGGTGGGAGGGGGTACAGGGGAATCAGAGTGGGATGGTTCACTGAGCGATGGTGACAGAGGACCTAGTAGGCCCTCCATAGTGGTGGCTGATGACATGAAAGCTGTCCAGGAAGTCCCTTCTGACATCACAACCATCAGGTCCCATGTCTGCCTTTCTATAGTGTCAAGCTCTCATGCCATGGGGTCAGACACTGGCCACCCCACACCCCCTCCTGGGCAGGATGGGTGAGAGGAAAAGGAGCAGCCTCCCTCTGGTGCTATATTCATTATTCCTGAAATTTGGGGAGGGTCCTCCCTGGAGAGTTGGTGATCTGATTCCTGGGTGTCAATATAATGTGATCCACTACCAAAAAAGGGAATGATATGGACATGGGGAGATGGCTCAGTGTGTAAAACTCTTGTGCAAGTGTGAGGATCTGAGCTCAGATTTGCAACACCCACACAAAAGCCAGGCAGGCACGGTAGCCACCTGTAATCCCAGGCAACCTGGCCATCTAGAGTGACTCTGGCAAGCTCAGAGTTCATCAAGAGACCATGTCACAGTAAACAAAGTAGACAGTGATTAAGGAAAACATCCAGATTCAACTCCTAGCCTCCACACATGCCCTCACATACATGAACTCACACATGTGGACGCACATGCACACACGCACACACCCACATACACGCACAAAACAGAACAGAAACAAAAGCAAGAATAAAGAACAAAATAATAACATGCCCAATAGCAGCCTGAGAAATGGCAGAAGCACGTGTCAACAGGTAGAGGCTAGGCCCAATGAGCAGACAAAATTCCAACCTGTAGAAACCCTAGAAAAGGTAAAATTGTAGCTCAGGGTTGTCTGAGCACTGTGGGGAAGGCGAGCTTATAGCGGTACAAAGACACTCGGTTTGTGGCAGAACCGCGGCTGTTTCCATCTCGAGGAGTCTGTCAAACTGGGCACCCAAACATCTCAGAGGCGTCAGCCTTAAACAGGCTGCAGGTGAGTTCACCTAGCCCGGCCTTCCTTCCTTTCTTCCTTCCCTCCTTCCTTCCTCTTCTTCCTGAGTCTCCCTGCCCCTGTCCGCATCTGACAGCCTCACTCCGTCTTCCTGGAGAAAGCTCCATCTTTTATAACTATCAGAAAGTACTCCCTTAGTCACATTACTGGGTTGTTTTTTTTCTTCTCCTGCATCAGTGTGTGTGTGTGTGTGTGTGTGTGTGTGTGTGTAACAGTCTCAGCCAAGCTTGGGTCGTTGGCTTGGCATACAGAAGACTCGCTCTTATTTGTGCTTCTGGAAAGTTCTGCAGGTTATTAAGGCAAGGATGACATTTTTTTTTCAGCCCTGTCTTCCTGCCGTCTGCTGCTGCAGGCTGACTATTATCTTTCCCTTCTGCCTTCCCTGCCTCTAAGTGATAACACCCTGCAGTGGCTGTCATACTGCAGAGTTGGCTGTACTGCACAGGGCAAGAAGACCCGGCCGCTTCTTTCTTCCCATCCCTCTGTCCTCTTCCTGAAACTCCAGGGGCCTGGAGACAGGGATGGGGTTCTAAATTACTTTGTCCACGTTTTAGAATTAATATTTACTCTTGGATACTAGTTACTTCTGCTTCAAAGGGGAGACCAGCTCAGGCAGCTCAAAGCTTGGGTGCTTTGCTGAACCACACACCTGAAAGGCCTGGACTGGGCCAGGGAGACTCAGAAACCCCTGGACTCAGGATCAAGAACTGGAGTTTTTGGATCATTCTTCTCCTCTCTCTTGTTGGCTCATTTTCTGCCTCTCATCCTCCAGTCTCTCTGCTCATCTGCCTCTGCCTGTTCTTTCTCTCCTGTCCTTCTATTCTCTGTATGTACAACCCAACAGGCACACACATATGGACACACACACACACACGCACGCACGCGCACACACACACACACACTCATAGCTTCTCTTTTTCTTCTTTAGTCAGAAAACAAGAACCAAACATAATGAAACCCTCAGACAGTAGATGTCCCATTACTGAGCAATCTGGAGCCTTATCATTTTGTCAGCTATTTCCAGTTAGATATGTGTTGCCTTTCGGCTGGACCTGTCCTCACAGGGTCCAGAACTAGGCCAGTTTCATGGGTAGGAGGGGAGTGACGGGGCTAGAGATGGGTCAGGGGTGGGGACAGGCCACTAACTCCCCTCTAGCACTTGCCCAGGAGGCTCCAATTCCTAGATGAACTCTGGTGGGGCCTTGTCTTCCTTCACCTCCACGGCCATCAGCCTGAGAGGCTGGAACTGGAGTCTGAGGGCTGAGACAAAGTCCCATCCTGCTCAACCTTACTGAATCCCCTGCCCTAACCTGAACTCACATCAAAAGACCTTGGCTCTCAGATGTGAGGGCTCCAGCTATAAATCTGGAGAATCTGGCCCTTCAACTAATGAGCTGTCCTGGATGGCTGGGGCAGGGACCCGAGATCCTGTTTCACTCAGGGGCGGTCTGAATGAGGGGGTCCTGGGGACCTGAGACCCAGACTGCCCATCCCCCTCATCAGGACTCTGCCTGGTGGGCCTCTATGCTCAGTAAATCTGGGGTCAGTGCCTTGGAGGGCTTAAGGAGTCCCTTTTTGTTCTCTGTGCTTCTGCCCCTAAGGGCTGCTCCTGGGCCTACTGCTGGCCCCACAGGAATTTTAACCACTAACATCTGGCCCCCGGAAGAGCACATGTCTTCACCTCCTTTGATTGCCCTCACACAGGGGACTTTTTCCATTTTAATTTGAGGTGACCCCTGACCTGTATTTTCATTCCCATAGATTCCAGATATTTCCTGTACACTCATGTACCCTCCCCAACCAGTCCCACCTGACCACAGCCCCTGCTATGAGGAGATCTTGTCTCCCTCTGATTGCAGCTGAGCTAGCCTGGGAGGCCCCTGCCTACCCCATAGATGCCTATACAACTGCCAAATGTCTCCCTGGAGCTCTGACCCTTTTGGCACACCCCAGTGACTGAGGACGGCAGGTACTTGGATGACAACCTTCCCCCAACTTGAAGGTTCTCAATACGACAGCAATAATAGAAACGTTGAAGTGTTATTCTGTGTCAGAGAGTCGGGGTGACTCAAGAGTGACCACTGCTAGAACTGGGGAGACAGCTTAGTTGGTAGGGCCCAAAACTCAACTCTGCCAAAAGAAAAAAAAAAGTCAAGCATAGTGATGTGACCCTTGTAATCTCAGTGCTGGGGAGGTACTGACAGGTAGATCCCCCAGGCCTTGCTGGCCAGCCAGTACAGCCTACCTGTTGAATTCATAGCCAATAAAAGACTCTCTCTCTTTCTTCAAATCACAAATAACAGCTGTCAATTGACGGCTGAGGGGACCTCTCTAGAGAAGAAGAGACAGAAAGCGCATGCAGCCAACTGTGAAATAGACCATAGGCAAAGCCTACCAGTGACCCGCCCAGCACCCAAGTAAAGGAGTTTTGGAGTTGAGCTATTGTATGATGAATCTCCGTCTGGGTGGTGAGCATTGGTTTGACCCACATATATCAGCAGAGTGACCAAAGGATCCCAGGAAAAGCCACAGGAGACAAAGAAGTGATAACCACAGAGGGCAGAGGAAGGGGCACCAGAACCTCAGCTCCGCCGTGTGATGGATGACACTGGATGGTTTCCTTATTGGAGGTCTCCACTGGGCGTCCATCACTGGGCTACAAAAGCCAACAACTACTGGTTTCCATCTATGGTGCTCTCGGAGGCAAGCAGAAGCCAGAGACATATGTAGGAGGCAGTCCTACCACTGAAACTAGAGCTGAGATGATAGTGGGAAAAGGCTAGTTAAGCCTTGTGAAGTAGGGATTTTGTACCAGTCACATGTTCACTGGGCACTGGGCCAGGGCCCTGCAGCCATCACTGCCGTGTGACCATTCCCGATAGGAGCCTACAGTTTTCCAGAGTCACAAACTATATGTCCACCCCTTGGGACCTGAGGTTAAATGGCGCTATGGGAGAGTTTGTGCCTCACTGAGCCCTCAAGCTTGCCAGCCCAGACTTCTGGCCCATAGTCTGACCACATGACTCCTTAGTCAAGCCTTTCCCTGCCCTCTTGTCATGTGTGACTCACACCAAACTTCCAGCCCAGCAAACCATATGACGTCATCTTTACGCCCACCTACTCCTCAGCAAACCCTCTCTCTCCTCTTTCTTGGAACTGGGAAAGATCTCTGGGGGTGAAGCATCCGGGGCTGCCTACAGTGAGGGAAACTGAGATTCTAAGCTGGGCAGGAGCTCCTCTGGGTCAGAGGCTAGATTCATTTAGAACTCAGCTGAGGTTTCAGGGGGACTGAGCTCTGCTCTGCTGGTCCCTTTTGCCTCCAGAGGCAGGGTCCCAGAAATCTGGGGGTTGCCTCTAGGACACCTATGCACCAGGGCAGCAGGAGGGCCAGAGATTGCCCCAGGCCTTCCGTGATGCTTTGAATATGAAATGTCTCCCTTAAACTTATGTTTAAAAACTTCCATCTTACGCTGCTGTTTTTGGAAGGTTGTGGAACCTTTAGCAAGTGGATCCCTGCTAAAGCAAAAAAAGTGGCTGAGTTGCAAGGTTTGAAAGCCTTACTCTCGTGTTCCCGTCACGGCCTGCTTCCTGGAGACCATGTGACCAGCTGATTCATGCCTTCCTCAACAGGTTAACTGTATCCATTCTTAAACTGTAATAGAAAATACACCTTTCCTCCCTTAAGTTGCTTCTAGTCCAGTATTTGGTCATAGCAATGAGAAAAGTAACCAATACATCCTCCTTGCCACCCCTTGGTACTTCCTCAGGAGATCTGTTGACTGCAACAAAATGGAGAACAGGATAGGAAAGCATATAACAGCCTGCCAGGAAAAGGATCAAGATACAGCCCTGAAGAGGTCTGGAAAGGTGATCCATGGGCAGAACACTCAGGGACCCTGGATCCAACAAAGACAAACCTGGAGGACCAAGCCCTCAGGACACTGGATTTACAGAACGTATCCCTGGAACGTTGAGCCTAACTTTGACCACTGCTCCAACGGTAACCTCCACACCACCTGGGGACAGCATTCAGGACTGAAGAGACGGCTCTGTCAGTAAAGTGCTTGCCACAGAAGCATAAGGAACTGGATTTGATCTACAGAATCCACTTCTTTCTTTAAAAATTGTGGGCTTGGTGGTGCTCACTTGTAATCCCAATGCTAGGTAGGAGACAGAGTGCTGGCCAGTCAGTCTAGCCTACGCAATGAGCCCCAGGTCAGTGAGAGGCACTGTCTCAAACAAAAAGGTGCACACACACACACACACACACACACACACACACACACTACAAGGGATTGGGGAAATGGCTCAGTGTGTAAGAGCACCCACATAAAACCGTAGTGTAGCTACACACATGCCTGTAACCTCATGCTTGTGAGGTGGGGACAGGCACACCACTGGGGCTAGCTAGCCCACAGCCTAGCCCTGTGGAGAACATCCAGTGTTCTCCGCTGGTCCCTGGAGATACAGCTCAGCTGGCAGAGCGCTTGCCTAACGTATGAGTTCTATCCCAGTCACTACATAATGTGGTGACCTACACCTGTAATCCCAGCACTTGGGATGTGGAGGCAGGAGGAGCAGAAGTTCAAATAAGGGACATCTTCAGAATTTTTAAAAAAACAAAAAACAGAATACAAATTCTATCTCCCACCCCCAACCTCAGACCTGCTGAGTAGGACACTGGTAAACCTTGGGAACCTCTTACTGATTCTAGCACATGCTCAGATTTGAAAGCCACTGTCTTGGTCAGTGTTTCTATTCCTATGATAAAACACTACAAAGAAATGTGGGGAGTACAAAGTTTAATTGGCTTACACTTCCACAGTGTGGTGCAGAGGCCATGGAGGAGTGCTGCTTACTGGCTCACTCTCCATTGCTTGCTCAGCCTGCTTTTTTATAAAAGCCAGGACCACCAGCCCAAGGATGCTCCACCCACAATGAGCTGGGGCCTCCTCCCTCAATCACTAATTGAGAAAATGCTCTCTAAGCCTGCCTACAATTTGATCTTATGGAGGCATTTTCTTTGATTTTTTGATGTTTGGGTTTTGTTTTGTTTTAGATTTTTGAGGCAGGGTTTCTCAGTGTAGCCCTGACTGTCCTGGACTTGCTTGTAGACCAGCCTGGCCTCGAGCTCACAGAGATCTTCCTGGCTCTACCTCCCTGTTAGGGTTACAGGCATGCACCACTGCACCCAGCTTGGAGGCATTTCTTAATTGAGGTTCCCTCCTTTCAGACGACTTTAGCCTCATGTCAAGTTGACATAAGACTATCCAGCACAGTCGACCTTCATAAAAGATGGTTGAGCACTTAGGGGG
>CM053755.1:25679251-25727287 GCA_028658305.1 Pachyuromys duprasi
CTTTAAAGATGACATTACACCATCAAACAAACATCTCTCTTGATTGAAGTTTGAGGTCATTTTATTACAGCATTTCCTAAGACATCAGTTCAGGAATACGCCTGCCAGGCTCCTGGACAAGCTTCCCTTATATGGCGTGCCTGAGGCTGAGCAGCTTTGGGTTCTACTGCCCCAGGGCAGCACCTCACAGATCATGGCTACACCTCCTCCTGCCTCCATCTTATTGGTTCCCTTACCTTCTCCACCCATGACTCCACCTCCCCCATCATGAAACTCAAATTCAGGTGTGCTATTGATTTTTCTTTCCAGACAAACAAGCACACCCCAGAAGGTACCTCGCTTTCCTATTTTAGCCATTTGGGATCAGGCAAAAATCCTTCTAAATCATGATACAGTTCCCTTCTCCTCCTAGGATAAGTAGGAACAGACACAGCCTTTTCTTGTGGCCTCTAGATACCAATTATTTTTTTTTCAACCACAGTAAAGTGTTTTTAATAACCCAAGTAATTACACGATCGTTGTAAGGGAAAAATAGAAAACAGATAAACGAAAAGCTCCTGCCAGCTGGGGTAATGACTAATGATTTTCTATTGTATAACTTTTCAGAGCTTTTCTTCTTCTTCTTCTTCTTCTTCTTCTTCTTCTTCTTCTTCTTCTTCTTCTTCTTCCTCTTCTTCCTTCTTCTTTCCTAATACACACAGGTGTACTCATTTCAGGGCATTCAACTTTTTTTTTTTTACATAAGGGTTATGCAGACTCCCAAATGCCCATATTAGTTGGCATTTTCATTCATCTCTGCTCCTTAACCCTTACCTCCCTATTGTAGTTTGAACGTAAGGTGTCTCTCTTGGGTTCAGGTGTGCATCCCTGGTAGTATTGTTTTGAGAAGTGGTGGAGGCTTTAGGAGCTGGGATCTAACTGGAATATATAGATCATTAGGGAGGGGGCACTTCTAGCTGATATCTCTGCCTCCTGATCCACCAAGATGTGAGCAAACGGCCTCAGGTTCCTGCCATAGAAAGGAGACAGCCTTATAACCTTGCACAAGGGACTGTGAGCCTTTCAAACTGGGAGTCAAGAAAAAAAATTCTTCCTTAAACTGCTTCTGTCAAGTATTTTATCACAGCGATGAGAATTGTAATTTAAATGTCCCTCCCAAGGAAATCAGGGTATGCTCAGTCCTAGCAGAAATTCTGATTGCAAATCACAATTGGAGAGAAGCTAAAGCATGCCTCTGTGCTCATACATTTTACTAATTGGGAGTGAAGGATTGATGATACTCTTCATCTTCCCCTCTCCTCCACCCCTGAAGCTAAAGCCTTTAACCCTAGGGTGTTTGGTGAGCAGATGTCCATCAACAGTGTGGACAAAACTGAGCCAGTGTCTGCAGTGTTTAACTAGGGCCAATCCTGGGGAAAGGAGTGTCTGTGCATGGATCTGCCCATACACTCTTGCTCATAGCCACACATTGCCAGTTTTCTTAGTCCTAGCTGGACAGGATAAGCATCAGTTTCACTGACAGATTGTATGAATCAAGAGCAAAAGAAGTGTTGCATTTGAGACAGCAGCTCTTGACAGTCGACAACCAGAGGAGCACCATGAATTGGGAATCTCCAAAAAGTAGAAATTCTCAGGGAATGTGGCCTGATTATGGCTGGCTGGGGCAGCCACGTCCCCCGGTAAGGACACAAGAGAGACTTTTCTTGGTGCCTCTAGATGGTATGTATATGAGACTGGAGACATGAAGACGCACCCATTTTTATTAATGTTGAAAGGTTATCTGGAGTAGCTTTCAAAGGGTGCCCCTCATTGTCCCAGGGTCTCCTGTCTCCTCATTTTGCCAACTCAGCCCTTCTCACATTCCTGTGCCTTCCCATCCCCACTTGTTTTCTCTACCTGTGGTTTGCTCCAGGACTTTCTGTGGTTCCCCTTCATGATGAAGTGAAGGTCAAATCCCATAATCTGAACTGTGTCTTCCATAGCTAAGGCAAACTATCCAACACAGTTTTCTAAAGAGTCCGGAATACTCTTCCTGTCTTAGAGTAATACTTAGTGATACCCGTTTTCATGAAAGGATACCCCAGTGAGTCACTAATATGTGGTCAACCGTGTGTGGTCTCTTCCCAACCTGCTGCTACAGGCTAATAATGTCTGTCTTTCTTTCCTTGATCCTTGGAGTCAGTGAGTCTGAATACTGGTTCGCTATGGGAATCACTCAAGGAGTTTTGAATAAATGAAACATTGCTGCCTTGGCTTAAAAAAAAAAAAAAGAATTTTTAAAAAGAGCCAGGGCCTCTCAAGGCAGGGGGCAGGCATTTTTTTTTTTTAGATTTACCTGTGTGTGAGTGCACATGCACATACCATGTATGTGGGGGCGCCCCCAGAAGCCCGAAGAGGATGATGAGTCCCCTGGAGCTGGGGTTTACAGGCTGTTGTGAGGCACCCAACATGGATGCTGGGAACCCAACTTAAGACCCCCGGAAGATGTGAGTTGCTCTAACTCCTGAGCCACCTCTCCAGTCCACACTTTGCTATTCTTAAGCCCTCAGGTGACTGACGTACAATCAGTACGTAGAAGGACTAACCCAAGCACAACAGGTATCCTGGACCTTTATGCCTGAGCCCATTTCATACATTGATGTATCAATGTTTGTGTAACTTGTTCCCACTACCTATCAGTCACATGGCCCACTTCAACAGACATACCCAGCTCCAACACTACCCTTTTTGTCTCATTTTCTGACCTCTAATCCAGTACGGGTCTCTCTCCCTACCACACACCATTGCTATCTCTCCCAGTCTGGACTTTGTCATCTATCACCTGAAGCCCAGGCCCAATGAGCACAGGGTAAAGCGACTGCTCCTGTTGACCCTGACTTGGCCAGTACCCCTCACACCACACCACACTCTAGTAAGTACATGATGTTGCCACACCCACACTGGCTGCTTCTGTGTGCTTACGCCTTCAGTTTTGGGCCAGATGCTGTGTTCTCTATGCGACCCCTGAACTATTGAAGATGTGTCCTTGACTGACCTTCATTTGTAGCCCCAAGAAGTGTGTAAACAAAGAGGAAATGCCACAATATGGATATACCTTGAAAACACGACGCTAAGAGAAAGAAGCTAGATGCAAAAGGTCATAAGTTCCATATTTATTTATTTTGGTTTTTCAAGACAGGGTTTCTCTGTGTAGCCTTGGCTTTCCTGGACTGGCTTTATAGACAAGGCTGGTTTTGAACTCACAGAAACCCTTTTGCCTGTGCCTCCCTGAGTTCTGGGATTACAGGCAAGAGCTACTGCACCCAGCTAAATTCCGTATATAAGTGGGATGTGCTGAGCCAGCAAATCCACTGAGGCAGAGAGTAGGTCAGTATTTACCTAAGGCTGTGGAGAAAGGAAGTGGAAGACTCTGCTATTTGGTATGTGGGGAGGATGGACACATGGACCTGGATAGTGGTGATGGTTACACAACCTGCAACTACAGTAAAATCGTGTAATTGCACGCTTTCAAATGCTGAGTTTGATGGTATGTGAATTATATTGTAATTAGAAAGAAATATCAGCTGATGGATTTTTTTTTCCTTCTGCACTCTATTTTCAAATTTTAAACTTTTTTTTTTCTTATTCCAAAGAACCACCTGGAATACTTCCTTGAAATGCAGGTTCCTAGGCTACCCTTTGGCTGCTTGACATTCAGTGGCTGGGCGTGGCCCAGGGATCTGTCTTTCCTTGCTATATTCTAAGTATGGCTTCTCTTTAGCCCCAAGGCTCGGGTGAGAGAATTTTCTGAACAAACCTCAGAACCTCAAAAGACAAATAAAATTCTTTAACCTATTATTTCGGAGGGGGGGGGGGAATGCTGAAGCTTTCAAACACAACTGGAACTTTGTTTTTCGTCTGCTTCTTATTAAAAACAGACGGGAACCTAAAGAAAGCCCGTCAGGGGTAGGTAATGAAGTGATCATGATCACAGTAAAAGAACAGAATGGAAAAACTGCCTGCAGCAAACCACAAAAAAAAAAAAAAAAAAAAAAAGTCTTCTGCCCGGAGTGCTCAACAGAACCATTCAGAGCAAAATACCTCAGTGGCCGCAAGAGAACTTAATTTGGGGAAGGGAAACTCAAATGAGTAAATCAAGCTCACTGCACCCTTGTGCAAATGTGTGCTTGCAGACACCCACTCCCACGGACTCAAAATTCTAAGCTTTGCTGCACATTCCCTGATTAGGGCTTTCTTTGGGGTGACCAGGAAGCCGAGCTGTAAATCGGCGTTAGAACGTGATCAAAAGCGATGTCTGCATGCAATTATTTTGTTTTGAGACCAGCGCTCGGAGGCACCGGCTTTAAAGTACTAGCGTGGTCACGTGAGGGGCTCTCACATACATACACATGTATGACTTTGGTCCCTGACAAAGAGACAAGACAAAAGGCCTGGGTTTCCTCCTTGTCGTTTCTTTGTTTCCAGGGTGGTGTCTGACCCTCGCAGCTGGAACGACCCTCTCCTCCATTTCCCTGGACGCTCCTCACCTACTGCAAGAGGAAGTCTCTCACTCCTAACCTCTTGCCCCGAGAGTAGCAGTTAGTGTAATTTGAGTACAGATATCCCTTGCTTAACAGAAATTCACTTAGCAAAACTCTAAATTGAATAAGGGGTAAATGAAAGGAAATACCACTGGGGAGGCCTGTCTGCTGAGCTCTGGGTACTGTGCTGGGCAAGTTCACGGAGGAGGAGACACCACCAGAACCCCCACATGGAGGCGTCCTGCTGCGCCACGCTGCAGCAGAGAGTCTAAAGTTCCCGGTGGTCACGGTCAGGAGGTGAGAACCGGGCACTGGCAAGGGACAGCATCTGGCTCTGAAGACAGCTAAAAGGTCTCACTCTGCTTGAAGCGCAGCAGCGAGCTGGAGCACAGGGCAACCCCACCTCACCCACTGCCCCACTCCCAACAGCACACGGGGCCACCAGGGTGCACAAGCTCCTGGGCAAGTTGAGTGGGTTAAATGACTTCATGAACGCGACAGACTTGGTGTGGCAAGTGGCACGTGCGGAGGGCTCAAAAAGTGTCCACTCCTCTTTCGTGCAGATAGAACCATTGGCCCAGAGCATTGTTCAATTCTTTTCCCCACGACACTTAGGTTCCCTTCATTTTACTAGCCTTTGCGCTGTAGGAGGAAAAAGATAAAGATCTTCGAGGCGGGGAGGTAGGGGATGAAGGTCTCATTTTGCGTAACAGATATAGAATAAGACCTGCCACTTACTAAGATACTTATCGCAGTAAGTCTCAGCGTACCCACATGTGGACTGGAGAATGGCTTGTGAAAATTAAACATAACGTGTTGGGGCCAGTGAGATGGCTCAGCAGACCAAGGAGCTTGCTGGCAACTCTGAAAACCTGAGTTTGATTCCCCAGGACCCACGTGGTGGGAAGAGAGAACCAACCCTTGATAATTTTTCCTCCGATCTCCACGTGTGTGTAGTGGCTGTGTGTGCCCAATAAATAAGTAAATACAATTTAAGCATTTTAAATGAAATAAATACACGTTGCAGTATTTAGAAAAAGAACATAAAAGAGATGTTCTAGACTCTAGAACAAGTCTGTGTTGTCATGGCTGGCTTGCTAAGGCCACTGCCATCTGTGACGCCCATGCATGAGGTAGTCAGACTCAGTTCACCAGATGATGCCGAGTGCAGCAAGCCGCCAGACACCAGGCATAAATAAGATCCAAGTGTTGCCTTTGGGAATAGAACTGTCAACAATGGCACATCGTTGTGATGGCAAGCTTGGTACGCTGAGCCACAGACTGTGATCAGGGCCCCTGAATATTAGAGCAGATTCCTCTTTTCCTGCCTCCCTGGGCTCTAGCCAGATAGTAGCTGTCTGTCTTTTAGGGGTCTTAACTACCCCCTGCTTTAGCCTTTCACTTCTGCCCTCCCTCTGTCTGCCCTTTTCAGAACCCCCTTTTCAGCCTCACTCATTTACTATGAGGAGGAAACCCCACAGGGAAAGAGACTTCGATAGTTCCCACAGCTTAGAGCAGTTCCTGGACCACAATACTCTTGGTATGCTCCAAGAGGATGAATAAATGAATGAATGAACATCTCTGACTCCACATAATGCTTCACTTCTTCTTGTTGGCCATATCCTACTCCTAATTGTATGTTCCTATCACTGAATCACTTATCTCTTTACAGTGTGTAGGGGATAGACAGGCACACCTAGTCTTGTTGTGCCTCGACCTGGCATCACAATAGTGTGTTGTCTACACATTGAGGGTTCATGGTGACCCTCACCAAGCAAGTCCTTCACTACCATTTTCCCCAGAAGCCTGTGTTCAACTTCACATCTCTGTCACATTTCAGTAACTCTTAATGAGTCTCTCTCATCCTAGTGATATCTGTCATGGTGATTTATGACCAGCGATGTTACCATTTCAAGGCACCAGGAACCACACCTGTATAAGACAACAAAGATGAAAGAAAGCATGTGTGTCCCAATTGCTCTGCCTGCAGGCTGTGCCCCACTTTCCTCAGGCCCCCCTTATTTCTGGAGACATAATAGAATTGAAATTAGGTCACTTGATAACCCTACAGTGGCTTCTAAGTATTTGTTCAGATGGAGGAGTCGCACTATCCCTCAGGTTCGTTAGGAGGGCATGCTGAAAGCCCAGAGAGGCCGAAGGCCAGAGTGTGCCCCTCAACAGCCACACTGTGAGATCTCTCAAAGGATGTTAAAGGTGCTCTGTCTGCACGCATGCACATGACCAAGAAGCAAAATGTAATTGCTGATATGGGAAAGATTTTAAGTGGTATTGGTAGAAGGTCAGAGGAGCCACATACCTACTTCTCTAGCCACACCTAATCCTGAGCAAGACCTGACCTCAGTTCTACAAAGGCTGTTCTTGAAGGGGGTATGGTTGTCTTACAAGGTGTTAGGGCAAAAAAAAAAAAAAAGAAAAAAAGAAAAGAAAAAGAAAAAAAAATCACTTCCTAAGCATCGAAGTGCAGAGGCAGCAGGGGTATACAAGCAGGGTATAGGGACGACACCTCACTAACCAGAAGGAGGGTTTTTGGTGTAGACAAAGCAGCATGATCTTTGGGAGAGAATGCCAGTGAGGATGCTGTAGTGAGAAATCAGAGCCTTGCTTTAAAATGTCACAGGACAAGCTGACGCTCCTATTAGGAGCTAATACAACTGTCGGCACAAGACTCATGTACCATTCCCGAAATCCCACAGCCCTTAAGAACTGCCATCCAGTGTGTGGAGGGATGGCTCAGTAGTTTAATAGCATTCAGGGCTCTTAGGGAGGACCTGAGTTTGGTTCCCAGCACTCACATGGTAGGAGGAGTCTCAAAATTGGCTATAACTGTAATTTTAGCTCTAGGGGATCCCATGCTGTCTTCTGGCCTCTGTGACCCACACACACGCACAAATTTAAAAACATATAAATGTTAAAGAAAATAAGAAGACTCACCAACAAGGTGTTTCAGTAGGAAAGGGCGTCTTGCCGCCAAGCCTGATGGCCTGAGTTCAATCCCTGAAACATACATGGCGGAAGGAAAGGACAGAGAAGTTGTCATCTGACGTCCTCCACACACGAGATGTGGCACGCACATGCATGTGCGTGAACACACCCACATCCTCAATTAAGAACTAAACACATAAATGAGTAAATGTTGAGAAAAGGCTTACATGGAATCCAGTGTCCCGTGCTCTGTGTGGAACAACAGAGCCCCGACAATGGCACATCTGCTTACAACGTGGCCTGCGGAATATTTTCAAGCCACTGTTGAGAACTACTGCTTGGGGAAGGTTACTCTTACCATCTGACAATAGGCCCCGGTTACCCAAGAGCTCTGGCAGAGCTCTTCCAGGACACAGATGCTCCTGTGCACGCTAACACCACTACATCCCAGGGACTGAGGAGTAAGGCCATGGCTGCCATAAATAGCCATCCCGCTCTCGGATCTGGGCAAAGTAATTAGGAAGCTCTGTGGAAATTGTTCACAGAGGGCAAGATGCCTTAAAAAAAAGATTCATAGAGAAGGTCAAAATGCAACATTAGAAAGATCTGGGAAGAAGCTGACTCCAACCCTTACAGAGGCTTTGAGGGGATTTGCTCCAGGGGAGGAAGTGGCTGCAGCTGCCAGAGGAAGTGGGGTGACAGTTAGAGTTAGAAGTGGCATCCCAGGCTGGGACTCGGTTCCCGTGGTTTTGTAATAAAACTCTAACAGGGAGTTGCTTTTTATGCATGGCCATAAAAAGTGGTTTCTCGTGTGTGTTTGTGTGTGTGGGGGGGGGTGCATTGTGTATGTGTGGGTATGGGAGAGTGTGTATGGGTGTGTGTATGTGTGTGATGTGTGTGTATGGGTGCATTGGGTGTGTATTGCTGTGTATATATGGTTGTGTGTGTATTAGTGTGTATGGGTGTGTATGTGTATATGTGTGAGTATACGGGCTGAGGGAGGAGGCATGTGCACATGGACAGGAAGCCAGGTGGTAAATGTCAAGTGTCTTTCTTAATCACTCCCCCTCCACATTATGCTTTGTAGACAAGGTCCCTCAGGTAAACCTGGAGCTCACCTATTGGCTAGGCTGGCTGGCAGCTTAGCTTCAGGGGTCCACCTGTCTCTTCCTCCCCAAGAAGGGTTGTAGACACAGAACACCTCCCCCAGCTTTTATATGGATTCCAGGGGTCTAAACTCAGGCATTTTACCACCTGCTCTGTCTCCCAGCTTGTCAGGAAAGCAATTTAATTGTGTTCTAGATGCTGTTCTTTAGACATAGTGCTATTGCTCACTTCGCAGCTTAGAGTCTAACATGAACATGGCCGGATGTGACTCATTTTTCCTCCGTATTCATTTGATTTTGGCTGTCTGAAACAGAGCTTGCACTATCTCTGGGGTATGCGTACATATGCATAACACAGGAGATAAGCCATGTTGTTTGTTTGCGGAGGTCTGACAAGCCTGAAATCTCTGCGAATGCAGGGAACACTCCTGTAGCAGTAGGACTGGAGCTAAGGCTCTGTGGGGAAAGTGCTCATGTGCGAGCATGAGGACCCACGGAAAAGCTGGGAGAGGGACCTTTGAGATAGCTTAGTGGGTAAAGGTGCTTGCCATACAAGCCTGGCAAGCTGAGCTCAAGCCCCAGGGCCCACATGGTAGAAGAAGAGAACTGACAAGTTGTCCTCTGACCTCCATATGCTGGTGCCTATGGACACCTAAACAAATAGATAAGAGTAAAGTATTTATACTATGCTACTGCTGAGCATATGTCAAGAGTCTGTAGTCCCAGAACGGGAACGGAGGTCTCAAGTGGATAACCAGGAGCTATCAGGCCAGCCAGTCTAGGAAGCAAGAGAGGAAGGAAAGAGGAAGGGAGGAGGAAAGAAGGAAGAAAGGGAAGGAGGGAGGAGGGAGGAAGGCAGGGGAGAGAAAGGGAAGCAGGGAGGAAGGAGGGGAGGAAGGATAGGGGGGAAGCAGGCAGACTGTTGGGAGAACAAAGAGGATTGGTGGGAAGGAGAAGTGGGAACGAGAGAGAGTGATGGGCCTGGCAGTACCACCACAGGATGTTATATACCTGAAATACATGAAAATATCATGACAGAACCTATTATTTCATATAATTAATATGCAGCAATCCTTTTTAAAAAATAAGAAAATGAGCTGAATGAAAAATTGGGCAGAGTCTTAAGAGCATAAAAAGCTCAAACCTCTGAGCTATTTTTGCGGTAATATATTCAGGGAACTGAAAAGTAAAATAGCCTCCCCCCCCAAAAAAAAAGCCTATTAGAAAGTCACTGAAAAACAGAGGGTATTTAAATAAACTTTGTTTTGTGTTGCTATAACAAAATACCTGAAGATTGGTAACTTATACATCTGACACACAATTCTGATGGCTGAAGCATCCAAAACATCACAGTTCTGGCATCCCCGTGGGTTTCCCTGTCCTCATCCCAGTATCACCCGGAAGCATAAGGAGAACTTCCAGGGGCATGTAGTTGGAGCACAGGTACGGTGAACGGGACACCGTGCCACAGGCACAGGAAAGTGAACAGAGACACTCAGACCTGATTTATGGCCACTCATTCTCCTGCACACTAATCCAGTTCCTTGGCACTTCACCTACTGCCTGAAGACATGTGTGGCTGGAGTCCTCAGATCTAACACACCACATCTTAAAGCTACCTAAAAACCCACACAGTGGAGACAGGCTCCCAGCCACAGGGCTGATGCTTCAGGGCTGCCGGGGCTCAGCCTGGGCATAAAGAGGAGCAGGTTCCTGGCACTGTGGCATTCCACCTCCCCTTCCTCACATACAGGAGATTGAGCAGACTATGGCACCCAGTGACTTGTTCTCTAACATCAGTGGTCCTCAACCTTCCTATGCCGAGACCCTTCAATACGGCACCTCATGCAGTGGTGACACTCCCAACCATTAAATTACTTTCGTTGCTCCTTCATAACTTTAATTCTGCTACTGGTATGAATTGTAATGTCAATAGCTGTGTTTTCCAGTGGTCTTGGGTGATCCCTGAAAGAGGATAGCTCAACTCCCAAAGGGGTCATGACCCACAGGTTGACAATTGCTGTCTTACAGTTTAGTGTCATTAATACGTGCATCTTAGTGAGCTTCCTCTGAGTTTACATTTTCTACACATGATACGCCTTAGTCTTTTAGACCTCAAGTAGGATTTTCAAAAGTTGTGTTTAGACGGCCAATATTTTTGCCTCCAGAGAAAAGAAAACTTCCCAGTTTTATACTGAAAATCAATGAGGTTATGAGGCTTACTTGAAAGGCGTCTCACTGCCTTGTAGCCGTTTTTGATGGGAGACACATGCTCCCTTCAGTGAGGGGACACTAGTGGAGTTAATTTTATTTATTCCTGGTGCATTTCCTGAAACATATGGAGAAGGCTCGGTCTGGGAGTGTCTAGAGGGATGTGTGATGTGGAAAACTTCTCAGGAGCCAAGGTTCGTTTGGTGTTCATGGCTGGCTTTTCCAGGGTTGCCTGGCACATCCGGATGTAAACCTCAGCTGCATGGGGACATGTGCAAGCCAGAGACTGGGCTGAGACAAGCCGCTAATTGGCAAATGAATCCCCCCACAGACCACCCTGTCACTTCCTACTTGCTGGCAAGCTCTGCCAACTGTGCCCTAGGGGCCTGTCTTGATCGTAGGCACACCGATGGTCATGGATGACCAAATCCCACGGTTTCTCGAAATGGGCAAAACTCACTGGAGTAACAGAGCACGAAGAATCCAGAATGCAGGGCCTGGTGTCCGTCTTTTCGATTCCGACATTACCTCCCTTCCTGTTTCAGTGCAAACTGTGGGAAAGGGTATCTGAAAATAAGGTTGAATTTTTGAAATCTGCCTTCATATTCTGGGTGGGGTGTGTTGAAAAACAGGGAGAAAGACTACCAACCAACCCCCTCACTCTGTGTGGAGTGGTGTATCGGCCAGTGTTTAGTTACTGTAATAAAATACTTGAGGTTCAAAATGTTATTAAGAAGACAGTGACCCATGTGTTTTCCATATATTAATCCCTATCCCGTGAGATCTGCAAGCATCTTCTTCCACTGGGGTCATCCTCCCTACTCTTTAACAGTGTCCTTTCACACAGTCTCCTTGCCTTGTGTATACTCCTTCCCAGGTCATGACACAAGGGTTAGCTTTGGGGTTAGTTTCTCAAAGCAACATGTGAAAGGGAGGCTCCTGTTTTGTTTTGTTTTTTTCACTTGTTTGTTTTGTAAAGATTTCTTTTTATTTTATCTGTATGGATGTTTCGCCATGTGTGTCTCCATGTGCCGTGTAGGTGTTTATTGCTCTCAGAGGCCAGAAGAGGCATCAGATTCCCTGGAATTGGGGTCACAGACAGTTGTGAGCTGTCATGATGCTAGAAATGGAACCCAGATCCTCTGCAAGAACAGCAAACGCTGTAGAGGAATGTTAGTTCAGAACATGGTTTCCCTGGCAAGAGATCCCATCCAAAGACCTTCTAGGTGTATGTGATCCAACTGGAATACAAATACACCTTTAATCCAGGAGACAGAGACAAGTAGTTCAAGGCCAGCCTAGTATAGAGCAAGTTTCAGGTAAAGACAAGCTTAGATCCAGGCTTGGTGGTACACATCTTTAATCCCAAACAATGAAGGTAAAGTTAGTTTGTGGAAAGAAGCACCCATGTTTGAAAGTGAGTGGCAGAAAAGGTGATGAACCAGAGAAAGACTTGACAGAATAGGATATGCCCAACTCTCAGGAGAAGAGAGAGGAAAAGGAAGCTACTTAAGGGGCAACACAGAGAATGAGAGGGAAAGGAGGCAGTTTTACTGGGACAGTAATAGAGACAGGCTGCAAGTGAAGACTGAATGAGCCAGAGGATGAGAAGAAACGAGTAGATTAGAACAGATTGCTTGAGTTAGTTTGAGGCCAAGCAGAGCAGTTCAGAGGCTGAGAGAAAAGCCAGATTGAATAAGTAAGCTGGGAGAGGAGTTTTAGCCAGAACAGCTGAATTGACCGGGCCAGCCAAGAGCTCAGTAAGAACTAGGAAGGGAGAGCTTATTAAGGAGTTAGTCTCAGAGGCTGAAAATGTCCTAAGCCTAGGTTAGATTGTGTTTGGAATTCACCTGGCTCTTCCCTCACACCTACATGTAAAACACTACTTACTGATGCCAGTACTGTCCCGGGTCTTGGGGTCACAGGTGGTGCAATATAAACAAGGTCCTTAAGCTACACTGCCAGCAGGACTACTGGGCTAAAACAAGGGGGTGGAGGATTTGTTTTTGATGACACTTACCTGTCTGCCATTGTGAGCAGACATGGCAGTAGACTCCGGAAGGAATGCGGCAAAAGAGATCAGGTTTTCAATACGGTAAATAACAGAGCTAGCTTGTGCGCCGATGAAAATGAGAAGGCAAAAATTAAATGATGGAGAAGAGGGGTAACTGCAGCACTGTACTGTGGTCCCCAGCAAGGGGACGGGAGGTGGAGTGATTGCTCCTCCTAAGGATCCAGGAGGCAGCATGAGGAGAAACTGAGGTTGGCAGAGACCATGAGACACAGACACACTCACCAGAGGACTGGAGAGTTTGTAGCGGGGGTGAGGGGTCAGCTGTCTGTGAATGACTTTTTGTTTTGTTTAAGCATTAACAAGGTCACAAGTTGGATATGATGGGGTGGGGAACCGTGGGAGACTTGAGGAGTAGAGGGCTGTGTAAAATAATCACTGAGGAAAAAAGCAAACTTACCAGGGAGCGGCTGAGGGCTACCAGGTTGTGTTACATGATCATTTGAGGTTGGTGGTCATGAACTTAATGTCAAAGTTGCTGCTAGAAAAATGGTGTCTGTGCGTGTGAGTCTGTGTGTTAGTGATTGTGGTGTATGTGAATGTATGTGAGAGAGTGTGTATGTTTGAGTGTGAGTAAGGGAGTAGGTGTATATGTATGAGTGTGTATGCATGAATGTGTTAGCGTGTGTGTATGTGAATGCATGTGAGTGGGTGTGTGTGTGAGTGAGAGAGTATGTGTATGTGTTCATGTGAGTGTGTATGTGTGAGTATCTGTGAATGTGAGTGTGTGTTGGTATGGGTGTGAGAGAGTGTATGTGAGTTTGTATAAAAGTGTATATGAGTATGTGTATGTGTGTGTCAATTTGCTTTGCTTTGTCTCTGGGTGTGCATGAAGATCCCTCACAGCGATGGAATAAGATTTACAGCTCTCCGGGGAGTAGGGAGTAAGCTGGCTGGATCAAAGGTAAGAATACTTTTTATTTTAATTGATTGTGTCTTCAAAGTGACTTTACCAATTCATACCCCCAATGGAATCTGCAGGCCCGGCCTGCAACAGCAGCAGCAGCAGCAGCAGCTGCTGTGATCTGGGCAAACGTCCTACGTTTCATTCCTGATAGAATCAAGAGTGGCTTCTCATTGCTCTGATGCACACGGTCCCTTTAACTCGGGGGTTGGGGGTGCATTCTATCTTTTCGAAGGTTCATGAGTGCTCAGATATCTAACTATGAATTTCTCAAATAGCCTTTGTCCTATTTTCTTGTATGTTGTTGAGGTTTTGCATTTTATTGTTTTATGGTTTTTTGAGACACGGTGTCTTGCTATGTAGCCCAGGCTAGCCTCAAACATAAATATTCCTGCCTCGGCCTGTGCCACTGTGTCCACCATTGTGCCTTTCGGTGAATTTGTTGATATTTCCCTTAACAGATTTTATATTAAGTACCTTATTTTGCAAGATTTCCCAACTGCTAATTATAAAAAGAATACCCTGTGTTTCCTCTAATGCCTTGGAACCTTCAGTTTAAGTTTTAAATGTAACAGCACACTCAGGACATTGAATTTATGGAAGGCCCACCCTACTTTGCTTAGCTGTTCACCCACTAAAGAATGTCTGGGTTGTGTCCAGCATGGGGTATTATTACAAAGAGATTTACTGTGAACCCTGGCGTACGAGGGTTTCGTGGGAATCTAAAGCTCACTGAAAACATCCAGAAGTACGACATTGGGTCCTGGAGCGACAGCTTGTTAGCTCTTTAAGAAACTGTCGGTCTGCTTTCTAGTGACTAGACCTTCTGTTGCCACCGGCAAAGTGTAAATGGCCCAGTTGTTCCACATCCTGCCCCATGTTTGATGCTGTCACCAGGTTTTTTTGCTTGTTTATTGGCCATCTTGATAGATGCGTAGTATCGTAGTTTGTGGGATTTTAATTGCCATTATCCTAACGACTGAAGGTGTTGGGCGCTGTGTGCTGAAAATCCTCAGCACATTCTGCTGAAATGTCTCTTATGTCTTTTGCACATTTTGTTTTAACTTGACTGGTTTGCGGTGGGGGAGGGGTTTGGTTTTGTTTGTTTGTGTTGTTGTTTTTCCTGCTCGGTTTCCAGGTCTTCCTATGCTCTGGATATTAGTTCTTTATGTGTTTTCTGAGTATGTTGTATGAATACCTTCTCCGTTTATGTGACTTTTCTCTCCCTTTCTCAAATGAAACATTTTAAAATTTCGTGAAGCCGATTTACCAATGCTTCTTCTTCTGGATGCCACTTCCAGTGTGAAAGGAGAAGCTAAGAACTTTCTGACAGGTCAAGGTCACAAACATTTTTCTTCTGATTTTTTTTCTTAACTACAAATTTTATAGTTTGATTTTTCTTTAAATATCAGCTGAAGAGATGTTGCATGCCTTTAACCCCAGCACTCTGGAGGCAGAGGGAGGTAGAGTTCTATGAGTTAGAGGCCAGTCTGATCTACACAGTGAGTTGAGAGTCAAGGCTACATAGGGAAACCTTCTCTCCAAACAAAATCAACTCAAGTCAAGACTGGTGAAATGGCTCAGTAGGTAAAGACATTTAACACTGAATCTGATGCCCTGAGTTCAGTCACTGGTAGAAGGAGAGAACTGAATTCCAACAAGTTGTTCCCTGACATCTGCATATACACATGCACACAAAATAAAATGTTAAAAAATTATTAACTCAATCCAAGGGGTCTTGTTCTCTGCTCCCACCAATCCTATTCTTTTCATGTTTCTTCCCCATGAATGCCCAGTGATTCCAGCTCTATTTTGGATATATGTGGAGGGGTCTATTTCTAAACTCTCTTCTGTCCCATCAGCTCAAGCTTGCGTCCCTGTCCCAATGACTCACAGAGCTCATTATTACAGTTATGAACTGTCTTAAAATTGCATCAGTTAATTCCCACTGATTGTCAAACGAGGGCATGCGCTTGAAATTCTGGCTGCTGGGAGAATGGTGTAGAAAGACCTCTTCGGCCCAGGAAGGAGTTTGAGAGAAGCCTGTGCAAAATATCAAGATTCCAGAAAGGTGGCTCAGTGGGTAAAGGCACCTGCTTCAAGATGACCTCTGCCCCCTGAGTCCTGGGATTACAGTTGCAGGCCATCTCATCTCTCATATATTGTTTGGTGATTTTAGAACTCCAGAGTAAGTTTTACTAAAGGATGTCAAAATGAAGACCAGTCCTGAGCAGACAAAGCCAGTTAGATCCATGATGACCTCAATCTTGTTTGAATTGCAGACACAGGAAAACTAACACAAGCTGTTTCTTCATGTCTGTGTTAAAGGAAAACTGAAGTTAGGCCCAACCATTCAGAAATTTACGGAGACTTCCCAAAGGGACAAACCCAGAAACCGTCCAGTCAAACCTATTCTTTGCTTCTCTTCTTTGCTCATGCGTGAGTCTCTGTCTGCTCTGGCAGTGGAGCTACCAAGCTGGTTCTGAGTTGCCCAGTTCACAAATCAGTGCCTCAGTTTACCTTTCTAGAGGTGTTGAAGTCTAATGGAATAATAATTTCATCTTCAAAATGGGTCTTCTTCTTGCCCTCTTAGTGTGACTATTAATCATCACCTTGTCAATTGTCATCAAGACCCCAAGTGAAGCCAGGGGTGGTGGCGCACACCTTCGATCCCACACTTGGGAGGCAGAGGCAGGAGGATCTCTGTGAGAACGAGGCCGACCTGGTCTACAAAGTAAGTCCAGGACAGTCAGGGCTTGTTATACACAGAAACCTTGTCTTGAAAAACCAAAACACAAAACAAAACAAAACAAAAAACTCCCAGCGAGTTGGTGAGTGTGCGTGATGTAATGTCCCATTGGACATCTCCACGATATTGCAATTTCTCAAGATTGTCCACATCACCCCTTGAGCGTTTACTTTTTATGATTTTCTTTATGTCTTTCGGGCTTCTGTTTGTTTGTTTTTAGGACCGGCCCTAAGTATTTTGTGACTTTTAATTGTGTTGGAAAGACTTTTTGTTTTCTTTTTGCATATATTTTCACATTGCTCACTAGAGCATAGAAACAAAGAAAGCTTTTTCATACAACGTCCCTGTGGCTCCTCTTGGATCCCTCTGTAATAAGTGATATTTAAAGACACTGAAGCTAGGAGCTGGAGAGATTGCTCAGTGGTTAAGAGCACTGTCTGCTCTTCCAAAGGACATGGGTTCAATTCCTAGCACCCACATGGTAGCTCACAACTGTCTGTAACTCCAATTCTAAGGGATCTGACACCTTCATGCTAATGTGCATAAAATAAAATTAAATAATTTTTTTAAAAGACACTGAAGCTAAGAGAGAAGGAAGCCTGGATCCAAACAAAGGTCCTGGCCCCAAACGCCCATTACATCACACATACCCTCCATGCCAAGCAAAGTTCTGGACTGTGTATGAATGGCGGATGGCAGAGCTGCAGGAGCCTTCCTTTGACTTGGTAGGGACCTGGCTGCCAGAAGAGCATGTCAGCCGTGTCTCACGGGCTGGTCTGCAGTGTCTCTGGGGTCCTTGATCTGTCTCTGGGAATCACAGCAATGCTGAAATGAGGTCATTAAAAGGCTAAGGGATCAGGACTCCTGCTAAAGAGGCCAGGACACAAAGGGAATGGTGAGAGGTGAATGGTGAGGACCTGGAGGGGACAGAGAGCCAGGTAGGCAGCAAACAGGTTCAGGAAGAAAGGAGGCCAGCCCCAAGGTACCTAGGTAAGTGGTGGTGCACGTCCATGGGGAGGCAGACCAGGAGGCAGCAGCTGAGTGAGGGAGAAGACGGAGAACTGCAGACACACTGCTGGGACCCAAGCTGGGCTGGAGGAGCACCACCCCATCCCTGATCCCTGGCTTCTCTGCTTAGTTCCTTGTTTATCCCATTTAGGATGCATCATGGTGCCTGCAAGTTGTCTCATTCTAGCTCAGCTGCCTCTGGAGAGCACCAGCATCCTGGAGAAGTGTCACTGGTAAGAAGGGAGTGAGGTTCCAAGGTGGGAATGATGAGGAGACTCTCTCCCTGGCCTGAGGCACACAGTCCGATGTGATTTGAGAGGCTGGGACCAGGGTTGATTCAGTGTCTTACCCCACAGACAGGGACAATGACTACAGTTTCTTGGGGTTGTAGGATGCTTATTTCCGCAGATCTGGGGCAGCATAGTGGAGGTTTTATGTGGCATGCGAAAATACTTTTCAATAGTGATAAACCACATGCTGAAAGCTGTATTCCTCTCATTTTTTTTCTCCATTCTGATTACATAAGAACTCTGTGGCTCTTGTACTTCTAGGGCAAGCAACAAGCCACCTCAATTAAACATGAATAAAGAACCACAAGATGGCTCAGTGGGTAAAAGTAATTGTTGCCAAGTGTGAGGGCACGAGTTTGAACCCCAAGACCTACATGGGAGGAGAGAACTGACTCCTGCAGGTTGTCCTCTGACCTCCACATACAGGACCACACATAAACACAAAATAAATGAAAATACATTTTTTAAATGAATAAAATGTCTGAGCTCACATAACCAATTTAAGGGAAGCAGTTTCAGGAACATTTAGAAGAAACCCGGGTTCTCTCCAGATCTGCTTAGACTTGGCCTTTAGACACATCCCCTCATGATTGTAAAAGGGCTGCCCAAGAACTGGAATTCATATACACGTATGACCTTACCTACAGACATCATTATCTATGTAACTTAAAGGTTTGTTTAAAAATGCTTTGTCTGGGGTGGTGGATTCTCATGAAGGGACTGAGTCTTTCATTCCAGCATTGCACAACCATCACCATCTTCTACTCCCAACACTTCTACATGATGATCAATAGCACACCACTTTAGTCTCGAGGCACGGTGATAACCAGGCACACTGCTGGGTAACCATCTCTAAGACCTTTCATCTTGCAGAACTGAAACTGCCCACTGAGCAGCTCCTGCCCCCACTCGCCAACCTGCCATGTTCTGTTTGCTCTTTCTATGAAATTGGCCATGGGAAACCCCTTGTAGTGAATGAAATCATGCCCTGCCTGTTGTTTTGTAACTTCTCTTGGTGGCCTAAGGCTTTCCCCATGATGCAACATGACAGGATTCTCTTTTTTTCCAGGGCTGAATAATATTATATTTTATGTGTTTATGACTTTTCTGTTTTTCACCTGCTAGTTCCTTGGCAGACACATAGCATGTTTCTGGGGTTTATTTAGCTTTTAAATGTGGAAGTGAAACCTTCCTAGAAGCTTTCAGGAGCCTTCACTTAGACCTCAGCAGGCACAGCTGGATCAAATGCCCATACGCTGGCCTAAGGGAAGCTGGGAAACAGACTACAGTGTTTTTTCACCTCTTAAGACAGAGGAAACCTGTACAGTTGGGAAGAAGGTATAAGTGGATGCAGAGTAGATCACAGTGTCCTGAGCTTGTGGCTACAACTCATCAGAACAGCTCAGCCTCAGAAAGGAATCCATGGGAATAGGGTGACGGCACTCAGACTCAGTTATTCTTCCTCAGCTTCCTGAGTGTTGAGATTACAGGTGTGAGTTGGCCAGCCCACAGTGTTGTGCTTAGTGTTGCGGCTGTTTATGAAACATGATAACTAACAAATACAGTATTTCCTCTAGGAGGTCAAGGCCAGCCTGAGTTACACTAAGATCTGTTGCTAAAGTTTCTTCCCAGAGGGAGACATAAACAATGTCTAACCTTAGTTCCCAACGACAAAGCCAGGCACCATTCCACCAGCTTACTCTCAGGAACCAATGAGTTTATTAGGTTTCGTTATAGAGCATAGGTCAAAGGTTAACTACCGTGGGTGAGGTGCTCCTTCAATAAACAGGATGCATGCAGAAAAGCCTTTACCTAGCAACGATGAAGGCTTTCTCACATCCACGTACATATAACCCTCTTCTCTAGTCTCCCACAGCCTATATACTTCCCAGAGATGATGAACAAGGCAGAGTTGTACACAACAGATGGTAAGGAATGGCTACACACTCAGGTGAGGGTCTTATGACCCTCCCTCCCTCCACGTGGGAGTGTAAACAGTCAATGAGCCCAGCTGGAATGATCATTCTGTAAGAAGTCACATCTGAACTCCCCCAAACGACAGTTGCTTAGCCTAAAGGACAGTCACTCACAACAGCCCATGTCTCAAAAATTAATTTACTCGAAAACATGTTGAACTGGAGACTGGAGAGACAACTCAAACCATAAAGTGCTTACATGGCGTAAGGACCTGAGTTTGGACCCCCAGAACCCATGTAAAATAGCTGGAAGTAACGACATGTAAGCCTGTAATCCCAGGACTAGGGAGACAGACAGAAGAGGATGCCTATAGCTCACTGGCTGGCCCATCTAGTCAACCAATGAGCTGCACATGCAGTGAGAGACCCTGTCTCAAATTACAGGGTGGAGAGCAAATGTCTACACAGATACAGAGAGCATGACACGGAAGTGGAGCTCTGTGGCAGAGTCATGGCTAGCACACACAAGGCCCTGAGTTTTGCCTCCAGCACCAATTATAAATAATAGTAGTAGTAGCAGTAATAAGCAATAACAGTCATTAGAGCCATGTCTGGTGGTGTATTCCTGTAATCTTAGCATCCAGGAAGTCTTGAGGCAGGATTGTTGTTGAATCTGAAACCAACCTGGACAACATAGTAAGTTCCAGACCAACTTGAACTACAGAATGAGAATCTGCCTTTACAACAATGGCTTATTGGGCCAGCACTACATGGGTAAAAGTACTTGAAGACCCAGGTTTAATCCACAGGACACACATGGTAGATTGAGAGAGTCAACTTCTCCAGATTTTATTCTCCCTCTCTCTCTGTCTCTCTGTCTCTCTGTCTCTGTCTCTGTCTCTCTCTCTTTCTCACACACACACACACACACACTAAATAAAAGTAAAAAAAAAATAAGTTGATTTAAGAGTAAGTTTTTGTTTTGTTTTGTTTTTAAGGATCTGCTTTGAAGAACGGAATTAAGTGAAAGCTACCCAGGAGGCGTGTAAAACATGAGGCAGAAATCCTAAGGACAATGACCAAATGGTCCATGCTTAGGTGCAGCATTGTGGAACGGTGACGTTTTAAGTGAGAAGAACACAAAAGAAGATGGGAGCCAGTGCCCAGAACAAAGAAAGAGCTCTCTCGGTGACTCATGGCAATCACTGGCTTTCCCTTCAAGTAAAGGTAGACAGAGCATGGCGACACGCCCAGGTCCGTGCAAATGTCAGATGAACGAATAGTCTTTTTAAAATAAGAATTTCCCATGGCATGTCTGAGACATAAATGTTAAAAACTATTTAGTGCACAACTGAAATTCACCTTAGATGGACTTTTAGGGTTTCCTACTTGTGTACTTTATAATGAGAGAGACTGGGGAGAGCTTGGAGACTGATGTGTCACAGGACTGCTGGCCCTCCATGTAGGAGCTGGACAGACATAAACAAGACATTTGGGGATTCCCAAGAGGCTGTGGACTCCTGCCTGGGAGCAGCCCCAGCCCTGGCACCAGGCTCAGTCCCATTCCTTGCACAGCCTGGGGATAGCCACCAGGCCTCTCCAGTTTCACACTTTCCCATCTCCTTTCTAACTGCGAAGGGGAGGAAATGCAGGGGCCAACAAGGGGAGCGTGTCATGGACAGACAGACAAATGGAAACATGGGAATCAGCTCTCCAACACGGAAGGCTTACTCACCAGGGGCCCGGGCCAGAAAAAAGTGCAAGAAGTTTCTAAATTCAGGGTAGCACCACCTGTCCTTCCTTGCCCTCTTCCTTCTTCTGGCTATACTGAGCCAGACCCAGGAACCACTCTGTCCATAGAAGAGGAGGAACATAAACTATGTGCCTGTGGCTAGCTGGGTCACAGCTGACAGATTCTTGGTCCTTCTCAAGGGTCCTGCACACATATATACCTATATTCATGTCATTTTCACAACACATGCACACAAATAGCATATCTCACACACACACACAGAGCCACTGGAAAGCATGACTGATTCCTTCCATCGAGCAATGACCCTTCTCTCTGGGACTTGCCTTCCCTGGGGATGGCCCTGTCTGCAGCTTCATTGGGAAGAGTAGCATTTAAATGGGATGTGCCCCCATCACAGCAGGAGACAACTAGTCTCCAAGGAACAAGGGCTTTAACAGCCCATGGATGTTCACATCTGGAAAGTGGTGGCTGTGATTCATAACAAACCAAGGAGAAAAAGATTCATGTGCTCAGGGTGTCTCCTGGCTGTCCCATGGCATGGCTTTAGCCCGTTACTCACATGGGAGCAGTGTGACACAGACACTATCTAGTGCTTACTCATGTACCCTGCGTGCCCTGAGAATCTGGTGTAAGTGTGTGCTTCCCACTGAAATTCCTCAAGGTCACAAAGCTAATCTTCCTCGGTGGCTCAGTATAGATACATTAAGACACCGATGGAAAGGCTTCAACAGCTCAGCCCAGTGTGGCTATTAGGATCACTGCCCACCCCACTGGGTGTCCTTCAGGAGCATGTAGAGCTCTGGAGCAGGTGAGGGCGGTCCTTCATTTCAGGGTAATATCTACAAGTGAGAAGGAGGCTGCCTGTGACTCCTCCTCTGCTGCCTGTGACTCCTCCTCTGCTTCCTGCGCCATCCTCAAGGGCTCTCTCCAAGGGCCTGTACATGCAGGTCACAGGGAAACCCATTCAGATGGCTTCTTTGACAGCCGCCAGTCCCTTAACTGCAATTTCCTCTGGCATCGCAGCTGTTCTCAGTCGTCCTTGCTCTCAGGCTATCAAAAAGCAAAGTACCTGCTGGCGGATCCCACAAAATGATAGCTCTCCAGGATAAGTTCTCTACTCCCGTGGCCAAGCCCAACACCTCTTGACCAACCTGCGGCCCATGCCCATCTATTCCTCGGCATTTCCAGAAACACAGATGCAGACCTTATGCGAGAAAGGAAATGCCAAACCCAAAACACAGGCTTGGGCCTGGAAGATAACTTGTTTGGTAAAGTGCTCGCCATACAAGTACAAGGACCTAAGTTCAATCCCTAGCATCCTATGAAGGCTGAGCAGGACAGCCTGTACTTCTAATGCTAGTGCTGGTAAGGGGGAGACAGGCAGATCCCTGGGCAGTGCCTGGCCAGGCAGCCTAGCAGAATCAGTGAGTTCCAGGCCAATGAGGGTCCATCCCTAACTCCAAAAACAAGGTGGGAGGAATGATGCCCAAGGAATGATGCCCACTCTGACCTCCAAATGTGTACATGCACACACAGCCACAGAAACGGCCCACAGGGAGGCCACCAGTATGCCATCCTTGCCTCTCTGAGTCTCGAATACTCTTTCCAAGTTGGGGACAATTGCTCTGATTCTTCCTGGCTGCTGCCACCTTCCCCTCCCTGAATTCCACTGGTAATTCCCACGAAGCAGGTGGAAGGGGCAAAAGTTCATGGAGAGAGGTCAATGGAGCCTCCTCTTCAGAAACTGCTTCCCTCCAACTGGTTCTCCTTCCCACCATAAAGACAGAACCCTAACCTTTTAATATGGGAGTACACTATGTGAGGAGAGACATGAGATTAGCTCTGAAACTCACACAGAGGTAGGCCACCCTTCTAACTTCCTTCCCTTAATTCCTTCCTTCCTTCCATTCTTCCATTCTATCGTCTTTCCATTCTTCCTTCTTTCCTTCCATCCTTCTTTCCTTTCTGTTTGTTTGGTTTTTTTTGAGACATTTCTGGATACCCAGAAATCACTTTGTAGACCAGGCTGACCTGGAACTCACAGAGACCCACGAGAGAGAGAGAGAGACAGAGAGACACAGAGAAGAGAGAGAGAGAGAGAGGGAGGGAGGGAGGGAGGGAGGGAGGGAGGGAGGCAAGAGAGCGCCCCCTTCAGGTCACCCTGCATGCTGCAGGTGCATGCTCATGGGGGATTAGACCCTACTTCCGGAAGACATAGCCCTGTCTGCACAGCAAGGGAGGAGACGATTCCAAGGAATGCATTAGTGATGACACATCAACTGTTCATCAGGACAGTTCTGTGATGTGACACCCTTCTTGTGAGAAGTATGACGCAGAGGTTCACGGAGAAAGATGCTTTAGGCAGCAGGTTCGTGGTCTCTGAGACGAGACTGACCCAGAGGCCGGGCGACCCTCCAGCAGTCCTGCCCTAGGTCTGATGGGATGCTTTTATGACAATAGTTAACTTTTTATAGATATTTCTCCTGCAGCAAGTTAAATCACATCTGCTAGGGCAGACATCCAGGACCAGAACGGGTAAATGGAACTGCCGGGCCCCAGGATCTGGCAGGCAGGCCTTCCTGCCGTAAAGCTATGTCTAATAGGAAATCCAGACTGGCATGCAGGGTGCGGATGGCTGGCTGCTCCCTTTACTGGCTCAGACCTAGGCAGACTCAGCCTTTCTTTCTGTGTCCCCAAGTCCCAAGTTGGGTCCAACCTTCTTCTGGAAATGGTGGTAGAAAGGGTAGAGCCCGCTGTCAGAGCAGATCTCAGGCTGTGACTTGTAGAATACAGAGAAATGTGATGGAAAAGGTCCAAGCACACTGTCCAAAGAGGCAACAGTGACCTGAAAAAAAAAACAATAAGAAAAAGGCAGTGTGGCACATGCCTTTAATCTCAGCACTTGAGAGGCAGAGGCAGGCAGATCTCTGAGTTCCAGGCCAGCCTGGTCTACAGAACAAGTTCCAGACAGCCAGAGCTACACAGAGAAACCCTGTCTTGAAAAAAAAATAATAAATCAAACATCAAAACCAGAGAGAAACAGAGACAGAGAGAAATAAGGAGAGAGAAAGGACCCTAGACTTGGGACCACCCACTTCATGGGACCAGCAGGAGCCAGCTACGTTGCCATGGAGACACTTGGTCATAGAGTGTACTGAGATAAGAAAGCAGAGGAGAATGTAGAGGGGACTCCATTCTGGTCGCTTGGGCATCAGCACAGCCACCTTTGGTGGAGACACCTTGACTGGAGAACTTGACCTGATGAGATATTCAAAGACTCGGACCTTTGATCAGACCCTGACTTCTGCAGACTGTGTGTAACATTCCAGGATTCTTGAATAAGTGCGGAACCTTCCCTGGTGAAGCTTCTTCGAGGGGGGAAGGGCAGCAGAAGACGGCAGAGTTGACCATCCATCCACCATCACCCAGTCCAGCCTTAGCTCCCTGTTCGGAAGCCCCTCACCATCCCACCCCTCCTGACCCACCAAAAAGAGAGCACCTACTTTCTCTGTCTTCTCCTGGGTGCCTGGTTCTGGCTTTTGGACACACCTTCTTTCTAGAGAAATCTGGGTCAGACTAACCCACCCGGAACACATGCAGAAAGCTCAGGCTGAAAGGTTAAACTAAACACAGCTCGGTCTGGCAGTGTCTAGCTTTCCCTGGGGAAAATGTCCAAGGACGCATAAACACGATCATAAGCCCGTTTTTAAACCACCACACGAGACAAGGGGTTGATGTCCAATTTTACAGCGGGGTCTAGGGATGAAAAAGGCAGGTCCAGGTGACGCAACAAAGCCTGGGGCTGGTGAGAATGCTAAACCTTGGCTCAGTCAGTGTTCTGAGATAAGGTCTCCCCCTCCCTACCGTCTGTCTGGCTGAACAAAGGAGTTCTGGTCCTTAAGAGCATCAGATAGAACCTACAGATGCACATAAAACACATCTATAAAAACACTGGGTCTATAAACATGTGAGGAACAAACTAGTAGAATGAAGAAGATAAGGCCAGACTCGCTAAACTCTGACCTCAGCCTGTGCACCCCAGACCTGAACCCAGAATAGCCAGTGTGCAGCCATGCAAAGTGCCCTGTGCCTGCACCTCTTCCAAGGCCCCACCTTGGGGCCAGGGAAGGCTTGGTGTGTACTCAGAGTCCTGTGGAGCTTGCTGCCAAAGCCCTCCTGTATTGGGTCAGCGATGCTGCTTCCCCACACACATGAGAAGTTCCATTCTTGTTCCTAACATGAGCAGACTTTGGAACTTGAAGTAGAAATTACCCATTTGCAACACCAGCAGCCTTCTTCCAGACCTGGATGCAGCTGGCCCAAGGATTTTGTCACTTTGGAACTCAAGAGACACAAGGATGGAAGAAGGTGATATTGGTGCTGGTAAGTTGGCCAGAATCCCACTGGGCCTATATGGAGTTAGCAGCATCCTCACCCGTGATTCGACCTTGAACTCACTGAGACAATGTGGGGGTGAGGTACGGCACTGCACTGCATGAAGATCCTACAATGGCAGTTGGAGAGTAGAATATAGGTGTCAATGTCCTCATTTATGTCTATAGGATGTTCATGTCAGTTGGGTGAGGGAATGGGCCCAAGATGAACAATGGAATAGAGGAACGTAAGCTAGCAGTGGACTTAGAAAGACTGGGAAAGTGAAACTGCACATTCTGTTGGGGAGTGACATTTGCCCTTGAGGAACTGGAGGATTGAGACATGGCAATAAAGGCCAGAACTTCTCAGGTAGAGAAAATACCTGGTTAAAAGACAGTGAACATGTCCCATCTTAGTGTGGGCATTGCAGAGTTTCTACAGAAATGTTACAAAGCTCTGGGACTGAGAAATGGCTCAGATGGGAAAATACTTGCTACGTAAGTGTTAGGACCTGAGTTCGAATGCCAGAACCTATGGAACACCGGCATGACTGTGCACACCTATAATCCCCAGCACTCCTGTGGTTAGATGGGAGGTGGTGGGCAGGAAAATTCCCAGAAGGTGGCAAGCCAGATGATCTGGCATACGTAGCAGTAAACACCAAAGAGACCTTGAATCAAGTGAGGTGGGAGGCAAGGACCTTCACACACGCACCACGGCACGCCTACACCCACATACAAGCATAATCATGCACACACACACACATACATGCATTCACATCATAAATTGTGTTCATATTACACAAACATACTGAGAGAGAAACAAAAAGTGCACAGCTTTGAGAAGAGAATAGGTGGCAGATTGGCACAGCTCCTACGAGAATTGCAGGACCCTGTAGGGTTGATCTGGCATTACTAAAGAGTCACCGTCAGGTTCTGATGCTGGATTCCTGAAAGGCATTCACTGAGGAACTGGATCAGGTGCACCTCAATGTGTAACTTAGTTCCTGGTATCAGTGATGGGAGGGGGACACACACACCAAAAAGTAGCTGCGGGTGGCGGCTAGGTGGACGGGGGAAGGTCACCGTTGGCCAGGATGAAAGTCCACCCAGAGGACACAGGCATGGGGGCTTCAGGGTGAAAAGTTGGCTTCATCTTGGACAGAATATGTTTGAGGGGGTATGGCTGATGATTCCAGGAGCCATGGGAGCAGGTATGACCAGTGAAATCCCTATCTGCCACCAACCCTCTGAGTATTTGTGTCCTTAACTTGTCCCTTAGGCTCAGTGAGGGCCACAGAATCTCAGCCTGACTGTTTTAGCTCCTGAGAAGAGTCGAAGGAAATGCCAGATGACCCTATCATACCATTGCTTGACAATGAACATGGCTTTCTTAGTTTCTGCTTTTCAAATTTTGTGTCTCCCAGGTAGAGTGCTTTCCTCCAACACTCTAGCTGCAAGGGAGTCTGAAAATGTATTCTCTCTCTCTCTTCTAGTAAAGAGCAAGACATAGTAGAAGGCACTAAGAGTCTGTCACAAACATATATGACATTTTAAATCTACATTTTACAGATGGCCAGCTACACTGAGGTTCACTGAGAAGCATCACTTGAGGCAGAGTTATCTTGCCTGTCAGAAACCAATACAGCTATTAAACTGGTAAAGCACTGGAAGATGTTTAAAAACCAGCTGTGTATAGTTCCAACATGAGTGATACTTTGCTGAATCAATAAAGAAGACCAACATTTGATTATTTCCTCTTATTAAATTTTGACAATATAACAACTGGAAATGGCATAATTAGATTTTATCTGCATTATTTATTCTTTTCTTTCATTACTTTCTATTTCAGAACAATCAATAAAATTAAAACCAAGCCATGATTTGTTGTCTGCCAACTTTTCAATAGTGTAAATATTCTCACAACTGTAGCTAATATCAGGCTGCTAACACAGTGTCAATGAACCCAGAAATGGGCAGAGACTGGTGTATAATGTTCTTATCTATAAGGCTCAGTGGTAGAGAATTTGTCTAGCTAGCATGTACAAGGCCTGGGTTTGATACCCTCATCAAAGAAAAAAAAATGTCTGTCTATAGATAGTTCATATAAATAACTCTAAGAGAAAAAGTAGTAGTAAAATGCTTATGGAGTAGTGAGTTTGAAGTCCGTTTTTACCTTTGTTTTAATGTAATTTGCTTAATTGCAGCTAAGTTGTTAACGATATGTTTATCAATTGGCTCACAAAATCCCTGAGAATTCAGTAGTTTGTTCTCACCGGTACACAAAGGTCACCTAAGACTCCAGATAGACCAAAGCCCTTGCTCTTCGCATCAGCTCAACACTGACTAAGCAAAAAGCCTGTAGGTAATGGAGTTGAGATTTGAAGCTATTGATAGTTTGACCACAAAGCCAAGTACTTAATCACTATCGTTTAAATAATTGTCTGATATTTTCCCTTGGCCTGTTTACTATTAGTGGGCCTGGGGGTTGAATAAGACAGTCAAGGAAAAGAACTCAGAATGTCTTGCAGGGCTATCCTGTCCCACACCTAGGCCACTTGAGAACCTCTAAACCTCTGACACAGCCAACCTTTGTTCTCTTACTGACGAGGGCAGACCTACCCAGGGGTCTGTGTGCAGACTAGAACCCAGATCTCCACAATCATCCAGAGGCAAGGCCTGTTAAGCTTGTCCACAGTTCAGAACGGGAATCACTATAGCAGACAAGTAAAGCCCTGTGGACACTGTCCAGTGAAGGGACACCTAGTGAGCACCACCTGAACCAAGTGCCCTGTCCAATGTGGTTATTGCAGGCTCGGAGTGTACCTCAGTTATTGGCATGTAAAAAGCCAGGATTCAATCTGCACCACCGCATGCAAAATAATTCCAGCACTGGGGAGGTAAAAGCAGGGGGATCAGAAAAATCAGCTACCAGGGGAGTTAAAGGCAGCTTAGCCTACGTGAAACCTTCTCAAAAGAACAGAAGAAAACAATGAGGTTGCCATTTTTTACAAGTATTATTCCAATATACTAAAATTTGGCAGATTTTCACTTGTGTTCCTTCATTGTGAGATGGCTGTGTAAGTGCTCGGTGGTCGTCTTTGGTTACTGGGGGTTGGAGGAGGGCCAGCATACCTACGGTAAAGACCCATTTCTATCAGCATAGACAAATGTTACTTAAGGGTCCTGGGTCCAGGAGGCAGATAAACCAGGACACAGTGCCTTGACTTGCAGGAATTGGGCCGGCGGTGGTCAGTCTCCCAGCTCTCGCGAGTCCTGCCCACCCCAGGTCCAGCATCTCTTTGCTTCCCCCTCCCAAACCTGGCTCAAACTGGCTTTCTGGCTTCCCCTCACCACCCCTGATTCCTCCCAGGCAGCTGACCGAAGGCCTGTCTGCAGCTGTCTTTGACAACCCAGAGGGGAGAACAGCACTTGTGGGAACCTGCTGAGAGCTGACTAGGAGCCAGCACTCCTACCGGCCGCCGTGACAGTGGCCCAATATGGATGGTGCTCAAGAAGATGGCTGCAGGCTTGCACCTCAAACATGAGCTCCCAAAGACTGCTTTGACAACAGCGACCCAATACTCAAGAAGAAGAGTGCTGGACTAGGTGGTCAGGGGGGTGGGAAGTGGCTCTCGATGCCTTTTGGGAGCCACTGGCCACAGGAGGGGCAGGTACTTCTTGACTGTCTCTGGCACCTTTGATGCACCCCACAGCCTTTGATGTCAGAGATGAGCTGTGCCAAGCACACCATGTGCCGTTTGCTCTGGGGTTTTCCTTTTTATTCGTTTTTTTAATTCATCTCATTAAACTGATTCTGTGCAGGGCACCAGAAGGAAGCAAGCGGAAGAGCAATGCAGTATAGTTTATAGGATGAGGGTGGGGGCGGGACAGCTGAAGCCAAAGCTCTTTGCCAATCCACCCACATGCCAAGGCTGGGAGCCTCCTCCTTGAAAAACTCAGGATCTTTATAGGATTGGTGTACACTTCTTGTGGATAAACATAACATCTTTACGCTATCTTAATGGAATTCTAGTAGATGCCTGATAGACGCCCTCCAGAAGCCACATGGAAGCCTCATGGAATTGAACAGATTGTTTGTAGACACATAGACCCCCAGTGGTCCCTTCACAGTTTATAGGAGCATGTGGGCATGGACATGCACGCGCCTGCACACACACACTGACCCTCCAGTGAAAAGGTAAATCACCTTGAAATTGACCTCCTTTTCTTGGAGAAAAAAATGTAGGGGCTAGAGGGATGGCCCAAGGTAAACTTTTTGTGACATAACAGGGCAGAGGTCACTCAAAAAAAAAGAGCCCAATCTATTTATTTATTTATTTATTTATTTATTTATTTATTTATTTATTTATTTATTTATTATTTGTGTGTGTGGTGCACTCCTAGAATGCAAAAGTAATTTGCATGAGTTGGTCCTCTCCTTCCACTCCGTGACTCCCAGGGATTAAGCTCAGGACATTAGGCTTGGTGACAGATACCTTTATATCTGTGAGCCATCTCACTGTCCCAAGAACTTTCTCTTAAGTCATATTGTAAATCTGGTGCCTTGAGAAAAGGTAAATAATTTGAATAAGGATCCCAGCACTTCTGAGAGGTGGCGGCCCCCAAGCTCTGTATGAAAACATCATTAACAGCCTAGGTGAACCTTCAAACCAGAAGATGGGGTCTAGGGTGGTGTTTATATTATTGTCTATTCCAATTCCTAGATCTGTAGCTGGCACAAAGCAGGTTTTCATTGGTTATTTATTTCATGCATGAAGGTATCTTCACAGGAAAGGACTCTAAGGGCCAGCAGGAGGAAGAAGTAATCAGTAGCTCCTATAAGGACAGAACAAACTCTAGGCATTTCTGTGGACTGATTAGCGCAGATAGAAAGATCTCCAAGATGGGTAGATACATTGATTCCTTGCTGAGGATGGGGACTGACAAAAGCCAGGCAAGGTTTGTCCAGAAGAGACACTGGCGGAGGTGACAGCAGCGTCGGTGTTCAGCTTGTCCTGAGCATATGGCCCGAGACAGCTGTGGATGAAGTCCTTGTGTGGAACAATTTCCCAACTATCTGTGCATCTCATCTTAAGCAATGGGACTCACCCTCATTCCTCAGAACTCTGCCCTGCACTAGATGAGCTTCATAAGCGTGGGGATGGGGGTCATCAGTTAACCCTGGTTGCTGAGGACATTCTGCTTCTCCCAGACACAGAGGGCCCTTAGTGGGAGTACCATACTCTCCTTAAACTGATCTCTGAGGCTAGCCTTGCGTCTGACCGTGCAGGATGCTGCAAAGCTTTCCACCACTCCTGCAAGCCTCTAAGACTGGACAAACCCTCAGCATCTAGGAGAAGAGCGTTGTCTTGGTCCCTCTAGAACAAGGCACTGGAGAGAAGCAGTGGCAAGTGGCACCCAGTGTCCTTGAGTGATGCCATCCCTGGATGCCAGTACATCAGGTGAAGACAGAAGCACACAAAGCTGTGGAAATGACCCCGAGAGGCAGTCGAGTGGGGATTTTGCATTTAGGTTCTGGGAGCTTTTAGAGATTCAGAGCAGGGAAATGGCCTTTTCAACGGTGTGCATTAGACAGGGCAATGTTTAGGGAAATGCCTGCCTCTTAAGTGTGGTTGGGTCCTGGTTTTCTTGGGCATTCCCTTTACTGCTTGCTCTTCAGGGATCCTATTAAGTCTTATGTCTACTTCACCCTTAAGAATATGCAGTATTGGCAGGGCAATGGTGGCGCACGCCTTTAATCCCAGCTCTCAGGAGGCAGAGGCAGGCGGATCTCTGTGAGTTCAAGACCAGCCTGGTCTACAAATCAAGTCCAGGACAGCCAGTGCTACACAGAAATACCCTGTTCTGAAATACACACACACACAAACACATATATACACACATACATATACAACCAGCACTATTTACTGGATTTTTTTATATTGCTTTTAATTTTCAAGGGGTGATAGTAATATGTTTGAGACGTGAAAGGTTTTCACCTTTCAGAAGTAGATACAGACATAGATGAGCAGTCTGAGATTTGCTTTCAAATAAAAGAAAGTGGGTAGAAGGAAACATGACATTGGTGAGCAGCACTTGCTGAGATTTGCCTGTGGCTACACGGAGATCCATCACACTTTTCTCTGTATTTTGCATTTGTTTACATTTTTCTAATAAAAAAAATCCAAGCCAAGCACGGCGGTATACACCTTTAATCCCAGCTCTTGGGATGCAGAGGCAGGCAGCACTCTGTGAGTTAAAGGCCAGCCTGATCTACATAGCAAGTTCCAGGATAGCTAGAGCTACAGAGTGAAATCCTATCTCAAAATAAATAAATATGGTCTCTCTTGTTCAGTGGGGATAAAAAAGTAGAGATTTTGTACCCAGGGATAGTTGGCAAGGTCTGTCTGGAAGCCTTTTTGATTGTCTCATCCTGGGAAGGAAGCGCTGAAAGGCACCAAAGCTTAGGCCAACCCCACAGCAGAGGACTCTCTGGCAAGCAGTGCTGAAGCAGACGATCCTTCGGCTAGCGGCATAGTCTGTGATGGCGTGCCCATGTATGAGCCAAGTTCTCCAGGGTGACTGCTTAACACTTCAACTCAAACTCCAGAGGTGAACAGAGGGGTTTCAAACATAGTTATCTGAATCTGCTCCCCCAAATTCACTGAATAGCATGAACATTCTAGACATTTATCGCTGGTGAATCAAGGACTGTGTCTGGATGGAAAGATGAGGGCACCTATGTTTATGCTTGGACAAGAGTAGAATCTTGAACCTCCGGCTGCCTGACACTCAGGGAGTCTGGATCTAATCGAAGTTTGGCCTGAGTCTTCCTCTTGGGCATCCTCACACCCTATCACCAACCAGAGGGTTGGCTGGTCCTGTTGACAACATAAAACCATGTCCTAGGGACTGAACTCACACAAAAGTGCCTGTGGCATGCTAGGGACAGACAGAGAGGAGCCCCCGAGTTTAGTGGAGGGTTAAACTGATGGACTTGTGCGCACTTGTTATTAAATGGTCCTCATGGAAGAATGCGGACTGCAGTTTGCTTTCATTGCAACTTGCCTGAAGACTCAGAACACTCGGCTCCTCCTTGATCCTTGGAAACAGTGATGTTTACCTAAGAACACCATGACTGTCGAGAGATCGGGAAGATACTGGGGGTAGTGTGCATGTTTGTGTGCAATTGAAGATGAGATTAGAACCTTCCACTTCCTTCAAGTCCTGCTTATTTTTCTCATAGCTCCCAGGCATACCTCATACCTCCCAGGTACCTCCATTATGTGTTGTTAAACAACCAAATGGGTTGACAGGTGTGAGATAATGCTGGCGATGGGTATGCAAGATACATTAGAGGAGACTGGCACTTTTTCACTCCTTCAGGACTATTCCAGCACATTCCACATGCTTCATTGGCACACCACCATGTATCGCACATTTCTTGACACCCTACTTGGATCTCACTCATCTCTCTCCATGGCTTCAATCATGGCCAAGAAGGGTCACTTTGGGGCCAAGGCCTGTGAAGTATGTCACTGGACATGTAGGAGAACCTCAAAGCCTAGAATTTACCATAGTAATCAAGACTGAGAAATCACTTTCCTTAGTTCGTAGCCAGGTTTGTCTTTATTTTTCTGCAGTATTTATTATATCTAGAAGGAGCAAGTGCCTAGTAGCCTAGACAGCTGACATGCCTCATTTTCTACCACTTTTCTCCTTCCCAGAACTAATTACAGGCCATGGCCATTCATTTAGAAACAGGAGAATAGCCAGTGGATGGATAGAGTGATCAGAAGGGCTCATGGGAAGTCATGTTTTCAGGCATCAACGGCTCAGGAGTGTGTTCGTCTCGGATTATATTCTGAGAGACACACATATGGAGGGAAGATGACAGGGCACTGAGAGCTGGAGTTGGGAGAGGAGCATACCACAGGAAGAATGCCAGCACACCATCCGAGTGGGCAGATCCAGGAAGAGGAGAGGTTTCAGAAGCTCTCGTGGGGTAACCTCAAGTAACCATCCCTTTCTAAAGAGGACCATTGCTGCCCAGCACATGCACACACATATGCATGCTTATACATACATGCACATATATGCTTATACATACATGCACATATACATGTACATATTCGTTGACCCCTGAGAAAGGCCTGAAGTTTCTCCCCTGAAGCTTCCACTTCAGGTGTGTACTGGCTTCCAGGGACAGGGGACACCATATCCCCATTATCCCAAGGACAAGCCATCTGGCTCCCAAGACTGTCCATTAAGGCACACCTCTGAATTAGATGGAGGAACTTCCAGATTGCTATAATATTTCCTGGAAAACCAGTGTTCCACTGTTTTCATTTGTGGGGGAGGGGGAACGTTCTTAGTACATTGAACCACAGTGGTCTCTGCTTCTATCCCAGCTAGCAGCAGCAGCATGGGGGAGCTTGAGGTGAAAGAAAAGATTCCAGGTCCCCCACAGTCTCTAGACAAGCAACCACCCCATCCTCCTTGACCATGACAGATGAGGAGATGTAGTAAATCTCAGCTACAGTGGCACTGAGCATCTGCCAGGCCTGTGCCAGCTCTTCCTGTAATTCCATGGGTGGGGGGATGGGCTTCTCTAGGCCCAAGGAGTGAACAAGGCCTTGTTGGTCTCTTGTCTTTCTCACAGACTCAGCCCAGAACCCCTCACCCCAACACCCACGTGGGCTAAGAGAATGCCAGTGAGTGTGGGCAGAATTTAATTGCTGGACAAGTTCAGATTTGCATCTTTGATCTGTAAACCTGGCAATGCTGGGTGATAGTGAGAATATGAGACTCGAGCATAGGCACACGTAGGGTTCAAATTCACATTTGTCGCTTATACTGTGTGACCTTGGGCAGGTGCTTCACATTTGCACCTCCCCCATGCCCTGAAATCTCAATACTCTCATAGAACTAGGGAGAGATATCCAGTTCCCAAGAGGACATTGAAGGGCACTTAGACAATGCATACAAACAGGCCAGCCCATACCTGCTGGCCACTCAGCTCCCTTTGGAGAATTAGATGAGACCAGTGATGAGGGTTTTAGACTTGGTTCAAGACACTGTGCTTTCTAGCTATTGGCACAGTAGGCACTTTATGACTGCCTCATAAGAGTCCTGAGAAGGAAACATCACCACCATCAACAGTACCTTTGCACAGCTCAGGAAACCAAAGCACAGAGAGACTATGATACCTGACTAAGGTACCATACGATTTGAGACAAGACCTTTGGGCACTGCTGTCTGCCCTATCTATGCCACTAAACTGAATTGAGTTCACTGAAAGAGAAGAAATGCAAGAGGCATGTTCTTGCATTCTATCAGAATTATTTGCCTAAGGTCTACTAAGGAAAGAAGAGGCGCTGTCTCAGCTCCTCTGCAGAGTGTTCTCTGTGGGGTCCAGGGGAACAGCCCCACTCAGGCCAGCTGGGTGGAAAAGCTTTGCTGAGACCTGGCAGAAGCAACTCTGCCCTGTCATGTCTTCCTCTGCAGCCTGCGTGCCTGCCGGGGTGCCTGAACAATGATTAACCAGCAGCGGGCAGGCCGCTGCAGGCTGGGGCGGAACAGCGGGTGAGCTCACCCCTTACACAATGGCTGCCCCACCCGCCTGCCTGGCTCCAGGGACTCAATAGAGAATGGCCAGAAGGCTCCTAAGAGCTGGGCAGTCAGTCCCAAGAGGGAAAAGAGACAGTCAGGCTAGGTGTGACAGCTACAGCCTTTGCTATGCCAACACCCTTCTGTAGCCTTTAGACATTCCTGTCAGGCCTCTAGCGCTGTGATTTCAGCCTAGCCAGCCATGTGGAGATGTTCCATAAACAGTGTCACCTGACCCCTCTCCAACACTTCCTCAGCCATAAGAGCAACAGCCCCAAGACTGGATTGGAAGAAGTAGGGACTGATAGGTCCTTCTCTACCGGATTCAAGACCCCACCCCCAAACCTTGTCCACAAATCTCATCTCTGGTCTGGTCACAGGAAAACACAAGTGTGTGCATGTCCCAGACATGTGCGCCCCACACCAGACCCTAAGGCCCCCTCCCTGGGAGCACTCCAGTTCTCAGAGGCTGCATGGAGGTGGTGAACTCAGAGCCCATGTCTGCCAAGCCTGCCTTGCAGACTCCTGCTATCTTCACACCTGCCCACTCCACCTCCCTGGAGGCTGGGCCTCTTGTTTGTTTGTTGAATGGAGCACTAAGGTCCTTTGTCCTAAATGAACTACACCATTTCAGGTCCAAGTTTCTCGGCTTCGGAGGCTGGGAAGTCTGAGGCTGGGGGCGGGGCTGTGAATGACAGCTTTCTGTGAGAGTTGGAGAGATAGGGATGACATAAATGAGGCTGTCTGTGGACTTCTTCGTGTTCCACACCCCTCCCTAACAAGCAGGAAAACCTAGTTCCCGCTCTGATACAGTCTTAGATGATGTAAAGGGTCATTTAGCTTTCTGGGCATCCCCTTCAAGGGTCTTCAATGACTTCCTGACGATTAAAAACAAAAAGTAAAAGGGCAAGCCTATTTTAAAATGTGCCATACTTTTGTCTCAGATTCACCAGCCCAGTTCTGGGGACCCCAAGTCCTGTGACGTCCTTGGAGCACCATTTCCTCTTTGTTCTCCTGAAAGATCTGGGTCTTCTTGCTCATGTGTAGCCTTCTTCCCAAAGGATACCTCATTCTCCACCTCTGTCTCCTGTAGCCCCTTCTTGTTCAATTCAACACCTCACAGGCTGTGCCCTGGGTTGGAGGGAATCAAATATGCCTGCTACCGTGTATACTAGTGGAGAGCCAGAGGTGTGGACAGACTGTGGATGCCAGTATGTGCCATGGTGGTATAAGGTCTTAAATGGCAACCTCATTCTAAGCTTAGCTGTATTTATTTATTTATTTTATCACATGACCTTTACAGAAAGCCTGTGAAGCAGATTACTTCCTGATGGGCATTTTAGAGATGAAAGGAAATGAAGGCACATTTGCCTGATACACAAAATTAACATGCAGCAGGTTACTGTCTGGTGCTGCAAGATGGACCACATGCACAAAAAAAAAAAAAAAAAAAAGGCAGCGGGAGAGGCATTTCCTAAACAGCTCTGTCTGAGCTGGAAGTGTGATGGGAGTGTGTCAGTTAAGGGCAGAAACCTTATGATCATCTCAGTGGATGCCGAAGGGCTTTTTGACAAGGTCCAATATCCCTTTATGATTAAAAACAAAAAAAATCTTCGGAGAATGGAAGGAATGTATCTCAGCATACAAAAGGTGACATGTGACAGACCTATAGCCATCAATATGCTAAATATGGAAAATGTCAAAGCATTTCCCTTAAAACCAGGAACCACACAGAGTGCCTGCTTCTTCATTCACATTCAATATAGTGCTCAAAGTCTTAACTAGAGCAACAAGACAAGACAAATAAATAAAGTAGACAAAAACAGGGAAGGAAGAAGTCAAGCTGTCACTATGCATGTATATTTACATATCCCTATATGTAAAAGATCCTACAGACTCTACCAGAAATTCTTAGAAGTGCTGCTATTTGGTCAGACAGAGTGGTAGTATGGGGAGGAAACAAGCAGAGAAGAGAGCTGAAAGGCGTCCAGGTGGGAAGATGCAGAGGCATTTGTCGGCTTTCCTAGAGCCCCGATTTCAGCCCTGACATTTAGTGAAGACACCACTTAGGAATGGCCTCAGTGCCTCTGTCCTCTGGCCATGACATAGGCTGGTCCTATTAAGCTTGAAGAAAGGCAGAGGATTACTAGACCCTCGCCTGAGATTCCAGCCACTCATGCCCTCCTGCCCTGCTCCCAGCTACTTATAACACAGCCCCAATTATACAACAGTGTAAGAGAACAGTAGACTGCGTAGGAGGTGGAGAGTTGAGAACGGGTAGGGATTCCACTGATGAAGTAGGGATTCCATAATGAAGTGTAGTACTTTTTGGTGATACGGCCATTTACAGGTTACCCACACTCCTACAACACCTCACCCATGTTCCCGTAAGTTAACCCAATACACTCATTGGTTCACTGTGCTGGAACCATTCCCTTGGTCCACCATTAGAGCCCTATATAGGGTAAATCGATGTTCACATCTTCCCAGGAAGAATGATGTAAGAACAGGGGTCATTGAGTAGCAGCTGGCTATCACTTTCTTTTCCAGATGCAGGGTGGAGACTGGGGTGCATGACTTTGGTGAGGAGTGACAGGGAAGATTCTAACCCCCAAATTGGTATCACCTAAGTAAAGTCAGAGCAGCCAGCCAGTAACATGGATGGGAGATTCCCACCAGCCAGCAAAGCTCTTCCATTTGGGAGTTTAGCTAAAGTCTTCCTGTGAGGGACCCATCCTAAAATGAGCGTAAGAGGCAGGGATCAGATATAGGCTTCCCCCCAGGGTGGGCCTGAGTGCTGAGACAAGACCACACGTCAGGGCTGTATGTTAGATCCTTGAGGCCTCTCCAGATCTGTCTTTATGAGCCTCATAATTGCACGCCTTCTGATGACATTGTCCTTCCAAAACCAAACACTCAACTGGCTATTTCTCAACTGAGTCACTATTCACTTCTCCTTCTCCCAGGAAATCAAACAAACTCCACCCTGCCCCTTCACTGCTCTGACCACAGCCATGCATCACCATATCCTGGGACGCACTTCCAAGGCCCTCTGCTCGTTCTTGCCCACAGAACACCGTGTTGTGCCCAGAGGTGCTATGCCAAGTGTGGGTTTGGTGGCTTATCTCACATTCTCTGCCTTTCAGGGGGTGGTCATTTGTACAGTGTGTTTCTTTCTTGACCCAAGAGGATTACCACATCCCTTGAGAGGTTGACTGGCCTTCATCCCTTACTCCGCCCCCTCTAGGTCCAGTCTATGGGGCTGGTATTCACAACTGTCTGGTGGGGGATGATCCAGCCTTTTGCTTCACAGACAGGCAACAAATGCCTCAGGGGACCCAGGTTGACCCACAGGTTGGTCAGGTCCAGTGAGCATACCTTTAAGAGGACCAGAGTGTGAACTTCGTCCCCAGTAGGGCAAAATAGAAAAGACAAGACAAGAGAAAGTACTTAGGCCTGTCAAGACCACAGGTGATACCGGAGCCTTGAAAATCTCAGAAAGGAAGCTGGAGAGGTGGCTCTGGAGAGGAAACTTGCTGCTCTTCTAGAGGAGCAAGGACCAGTTCCCAGGACCCACATTGCAGCTGGCAACTGTTAATACTTCTCATTCCAGGGGATCTAATGCCGCCTGGCTTCCATGAGTACCAGGCATACACATGGTGCACAAACACACATGCAGGCAAAACACTCATAACACATAAGAGAAAAATAAATGAATTTTAAAAAAATCTCAGGAAAGCCTTTCTTCCTACAGAGCATCCTGGATCTAGAGTGCAAGGCTTTTCCTCTGCACACCTCTCAATGCAGAGCACAAGGTGTACTAGTTAGCAAGCTCTGTGACCCAGATTCTCTTCTTCATCTGGAGGATGGGACTTAATGGTGCTATATACAAGAAGGCAGAGTACCTTTATTCCCACTATAGCCTCTTTCCACAAGACTCCAAGCAGGATATACGTGTAGGGTCTTCCCATCATAAAACTCCCCGTTAACACAGGGTGGGGCAGCACTCATAGGGCTCAGATTATATCAGAACAGCCAGGGCAGTACTGAATTGAAGTTGGGCAAAGTCCCTTGGGCTCTTTTTTCACAGCAGCCCAGCAGTCAAAGAGTGCTGTTGAATTCTTGAGGCTCGTCACTGTGGGAGCAAGTAGAGGAGCCAGAGCTGAGCCCACCCCACCCCACACACATACACACCACGGGCATCATTTATACAGGAGAATGATGCCAAAGGCCTAAGGAACCTTCTGAGACCCCAACCAACCCTGTGCAGGATACCAGAGCAGCTCTGGTTGGAGGTCCTTTAGTCTTTTCTGTTTTCCCAGTGCCCTGAGGGAGCATGGATGCAGAAGCCTTCCCTGGGACAATCTGCTTCCTATTGGGATTCCCCAGTAACTTCCCTCAGGTCACCAGGCAGCTCCACACAGCAGCAGCAGTTCAAAGGGGTGAGGAAAATTGGAGCACTGTATCCCAGGGCCCAAGGGTGAACCAGCCCTGGGTGGGTAACTGCTCAGACAAGTCTGACTTAGGGTCATCCTAGCCATGCCTGGAACACTTTCAGGAAGGAGGTCAGTGGGTCATCTGAACAGGAAGTTCTCAGGTCACATCAAATGTTCCGTGCCACAATCCCTTCATTGAACCTATTTCCAGGAAGTCATCAGTCTCGAAGATAGGGTGGGGGAGGGGCCCTCTGGTGTAACTGTCACAGGTTGGAGCCATCCAGCAGCTCTGCCCTTAAGTACATTCTGTAAAAAGCCTCAGCTGAAGGCACTGGTCACACACTGTAATTCCCAGCAGTCCCATGATAGCCCTGCACAGGGAAGACCGGCCATGTTACCAGGGCCTCCAGGCACATCCTGAGGAGAAGAGCACCCAGCTCTAGACACCACCTCAAGAGATGGCTATGAAAGCCAGATATTGTACTCCTTCCTGTGATGAAGCTAAGAAGCGATCCTGCCACCTTCTCTCTATGTATATATTTGCTTCTCCCTGGTTGTTCTAATGGTTGACTCACCAGGCAGCTACCTCGACCTAGGGACTAATCAGGCAGACAAAACCCTCGTGTCACATACTGAGAGCTCCTCTGTGTAGCTTTGCCTCCTCCCACTGCTGTCAGCCTCACTGACGTGCAACCACGCTACTGTGTGACAAAACTTCCTAGGGAGAAACAACACACACCTAGTCATCCCTATATAGGAATCCCACAACTGCTGCTACCAACAAAGTCCCACTTGGTGAATCATGACTGTTGTAGGGGTTGCATTCAGGAATATAGGTGAGGAGTCACTTACAGGAGCAGAAATGACTCAAAGACAGCTGCAGTCACCAAAGCCCACCCCGGCATGGGTGACAGCTCACAAAGCTAGGAACCTGGAGCCCACTGCTCAGCCTGCAGGCAACTCAACAGGTTGGAGAACGTTCTTTCCGGGTGCCTTGAGTTGGCTTAAACCTCTTCCGGGAGGCTTGGCTGGTTTCTGCTTCTTCCATGTAGTTGGTTGCCGGAGAATATTATTTGCAGCTTGGCTCTGCTCTTCTCAGACGGACCCTCGGCTTTTACTGTTTACTCTGGAGGGAGGAGCCTAGTGAATCTGATAGGTTCCAGGACTTTCCTGAAGATCTTTTGAGTTACTTCCTGTTTGAGGAGCTTCCTTGAAGGATAGGATGTTCCAAAAGAGGAGGAAACTGTTAAACAACACAGACCCGAAGGGAATCTGAAAAATATGAAGGTCATAGTGGAGGACAAGCTGCTTTCAAATCCCCTTCCTTAGAAGCTTCTGGAGTTTCAGACAGGTCCTCCTAGCATTCCAGGATCCAGCTCAGTGGCCACTTCCTTTGGGACAACTTCACTGTGAATGCTGATTGACTTGGAAACCAAAATGCAGTTGATCAGAAAATAAATGGGAAAAGAGAGGGCAGTCCTGCTGGAGAGGAGGAAGAGAGATAGGAGAAGCCACAGGGTCCTTTTCTAAGGCTGGCGCTCAGTGTCCCATATGGAACTGCAGGGCAGAGGATCAGGTTGGGAGGAGAACCTCTCCTATAAGGGACAAAGGAAGCATCCAGAAGACGAAGCTAGTTGTCTCTCCAAAATGAAGGTTAATGGCGAGAGTGGTCAAACTAGCTTGGCACCTCCTCTGAAGGCCTCCAAAGACTGATTAACCCTCAGAGAAAGTAGCCCTGCAGCAGGGAGGGAATGATGGGAAAGCCAGCTAGGAACTGGAGGTCAGCATGTGCTTCCCAACAGGGACCCTGACTCACAGAGCCCACAGCTTGTTCCAGGGTTGGCTGAAGAGTCAACACTTCAGCTCCATGCAGAAAGGCTCCCACAGAATTCTTCCTTCTCCCATCAGCTCACCTCCTGCCCAAACTTCATATATGACATCTTCAGCTTTGCAATCCTTTTCTGGGGGATGAGGAGATGTCTTGCTCATCTCTCTGGATCAGCCCCTCCATGACAATGCTGAGTCCCGCTGACAGTGGTCAGGCCCTGAGTTCTTCTATGTCTTTTTAGAAGAATGATAGACTCTCTAAGGGCAGGGCCTCTATCCCAGAGGGATACTGGGAGTTGAACATCCAGTTGCTACTTGGTAGGGACTCAGCTCTGTCACTAAAACCCCTCAACCTTGCTTTAACTCTTATAGCCTACAGTATCAGGGAGCCAGCCAACATGGAGTTCTTTAGAATCCCTGCCTGAGACTCAGCTTACATGGGCTTGCCAGCATTCACCAGGTTCTAGACCTAAGACCTAGGGCCTAGAGTTAGCTAGTGACCCAGCAAGGAACCTCCCAACAGCTTCCAGTCCTAGCTTGCTGTTCCTCTCCCCCTCAGAAGCCAACTGCCGATGAGTCAGTCATGGGTGCAAAGGGAAGTGTGGCTTTTTGTAGTGTCCACAAACATGAAGGAGGGTTTCTCTGCTGCCTCAGGGAAGGCTCCTGCCACGGCACAGCCTTAAGATTTGTAGACTCTAACATGGATGTGCTTTAGAGACCCACGCTGCCATGTCCATGAATATTCATGTCGATTTACAGCCAAGGGAGCAAGGCCAGTTCCTCTTCTCGGGACTATCTGTGGATGTCTCAGAAGCCATGTGTCTATTGCGAGACAGGAGATGTGGTCTGGAACCACATGGCCCTGGAGGAAAACCCTGGGAAGACTGGCTATGCTGCCTCCTGGGTGGTGGCTGGGGCTGCAGCTGGCCCTGTGCCTTTCATCTCCAGATGCCTGGGCCCCAGTCCTCACATGGTGTCCAGAAGGTTCCAAAGGCTGCCCTTGCGAGAAGCTGCCAGTGGCAGTGTTGACAGCAGGGGGCTACGCCACTCAGTGCCCTTGGAGCTTGTGGATTTTAGTTTTCACCACACCCGTCTCTGCCCTCAAAGTCCTGAACATCCTTTTAAGGGGTGTTTATTAACTGGATATGGGGAAGAGGGTGGTCCATGGGTGGGGGAAGGGCAGCGAGGGTGTATGAGCAGGGACGGCTTTGTTCAAAAGGAGCCCTCTCCTGTGACTCCTGGAGATGCGCTTGAGCTACTATGTGTGTGTGTCTGTGTGACTGGTTGTTGCACCTGCCTGCTTGAAGAAATGATGGCCTTTTTCCTGCTCGCAGTGATGACCATGTGCCTGCGACGCTCCAAGTGCCCAAAAGGGGTGCTATTTCCAATGTGCACAGAGGGAATACATGCTTCTACAGAGCCTCTAACTATTGCTGGGGGAGGGGGTGTCACCCATTCCTGGATAGAATTAGGATATGGAGAAAGACTCAGAAGGTGTACAACCGCCAGTCAAAACTCAGTTCAAGCCGGGCTGTGGTGGCAAATGCCTTTAAAACCAGTGCTTGGGAGGCAGAGGCAGGTGGATATCTGAGCTCAGGGCCAGCCTACTCTACAGAGTGAGTTCCAGGACAGCCGGGGCCACAGAGAGAAACCCTGTCCTGAAATGAACAAAGAAACTGAAAACCAAAACACCAACTCAGTTCAAAACCTCAGTTGTCCGCTGCCAGAGCGGCTTCTTCCTCAGTGCTCCACCTGGCTGGTGGCTGTAGCTACTCCCTGAGGTCCCAGCTGCTTTGGGGCCAGCTGGACCCTTCCCTTCTGCATATCCCCCAGAAGACAGTGCAGAGGGCAAGCAATCCAGGCCCTTCCAGAGACTAAAGTCTCTGAGCTGAAGGCTAGAACTAGACTAAGCCAAACCCCAGTGGGCTCTGGGCTCAGCCAAGTCTTCTCTTGGCATCTCAGTGTTTCCTATGTGTCCTATGGGTAGGAGGGACAGGAGGGGGTCAGCGTTCAACACTCCTGCATTCTTACAACTTAACCTGAAAACACACACACACACAGAGAGAGAGAAAGAGAGAGAGAGAGAGAGAGAGAGAGAGAGAGAACTCTGTGGAGGAGACTGGAGAAGCTAGGACCTACCCTAGCTGTGGTTCTGACACTGTGACCTGAATCAAAAACTTAACACAGTCTGGCCACATACAGGGAGAGTGCTATGAGAGGGAGGGTGCTATGGCCCAAGCAACCTCAGCTGCCCCATAACGACCCCTTTAAGCTGTTCTATGCCTTGCCCTCTAACACCTTTCCTCTGCTCCTCATTCTCACCCAGCACCAGGAGCAAAGAGCTGGGACAGACAAGAGTTAATGCCTGAAGGAGTACGTGGATGGAATGAGTACGTGGTCTCTCTCCACTCTGGCTTTCAGCCTTCTAATCCCCTTCCCATCCCAAGGCCTGACTAGGGGGCAGAGCCCAGGTGTTTCTCATTAAGAGTTTTATTGCAGATTCTCAGGCTCCAGCCAAGGAAGGCTGAGAGAGGGCTTAATCCTGTGCCCCGCCCCCAAGCTGAGCCCCCACACAGCAGGAGTCAGGTTACCACGCAGGAGTCTGTCCTCTCTGGCCTTCCATCCTCTTGATAGGTCATCCAAGCCCCTTCCTTCCCCTGTCTTTCTAACTGCAGCTGCCAGACCAGAGCATCTCTGTAAGAAATGCTAATTATCCTTTGTCCACATCCAAAATTCACTGAAGACTGCAACTCTTCCCTCTTGGTTCTTCTTTGCCTTCTCCTCCTCCTCCTCCTTCAATACAACCCCTGATTTGTAACTCTTGTTCATTTCCATGGTGTGAAAATTACCACCATGGTCAGTTTTGAATCACCAATGTAAGTCTCTGAACTCAGACACACAATCAGCTCTCACAAGTCAACGGGAGCTCAGCATCATCCTCTCTGCACCTCCTTACTGGCCCCTGGCATCCCTCCAGCTCCATCCTCCACCACTTCCCCACCCCTGATACAAACTCGGTACATTGAGTGGCTCCTAAGTGTAACTAGAACTTTCCAAAAGCACCCCGTCCTCTGCCTGGCCCCATGCTGAAAGGCATGCTCATTAGCTCTGCCTACAGCAGGCTTTTGGACCTCTATGTGGGTTCTTGCCATGGGACTGTGGGTTCCTTTTTTGTTCACCCATGGGTCTTAGCCCCTGACCTAAAAGAGGTTCATGACTGTACTGAAAGAGTGAGGTGCAGACAACAACCCTTGGGGAAGGTCTCCCTTTGGACCCAGGACCATTGCCTATGTAAGCTTCCATGTGGAACCCTGAGCTGCCTTTTTGGCTAGCCCCTCAGCGCTTATGTTGCCCATAGTCCCACTACTGATAGGACATGGCCCCCAGGGTCTGGTATGACCTATGCCACTGGTATAGGGACACAGAGATGCCTGAGGTAGGGAAGACATGAGCTTTCATCTTCCTTCCTCCCGGCTTTTTGGTTCCTTGCAGGCTTATTACCATCATGGACCAATGCAGCTCACAGGACCATTATCAAGGCCACTCTTTCCCATGCATTGGGATAGCTTCAGGCTTGGCAAGGCAGCTGCAGCTAAAAGAACATCCCCCCTACCTGTCCAGGTAGCTTCTATGACTCGAGTGGGTAATTGCCACCATTCATGGAGTGCTTGCAAAGAGCCCACGGCACACTGGTCAGTGGTTACAAACATTACCTTGATGTATGCTCCCACAGACCTAATGATGAGCTGAGAGCTGCCCGCCCTATTTCCCAGACAAGAAAATTGAGGTTCTGAAGAGTTAGCAGTCAGGCAGCAAGCGGAATAGGGTCTAAGCCCCAAACCCTGCTTCTGTATTACTCCTTGACCCTAACACAGGCAGGTGGGTGTGTCTAGGGCCAGCGGGTTCTAGGCATGTAAGTAATGCTAGCTCTCATTTGCAGAGATCTAGATCCTGCTGAGCAGCAAGGAGGAGGAAAGCACGTTTACCTTTCTCTTTCACAGTCTCAGCTGAGCCTGAAGAAAAGCAACCACAGGCTTGGATTTCCAATGAGGAATCGGAGGCTGAAGGAGGTGGAAGGCTCTGCTATAGGCCCTCTGCTAGTGCAGCAGAACTTATTTAGACACCAGAGTCTGAGGTTTTAGGCTTCTGTCTGGCACAGGTGAGGATGGAGGTTATAAAGGCAAGGCTAAGAAAGCCAGCTGCAGGTCAGGCTCTGCCCAGCATTCTCTCCTCTGTCCCCACAGTGGGCAGCCTTGCAGCCTTGAGCAAAGTCTCCCCTTTCCACACATGTGTCCTCTCCTTCATCAGTAGGATGGGAATTAGACCTGTACCCTATGCAGCCTCAGGGTTTTTGTGAGACTGTGACAGATTATGATGGTTGTAACAGCTGAGGACTGTAGGTGCGAGCCCTGCTTGGGGTGGGGGTGAGCCTAGGTCACCAGCTTCATACTGAACTTTTACTATAAGGTACATCTCAGGGATACCCAAGCTCTCCTCTAAGAAGTGGAGACCAGGCCAGCCATTTGTGGTCAAAGCAACGAAAAGCTCCCTGGGAGAATGCCCTGCTGTGTGTCTGGCTTCTGAGAACTGGAAGACCCTTGTCAGTTGTACCAAAATAAACATTATCTAATGTGTTCAGAGGAGTGGCACACTTGACACAGAAGGATGACTTTATTAAAAGAGAGGCACCGTAATTAACACATGTCTTATATAGCTCTGGGAACCTGGAGGGTACAGGCCAGTAGCTGATGAAGTTCCTCCTTTGGAGTAGAATACACCCACACGTCACAGGTTCCATGTTGGCTAGGCTGTACCTGCAAGAGAGGTCCGGACTGCTTCTGTATTAGGAGCCATGGGGCACAGTGTAGGCTCTGCCCCTCATCCCTTAGGCAGGAAGACCAAGCACGAAGGAGGATGCTTGACTCTTTGCTCATTACCAGTCCCAGGCCTGGCTGCCAGTAGCCATGGGTCACCATGTCCTGGAGGAATCCCAGAAAATGTGAGTGGTCATCTCTCAACTAGCACATTCTCCAGCTGATGGGGAGTTGAGGCGTAGACTGGGGAACTGAGGTGCAGATGGTCATGGGGCACAAGGGAGTAGACGGCCACTCCAGGGCTCCTGACACCTTCCTGGCCTTGAGCTGTCACCGTGCAGTCACAACAGCCATCATTTACAAAGAGCAACTGCTGTCTGTAGGGTGCCTCAGCCCCGTGGCGTGTTTGGAGATAGTTCACATGGCTGAAAAATGGTTGAGCCAGGGCTTTGAGCCCAGGTGTCCAGTTCCAGAACTTTCTCTGAACCTCCATCTTGTCTTCCTCTGTGAACTCTAAAGGAATGACCACATCCCCTGCCTCCTCCATTTGCACAGATTTAGAATTCAAAGTGTCTCTTTTGCCTGTCCACTGGCTGTGCAGATTTCAATGCATCCATGCCTTAACAGAAGGTATCCCAAATATAGTCTGCCTAATGAAGCTGTGGGACTTTGCAGGGATAAAGGTATGAATGTGGGCTAAAATATTGCTGTCCTGTAGGGAAAGGTATCCTTCCCTTAGTGAACAAGGATTTCTACATTACCAGAGCTGGACACCAGTCTGGAAGGATAGACTGAGAAGGTTCATCCTAAGTAATTTTATCCATAGGATATCTGGAAATCCATGTCAAAGCTATGGGGACAGAAAGATCAGAGGGCAGGGAGAATTGACCATTAAGAACATGGAGAAGCTCTGGAAGTCAATCTGGCACTTCCTCAGACAACTAGGAATAGCGTTTCCTCAAGATCCAGCTATACCACTCCTAGGCATATATCCAAAAGAGGCTCAAGTACACAATATGGACATTTGCTCAACCATGTTTGTATCAGCTTTATTTGTAATAGCCAGAAGCTGGAAACAACCCATATGACCCTCAACTAAGGAATGGATACAGAAATTGTAGTACATCTACACAATGGAATATTACTCAGCAATAAAAAACAAGGATATCATGAAATTTGCAAGTAAATGGTGGGAACTGGAAAGGATCATCCTGAGTGAACTATCCCAGAAGCAGAAAGACACACATGGTATATACTCACTCATATAGGCATATAAAATAGGATACACCTACTAAAATCTGTACACCTAAAGAAACTAATCAAGAGGGAGGACTCTGGCTAAAATACTCAATCCCCAGCCAGAAAGGCAAAGCAGATTGACATCAGAAGAAGAAAACAGGAAATAAGCTAGGAGCCTGTCACAGAGGGCCCCTGAAAGGCTCTGCCCTGCAGACGCTGAGACTTATGGCCAATTGTTGGGCAGAATGCAGGGAATCTTAGGAA
>CM053755.1:25741012-25754415 GCA_028658305.1 Pachyuromys duprasi
TCGGCTAAGGGCTCCAGAGGCCTCCTGACCTCTGTCACTTACCAACTGAGTGCCCTTAGAGAAGTCACTACAAATCTTACAGCCTCAGTTTCCCCACTTGTAAAACCGTGCCAGCACTAACATGTGCATGACAAAATGGCCACAAAATTTCTGTGCAAGTTAAAAAAGTAAAATAAAAAAGCATAAAGCCCGGCAGGTAACAAGTGTCCGTTCTAAGTAGTGCCTGAGAGCCACTGAACCTGTGATGAAGAAAGCTGGAATTCGTGGCAACTGCCTATGCCAGAAGGCTCACACTCATGGGGTGGGGGTGGGGGTGCCTATGCTCAAGATGGAATTTCAAGAGAAGAGAAAGCAGGAGGGAGCCAGCTCAGCAGGAGCCTCCTTAGACCATCAGAGTGGTCCAGCTGAGGCTGGGCACCAAGGAAACAGGGTCACCATGGCCCAGGAAGCCTGACAGGACCCAGGCACAGCCCAGTCAGCCTCATTCATCAGCAGAGCAGAGCAGGGAGAGCCAGGCGCAGGACCCATGGGGGCAAAGCTACAGCCATGTAAGCATGGCTAGTTACAGAGGCGGCTCCACGCACAGAGAAGCTGCAAGGCCAGAAGCAACCTTGAACTTCCTTTACACAGGTTTTGAGTCTAGACAGGGCCATCTTCAAGGACAGTTGGCTCAGTGGGGCTCAACTCCAGAAAGCAGTTATAGCCCATCATGACCAGACCCAGTAGACGACTGGTTCTCAACCTTCCTAATGCTGCAACCCTTCAATACAGTTCCTCATGCTATGGTGACCCCCACCACCATAAATTAGTTCATTACTATTTCATAACTTTAACTGTGCTGCTGTTATGAATGTAAAATATCTGATATATGACCCCAAGGGGGTCGTGACCCGCAGGTCAAGACTCAAGAGTTTACTGTGGCCTGTCCATAGAACAGTCGGATCCCATCCCCTTACCACACATCAGCCCACATCCTGCATACACTGCCCCTGGTGGTACCCCAGATTCCTGTGGAGCCTTCCCTGTGGCTGCCTCCTTCAGTGATAGAGAATAGTGTCTACTAGACAGGAACAGCCCCCAAGATCATAGCTTCCTTCTCATTCTAGGTCTCAGCTCCACCCTCTCCTAGGCCCCTGACACCCACCACGAGAGGGAAAGCTGGAGATGGAGGTAGAGAGGTCCCATATGCAACTGAACCAGCCCAAGTCAGGGGTGCAGATATTGTTCAACGTGAGGCACCTAAGGCTGCAAAGATATATTGGGGCCCAGGCAAACATAAGGCAGCCAGCCTCTTCCCTCCATATAGAAGCCCCAAAAGTCAGCAATTTCCCAAAAGGGAGGGCTTCTCTAAGAGATAAGACTGGGTCTTCACAGGGAAGCAATTTGTTCGCCTGGCTTTGCTCAGCTTATCCCTCTGTGATCTTGTTTACACAACAAACTTCTAGAGAAAACCTTCACTGAAACCAGCAAACCAGGTCCTGGGCAGGGAAAGGGGGTGGGGAGCCAACCCTCTCCCACACCCTAAGCCTCCAACCTCTGCTAAGCGGAAGAGAGCCAACTCACTGACTGCCCCACCTAAACCCTCAGCTGGGACCTTTCCGATGGAGAGGAGAATTGGGGGGGCGGGGGAGGAATGTGAGTCTCATAGGGAAAGCCCCAGGTCCCGGCTCACTGGAGTCTTCTGGAGTCTTTGATGCACCTTTTGGGTACCATTTAGAACCCTGTGTGTTCCTGAGAGCTCATAAAACCCTACTCAGTATCTCTTCTGACCTGGGTCCTTCTAAGACCATGTGACCACGGCTTAGAAATGTCAAGGGATAAGAAAACTCCCATCGGGTGACCTACCTCCTGCCACTCAGGGAGGTAAAAGCCAGCCAGCCCTACCTTTCACCTCTGAAGGCCTCAAGAAAATCAGCTGCTCACTAAACAAATCAAGAATAGAGAACAGAGCGAGAGAAAGGGCTCAGCAGGGAAAGGTGCTTGCCAGTGTGTGATGACACATTTGATCCTGGGACTCAAGTGAAGCAAAGAAGAGATTCCTGTAAGTTTGCCTGACCTCCTCCATATGCCTGTTGTGACAAATGTACACCACGCGGATACAGGGACACACACAGACACACACACTTTTAAAAGCTTATAGAAGAAACCTCATGGTAAGAAAGATTTTTCATGGTCTATGCTATCAAACCCAGGGCCTCTTAGCTTTCTCCTACTGAAGCACAGAGCCTGGGAGCTGGCTAATTTGAAAACCTCTAATTGGAAAGTTAGAGGTTTGGTTTACCTGGAAGGTTCATGGAAGCAGATATATGGAATGCCGACACAGGGTGGAAGAAGACCAGTCATCACATCTGCTTCAGCCATCCCCTGGGCCTGTATAGTAAGAACCTTGGAGAGACACTCAAGGCAGGGGCCCAGTCCAGAAGAAAGGAGCAAAGGCCTTCCCTAGGGATGGAGATAATTCTCACCACTCACTTTAGTTCCTAAGCCTCCCCTGCAGCTCCTCAGGTCCTGCTGAGATTAGCATCTCTGATAGATAAGGAACAGCACTTCCCAGGGTGAAGGACCTAACCCAAGGCCATCAGCCAACAAGTGTTCCCACACTGAAGTACATCCTTCCTTCCCTACTCCCCAGGCCTAAGGACTGCCTCCTGTGGCTGAGCCCATCTGTTGCCAGCAAAACGGCCTCAGTTACTTCACCACAGCTGTAACACCAGGAAGCAAGATGAAGTACTTAGCTCTGCCTAGCAGCCCAGGTGGGTTCCAGGCACACACTTGGATAGTATAGAAGGATGGTATAGAAAAAAAAAACAGTATGGGTTAGGACTGGGTAGATCAGAGTTTCCTCCAGCTGTGAGTTATTGCCGAAGACCACGTTTGGAGTTGTGGGCAGAGGGCTGGCCAGGATGCTTAAAGGCAGCCTGGAGCCACTTCCTGCCGGCTCCCACACCCACACTGCCTGGAAGGAGGGCCACCCTCTGTGGCAGGCACTGCAGTCCGATGGAGCCCTGTGTTCTGGCTGCCTGGGACTGAGGGTAGTCTATATTCCGGCATTTTGTCATGTTGTCCTGAGTGTGAAGACACCTCAGCTGTGCCACAAATCAAGGAACCAAGTGGGTCAGAGATTATGGGCTTTTTGGAGAGGACGCCCATCTGCTCCCTACCCCAGTGGTCTACACAGACCTTTAACTTCCAATCAGCCCCCTACCAAGTCACCTGCTGCGCAACTTCAGTGGCGTCTAGATCACACAGCCCTTAAGAAGCATCACTGACGGCACAGGACTGTGAGCTTTGTATTTTAAGGCGTACACCTCCAAGCCTGGAAACCTGAGTTCCAGTGCCAATACCCACACGGTAGGAGGAAGAGAACGGACTTTGCCAAGTTGTCCTCTGACCTCCACATACATGTCCACGCATAACACATGAAATAACAGGTAATAAATTTAAGGTCACAGAATCTTGATATTAAATGGGTTCCTCAACTTCAAAAATCTGTATTCGTTACCTGGGAACTTGAAGGTACAAACAAGGTGAGAAGTAGCCTTGTCTTGACCCTAACAGAACTCCCAGGACATGCCCAATGCCCCACTCTGGGGGCTTCAGGAAGGAGAAGCCTCAGAGGCTGGGCAGGAGAGGATAAGACAACCCGCTAACAAGTCACTAAGTTGGGCAATGCTGGGAACGTCCCTTCTTGGAGTGGGAAAAAGGCAGAACTACGGGCTGTCTGTGGCTGCCTGGTGCCGGAGCAGAAGCCCCAGCTTCTGTGGGTGGGAGAGCCGGAGTCACTGAATCAACAAGTCCCATTAGTCACAACATCCAGGGACAAAGAGCTGCTGTGATCAAAGGAGCTGGGTCCCAGCTAGTCCGGGGCGCCCACCCCTGTTCTAGGAGCCCAGGCTTCAGTCACACGGTCTCTGTCCACTCAACATGCGACTGCTGGGAAGCACAGCGATTCATGCCCCCCACTCCGACAGTCACACCCCTTACTCTTATCCAACCAAGGCTCCATTCCACAGCAAATACCCCCGGGGTGATGCAAGTAGGCTCACAGGATGCAAGAGATCTACCCCCACTAAAGTGTCTTAGTCAGACCTATGGCTCTAAGAGCTATGGGCCACTGCTCACCCCGCTAGAATCTACAAGTCAGGGGTGCTGGGCTACAGAACTCTCGGTTTCACCTCCCTCTGTACAATTGGAGGCATGACCTTGAGTGAGAATAACATCCAAACCACCACCTGCATCCAGCGACCCAAAGGGCTACCACAATGTCAAATGACACTTCCTGCTCAGAGGCTGTACTTTGTAGCCAGGGAGCTCTGGAACCCAGTGGTACTAGCAGAGCGGCCTGGGAGGGCTCTAGATTATGCTTGACTTTTGATGGCTTCACTCTTAGCACACATCATGGTGCCAGGAGAGGCTGCTTCACCAAGGAGCTGAGGGAACTACTCAACCTTCCAAAGGCCCTTAAACCCACCAAGAAAAGGAAGACCCTCCTTCCTGCCAGGGTCCGCCAATAACAACCTTGTTTTCCCAAGTAGCTGGCCCCCCAGCCCAGCACCTTCACACTAGCTGCCCCACAGTGTAACCTGAGTGACATCAGCGGGAGGATGCTGCAGACACTGAGCTATCCCAGGGGGTCCCAGAGGTCAACGTGTGCCTCAGGGGCAGCTGCGCTACAAGGTACAATGTGTCTCCAGAAGCTAAAACCCATTCCTATCCTGGCAGGCCTCAGCTTGTTTCTTGGTGCCCTACAGTCTGGGGGTCTTGCCCATTCTGCTTCCCATAGTCATCTTTTCCTCTGGTCCTCACTGGAATTCGGGAAGCATGTAACAATAGGGTGGACTGTCTCGAAGCGTCTCCAAAGAGGCTCTCGGGGACAGCACCAGATCTAGCTTAGCTACTGCTACACTGGGTGTCTGGGCAGCTCTCGGTGACTCTGCACCCACTGGGCTGGTGGGGAAGGAAGCGGCCTGACTGAAGAATTCTGAGTACTTTTATGGCTGTCACAGGTTGTCTACAGGCTGGAGAATATGTGATGACAGGAGACCAGAGATTCATGCTGGGGTGGTCGCCAACCCTTCACTTCTCTCCTAGGGAGCTGAGAAACTGTAGGGAGGCCTCAAGACCCAGAAACCCCCTCCTAAACCTTCAGGCAACAACCAGATTTCCGGCTGACAGGCACCATGATTTATCAGCTTTCTTTCTCTCCACCAAGAATCAAGCTGGGACCTGCAGAGAAGGTGACTGGTGACCTAGCAGGGGAGTGAATGAGAGACCCAACCCAGGGTGGGGCCAAGGTGAGGACAGGCAGGTAATGAGAAGTGTTGGCTGCCTAGCTAGGGAGCCCAAAGAACCTCCAAGGCCCAGACCCTGGCAGCATTTCCACTGAAAGGACCGATTCCCCAAAAATTTCCCTGGGACCACACACATCCCCCCACACATCCCCCACCATCTCAGAATTCCCCGTTGCTCCTCCACTCCAGCTACTCATTCCCTATGTGTCTTGGGGATTTGGGGGAATGAGGAAAGCCGATGTCCTCTCTTGGTTTTAATGACCCCCTTTGCCAGCATTCCCCTTTAGTGTAACATCAGAGGGCAAACCAAGGTCAATGCCAGAGCCAAGTCTCCCAGCCCCAGGCCCTTTCCCTGCACCATACCTCCAGTCTCAATACCCACCATAGGTCAGTGTCACTTGAGTACCCTGATGCGCACACCTCCCTGTGGGGCTCGCACCTGCCCTGCAACCCGCATGCCAGGACTAGTCTCTGAGCAGGCTCCGCTGAGAGCCGGGTGGGAGCTGTCAGAACCCAGCCAGGACGGGCAGGATGAGATTTCAGTCAGTGTGGAGCAAGGGCACCTGGCCCAGGCCCAGCCAGCCTCTCACTAGGCACTGCTCCTGGAGGGACTCAGGGAGAACCTAGTTCCCCAGACTTGCCAGGACCCCTCTTCAAGTCCTTTGGCCATGACCAGCTGGATGTGCCAAGGGAAAATGAGAAGACCCAATAGAGTGAAAAAGATGTCTTATAATTTGGGCTGTTTCTTGGAACAAACCTTACTTTGGCTACTATACCATAGGAATTTGACAGAATGGAGGCAGGAGGGCTCCTAGGGTCCAGCCTACTCCTTTGCCTACCCCATGTTCTCTGGCTGGGGGGTCTGGCTCACCATCAAGGGGCAATCAGACACAGCGGCTGAAGCAAAGGGCAGCAGACTGTAGGCATGGTACCCAATAGTGGTGGTAGGTGGAGGGTAGGGACACTGGGCACAGTGACTTGATGGCATCCCTCTCTACTTTCAAAGAGCATTATGGCCCAGGTGGCTGCTGGAGATGTCCAGAATCAAAGCGTCTCTGGGTAGCAGCCTGTGTAGATGCTAGAAAGGCATTCTCGAATTGTCCCTACCCCACCCCATCATGCTGACCCCAGCCTATTCCAAAGATATGCAAAGGGCCGCCTCAGATTCCCTTAGGTACAACTTGCCAGTCAGGGCCAAGTGACTTGAAGAATGGTGGCAGACAAGTCTGGGGGTTAAATCCTGTCTGGAGCAATGTAGGAACCTCACCATTCTTGATTCTGGGATGTAGACTTTCAGCCTACCAGCACCCCAAAAACTGCTACCTAGCTGATTACAGACTCTGCGGGGCATGGGGACCAAACATCTGTACCACATAGACTTCTCACAGCCATTTTGCCCCTGAAATTGCTAAATAAAGTATCCTCAAGTTTCACAGAAGCAGAAACTACAGCTTTCAACACACCTGTACCACCAGCCAGGGCTCCAGCGCAGAGGCTGAGGACAGGACTCCAACTCTAAACATCAAATCTCTTCTTAGTGTCCCTGCTGATGTGCAACGCCCTTTTGAAAATTAAAATGCCAGGGGCTGGAGAGATAGCTCAGGGGTTAAGAGCATTGTCTGCACTTCCACAGGTCCTGAGTTCAATTCCCAGCAACCACATGGTGGCTCATGACCATCTATACTGGGATCGGATGCCTTCTTTTGGCACATAAGTGTACACAGATAGAACACTCATGAAATAAATTCATTTTTTTATAAAAGAAAATTAAAATGCCTGTAGGGTACCAGTCATTTCCATCATAGCATAAATCTATTTCCTATGGGGGAGGGTCTAATTCTGGAACTAGGGCACCGCAGTTGGGTATGGGCTACAATAGATGGGGAAAGATTATAAAAAGGAAACTAGAAGATACAAAGAGCAAATTTCTTTAACCTCTGTCAGAATGCAGGTGACAGGAAGACCATGCCCAGGAAATATGCTAAATTTCCTCTTTCCCCTTTAACTACAAGATACCTATCTATCTTGAAAAGGCACTGAGGCTTCTGGGAAGCAAACAGAAGGCAGAGAATGCTGGGAGTGGTCCCGTGACAGGGTGGGCTAGCCCGAGGTGTAGGACTGTCTGGACGGAGCTTGTATTTGAAAAGGTGGGTGGGTTTCTCAGTTCTCAGAGTGCGCCCCAGCCCACACAGGAACAAAACAGCCGAGGCCCTTTCACTGACATCTCACAGCCTCAGTGAACTGAAGCCGTGCATAACTCCATAGCCTTAGTAGTTGACACAGGGGTGGCTAGAAGGGAATATGGGAGCAGGGCCCAGCAGTCTAGAGGTCCAGGAGCCAGCAGCGGGTGGGAGAACCTAAGTGCCTGACCCTGGCCATAGGGGCACGTGACACAAATCTAGACCTTAGGACATCAGCCATTGTGGCTGCTGTTTCTTGAGTAATATGCCAGGTACCGGTCTGAGCACTTTCCCTGTATTAGCTAACTTATCTCTAAAACCACTTTCAGAGGGCTGAGTCGTAGCCATCTTGTGCATGTAGAAATTGAGGCAAAGGGGACAGTCACTTGTTTTAAGGGCACATAGCCATCAAAGTGAAGGAGGGCCAGGCAGGTTTGCTCTGCCAGACCCCAGCCATCATCCCAATGTAGCCCAGAGCTCTCTCTCCACAGAAAAGCAGCCTTCACTGGCACTGAGTAAGCTCAGAGCTGGGGTCCACACCCACCCTGCACCCCTGTCCCAGCTATGTAAGCGTCCATTAGGGAACCTGCTTCCTATCACAGTAACCTTCAGTCAGAAGTTCCGGTCACAGGTCACAGCCCCCTATGACTGAAACCCCGCTCTCCTGAGTCCCTAACCAGGTGCCCAAGTGTCTGGTTTTCCCTGACTTCCTCCCCGTTTGCCAGCCTAGCTCACACAGCTCAGGCCAGGATCCAGCCTCATGGTGGAGATGAATGTCTGGTCTGCCAGGAAAGGCTCAGATTTCTGAAGGACAAAAGTCATGTTTGCAGACCTGGGGTAAGACCAGAAGGGCCATTCATACATCCCCTCCTGCTCAGGCACAGCCACTGGGGTGCTGCACACAGCAGGCCATGCTCAGTCAAGGAGAGAACCCAACCACTTCATATATGACTTCACTAATCTTTTTGAAAGCCCTTCTGGAAAGGATATGAGAAACCCCATTTCATAGCTGAGGAAACTGGGGCTTAGAAGTAAAGAGTTATATGTAAAATTACATAAGAACTGATAAAGCCAGGACATGCTCCAGGTGGGCCAGATTCTATGCCATCCTTCTCTCTAGCCCAACCTGGGTTTAGATCAGCCAAGGTGAAATAACCCTTACTAACCCTTACTCAAGCCTTGAAGATTTGAGTTAGCTCGGGTTCCCAGACGCAGGCAGATCCAGACTTCAATGGAAAGATAGTTGGCTGGTACGTCCAATGTCTGCCCAGCCTGTCCTGTCTCGGGTTCTCCAATGGAGTTTTCATGATCACTTCTAGGAATCTACAATCCAGGCCTGCCTGCCCCTTGGGGTGAGAGAACAGAGGGAACACGGTGCCCAGATCGCCTTCGGAGTGCTTTGGGGGTAAGGGCAGGGAGGCAGGGCAGAACCTAGAGATCATGCGGCCCGCAGACTAAGCCGAGGAGCCGGAAGCAAGGGCTCCGTCCCTCTCCAACATGTCATTCAGGGAGACATGTGATCCCGGCACTGCACCACACCCCCTCAGCTTTCTCTGGGAGAAGCGGGAATGATGTCAGCCTCCACAACAGTCCCAGCAGCTCCTTTAGACACTCTACAGCCTGGGGCCCTGCGAGCCCAAACCTGACCCCCATATCCACCTGGAACTTTCTTAGGAGAAGGGACTTCGGAGGCCTGGGTGCTTCCGGGATGGCAGGGATGCTGAGAGCTGCTGCAGAGGATATCAGTGTTGATGGCACTCTCTGCCCCTCAGACAAAATCAAGTCCCCAGCCACTGAAGCCCCAGAAAGATCCTTAGCCACTGCTGGCATGGCATCCTGGGGCCAGGACACACCAGATGCCACAGATAGATAATAGCACCCCAGCTCCCCCAAGAGCCCCCTTCCTAGGGAGGGGTGATCCTCACTCTACCCACCCACCCCAGGGCTAACATCAGTTCCTGTGTTCTCAGCCTGCCAGACCTGGGTCTCCTCTTCACCTGGCCAGGCCAGTGGCTATAGGAAGGCAGACCTGAGCATCAGGCTGGGCTGTTGCCCTTATACACTAGAAAGAAAGATGGTGTGCTGGAAGAGGGTGTCTGTGGCCACAGAAAGATAGATAGAGCCAAATGGGGAAGATTAAAAGTGTTCCTCCCTGTCATTGTACTGGAAGGGGGGAGAGGGATGCTGGGAAGGGGGTTACCCATAAGAGAGTGGTGCCTGACCCTCTTCTACTTCCTGATATCCCATTTGTGAGATCTTTCCACCCACTCCCCATACCCAGAAAGCCTGCAAGTCTAAAGCATCGAAGAAGAAGCCTGCTTTGCAGTCCAGGCTCCCAAGCTGGGAAGACACAGGCAGGGGCCGAATCACAAATGCCCTTCACCGTCACCGTGTCTTGGTGGGCCTATTCTACTGATGGGCACTCTCCCTTGGTGCATTTCCTGCACCCCCAGCAGGTGCTCTAGGCAGGTTGGCAGACAGCAGAGACACGGGTGGCACCTGAGACATCCTTAAGTCCTGTGACACAGCCAGAACAGATCAGAAACACCTGAAGTCATGAACTCCCCTTTGCCTCTTGGCCCCCAAGGCCTGTCTTGTCTCACTACCCGGCCACCTCATGCCAGTGGGCGCCAGTGGGTCAAGGTGGGTTGGGTGAGTCTCCAGGGAGGACTCATGGGGCCTGGCATCGTGACTCAGCTGATGAGCCCAGTGATAAACACGCCCACCTGCCCACTGCCCCAACCTGCCCGACACAGCTTTCATTCCTGCTGATGAGCGGACCTTGGGGAGGGTGCCAGGATGCCTGGGTGTGGGTGTAGAGAACATCACCCGGCCTCCACCCCCAGCCTGACCTTGCCCAGAGGCCTCATCTACCCTGGTTCCCACAATGAATGCCAAGGGCACCGATCTGAAAACCTTCATCACCACCTCCTGAGTGGTCTATCCTGAGACCCTGGGAGCAGTCAGTTCTCCCGAATGAGTCCCCAGAAGGAATAAAGATAGAGTAAAAGAATCTTGGGAAGCCCTGCAGGATCACCTTCACCCATCCCAGGAAAAAGTCTCTCTGCCAGCACATGACTCTAAGAAATGGAGGCCCTTAGCTGGGCGGTGGCACACGCCTTTCATCGGGAGGCAGAGGCAGGTGGATCTCTGTGAGTTCAAGGCCAGCCTGGGCTACAGATCAAGTCCTAGGACAGCAAAGGATATACAAAGAAACCATGTCTCAAAAAAGCAAAAAAAAAAAAAAAAGTGAAATAGAAAAGAAGAAAAGAAAGGAAAGAAAAAGAAATGGAGGCCCTTGAGCAGATTTCACAGGCCTAGAGGGTCAACTACTTACCTGAGCCACAAGGAGTCAGGGGCAAAGCTAGGACAAATCTAGGGCAAAGGAAGGAATAATTTCTGCATGAGTCTAAGCCCAGATACAAAGAGCAGAGCTGAAGTTAAGAAGGGGGAAGGCACCAGAGAGGGAGGGAGTTGCAAATAAGACTGGGTTTCCCAAAGGCTACCACTGCTGCAGAACTCAAAGGGAAGCCTGACGGGGTGAGAATAGCAGGACTGTGAGGCTACAGGCAGTACGGCCACTGCCCCCGAGCATGCCTGAGTGCACACTGCTGCAGGCCTCAGGTGAGTCACTGGGCAGAACTTTTCCCAGGGCTGGAAGCCAGAGGAACAGATCCTCTCTATATAATTAGGCAGCCCACGAAGCTATAAACACCAGAAGATGGGAGACCCCAGAAAGGCTCCACTAGGAGCCTGAGCTCCAGAGTCAGCAGGAAAGACCCCTAGGCAAGTCTCTAGAAGAAGAGCAAGGCTACTGCCACCACCGCCACGGCCACCGATACCCGCCGCCGCTGCTGCTACCGCCACCACACCCGCCCTGTCAGTGGTCCGGAGACTTGCCACCCGAATTCTCCCCAGGTCCTGCTAAACTTGCTTCCACTTGCAGGCTTCACCAGACCTCCTGACTCTCCAAACACACAACACATGCCAGGCAGCAGGATGCCCCTCCTCCAATGCCTACCCCTGGTCAGGGCTTCCCCAGCACTGACAAAGAGGGAAGTAACCTGGGAGGCTCTTGTAGAGCAGACAGCAGTGTCCTACACAGGCAGAGCCAGCTACCCCTGAGCAGGCTCTGCAGGGACCTCCAATGTCCATCTGGAGCTGAAAGGGTACCAAGTGCTGGGTCTCACTCGGGGGACCTACAGTCTCCACCTGAAGCTACCCGCTTATGGTAAAAGACAAGACAGAGGCCCATTCACTTTCGGCACTTGTCAGGGAACTCCTGTCACTCTCTGCAGAAGGCTCTAGAAAGTGCATTCCCACCTAAAACCCAGTCTCTCCTGGAATAGCCAACAGGCACATGACACCACACTGACTGTGCTCCAGGGCACAGGGTTCTGGAGTTGAAAATACTTTCTACAGACTTCCTGTCCCAGTATCTTCCCTCTGCACACACTAAGGCAGGCTCTCAGGGGGAATTTTCAAACCCAGTGGCTGGGGGTTTGGGGGGGAGGCAGGGAAAGGCAATGAGGAAACAGTATGTTCTGTGTGCTTTGGGACTAGAAATAATTTAACATCCAAAGTGTTCCCCTAGCACACCCTAGCATTGGAAAGAGCAAGGGGAGAACGCAACATAAGAGCCAGGAGTCTTGGGTCCCAAGCTACCTACTTGTGGCCACCATACCCACCTCCCAGGGCTCACAAAGGCTCTCCCAAATCTCTAAGTGTGTTTCCCAAGTTCAGGATGAAAGACAGCATAAGCTGGGTGCTGCCTGGGAAAGGCAAGCAGGTTCTGGGAAAGGCAAAACAAGAGTCCTCAGCACCCAGCACTCAGCACAAAGCACGTGAGCTTTGTGTAGTCCCAGGGGCGCAGTGCCCACTGTCAGGACCCCACTGCTGCCTCCTGAGCTCAGCTTTCTACGAAGAGCTCTTGCCTGCATCCAAGCAATCATCAGGTACACACAGCCAAGGCCTGGGGTGTTGCCTAATACTCAGGGTTCACCCAAAGGCACAGTGTGGGCCACAGCCCAGCCAAACACCCACTCTATGCAAAATGCTCACAACCAGGAGTGTCCAAGTAAGATCTGTAAAGGCTACGCAAGGCCTCACAGGGTTCAGCCAGACCCTGTGTGTAGGCCTTCTCGGGGGCTATAGCCATTTGACAACTTCATATGTGTGCGCATGGGAGTGTGCGCAAGCATGCATGAATGCATGCACACGCACACACACACATACACACACACACACACACACAAAAGGCCTGTTTCTGCAACTTTCTTCTCTGGTAAAGGACCGGCCTCTGTAAGGCCTTTCTTCCTTATTCTAAAGACAAGTCAGTGATATATATCATAAAGGCTTAGGAGGAAAGACTAAGTAGGACTGTAGGAAAAGTACCAAGCACTCCCTAACAGACACGCAATAAAAGGTAACCTTAGCTATTATCAATAGCTACCTTTCCCCTGGCACTTTCATTACAAAGCACTTTCACACCACCTCTTACGAAATGAATACGCAAATGACAGAATGAGGGCAGAAAGAACAGGTATAGTGATGTCTGCTCTATAGATGAGGACAAGAAGACTTGGAAGTGAGTCACTCGGGACTACACAGTGAATTGGTGGCAGAGTTCAGCATCAATATGGGGCTCTACTTGATCCAGTGCTGTTTCTGACCTGCCAAACAGTATGGGTGTTAGATTACGTAGAACGTGCACTAAAACATACACTGAAGAGATGGAGAAAGAACCAAAGCCAAGAGTCACAGTCAAGGATAACGAATAAGAGTCCAATCATGTACAGTGGCTCGCATCTGTAATTTCGGCACTTCGGAGGTTGAGGCAGGAGAATTGCTAAAAGTTCAAGGCCATGCTAGGCCGCAGAGTGACAAATCTGTCTCAAAATAAAAACGAAGACCTATGTAAAGTACAGATACT
>CM053755.1:25754515-25771482 GCA_028658305.1 Pachyuromys duprasi
CCATTCTACACCACCCCCACTGCAACGGTCTCAACAGAGATCCCAGAGGGACATCAAATTCACAGCCTGAGAGTTACCCAAAGGTCAGACCTTTGTTTTTGTAAGAATTATAACCAATCTGATTTGTTTTTCAGCCTGCCAAAGAAAATAACTCAGATTTGAACAGAAAAGCTGCCACAGTCGGGCACACCTGTGTCACTCTGGCTACCAGAAACTGAAAGGGAGAAGCGAAGTTCAGAATTCAAATCACCAGGCAATGGGACACAGTGCTCTTCAGAGCCACCCAGAAACAGGAGACTGCTTGACCCAGCACTGCTTGACCCAGCACCGCTTGAGAGGAGGACCTAGCATCAGGAGGGATTAAACACACCTAGCATTTTATCGGTGAGGATAATGGACAGGAAATAGAGTTTCAGAATCCTGCTCAAAGGAAAACTACTTTGTTAAAGCGGGGCATGCTGGCACACACCTTTACACCCAGCCCTGAAAGTCAGATCTCTGTGAGTTCAAGGCCAGCTTGGTCTTCATAGTGAGTTCCAGGGCAGAAAGTGCTACATAATAGCCAGACCCTGTCTCAAAAAAACAAAAACAAAACAAGAGTACTTAAAAAAAAAAGTCTGGCTACAATGATGATACATTCTCAGAGGACTTCAGGAACCAAAGTTCTGCAGCAACAGGGGGAAAATAAATCTATAAAGTACTGCTGAAACCAAGCTTTCCCATCATTCTTTCCAGGCCCTTCACCCTACTAATGTGTGCTAAATGAGGTTTTCCTGGGGCCCATCAAGAGCCACAGGTAGGCTACAACCAGCTCCACCCTCCCTGGAGAGCTGAAGCCAGAAGTGACATCATCTCCAAAGGCTGGGCCCATTCCTCCCCCACTCCCTCCCACTCTGCCAGACCTCAGGGGAAATGTCTCTACTAGTCCAAATAATTAAGGAAAGGGAGAGGAAAGAAAGAAAGAAAAGAGCAAATAACTATTCCAGAGTGATTTTTTTCTCCTTCTCTACATAGGCGAAACAAAAGACCATGGGAGACACACACACACACACACACTGAGGACAATTTAGACAAAGCTGTTTCAGTCTCTGGGGAGTAGTTCCTAGCAGCCTCCTGTCCCAGCAGCCTCCCTTGTCCATTGAAAGGCAGGCACCCAACAGTCACTCCCTATCCTGCTGGTCCCTAGGGGTGATCTGACCTGCTTCCCACAGGAGCTTAGGGAGCCCTCAGAAGGGGGCCAGACCTCTGGCAACTTGTGGGTATCTGCTCCCATTTGAAGCAAACCCAAACTGCCTTCACTCTGCAGGGACAGAGGAAGCTCTGAAAATGCCCTCACTCTTAGGAACCCCCTTTTAACTAAATGTGGGCTTTTGCTGGAAGAGAGACAACAAACCGAACTTCATAAAATAAGAATAAGCAAAACAAACACCCTTGCCTCCAAGCGGGAGTCTGGTCCCAAAACTCAGGACTTGCTCAACTCAACTTCTTCCTCCAGGGAGCCTTCCCAGGACTATAGGGACAATTCTGCTTTCTGGTCCTTGTGTTCCCCCTAGAGGGACCAACATCCCAGGCCAGAAAGGCCTCCTTACCCATCACACAGGAAATTCCAGGAAACAGCCCGTAGATATTTACCACCTCCAACTGGCTACCCTCGATTAATAATGGATGTTTGAGGGGCCTAGCTCACAGGACTATCAGCCTCACCAAAGTCAGCAGAAATGCACCCGCCACCTCTCCAGAGCCTGGCCGAAAGAAAGAAATCCAGTACCACATCTCCACTGTCCCAGTGAGGCCTCACGTTGGGCCTGGAGAGTAATGCCAGTCGGGTCAGGGAGGCATGCCAAGTGGCTCCACTTTCTTCTCCACAGTGGTAACTATGATTCCAGGCATAATCTGAGTCCCACAGAAAACACACCCTTCAAGAGCAATTTCTTGGACCTTAAAGTCAGGAGTGCACCGGAGACTCCGTTTGGAAACCATATCCCTTCCTGAGAACTCCGATTTGGCCCCCCTCATCCCCCCCCCCCACGGAACTCCAACTCAGGGACAATTGGAGTATGGAGGTTCTCTCTTGGACTCCAGAGTGATGGAGACCACAGGCCACCTGGGAAGCAGTGAAGGCAGTGCCCTTTAGGAGTGATTGGGAAAGTCTCTAAGTGCCACTTAACAGGACCTAGGTATCTCCCAGCGCTCAGCTTTCCTTCCCTGTGCACGTGTCTGCCTTTGCCAGGGCTATCAAAGTTAAGCGGACCAGATGTGGCCGGTGGGAGACTGCCCACTTCCGGAAAGGATAAAGCCTGGGGCTCCGAACCTCGCCTCTGCCTCCCAGGGGATGGCCAGGTCGGCCAGTGGAATGAACCCCCGGGACTCCACAGCGGGTGCGGGGGCTAGGGCGTGGACACCCGGCGGGCAGCGCTGACACCTGGCGGCGGCCCAGGACCCAGCCCACGTCGAGGGCCGGCGCTGCGGGGCGGTTCCCAGGGAAGGGTTACAGGGGCCGAGAACAAAGCGCCCCCGTTGGGGAAGGCGGGCTAGCGGACGGCGGCTGGGGCGGGAGAGCACTTTCTGGGGACCCTCGACCAGCTCTTTGTCGGCCAAGTTGCTCAGTAGAGAGACCGAACCCCGCCAAAGGTGGATGGCGGCATCCTACCCAGAGGCCTCCCCCCCACCAGTCGCCAGCTCCACGTTCGTCCCCCTTTCCCCGCGGCCCTACTGGGCGGGCCAAGGGACCCGCCTTCCCTGCGCGCGGCTTCAGCACAAAGCCGAGTCGGGGGAGGGGAAGAGCTTTACCGGGGTCCACTCGCGGGGAGGGTCCCCCGCGCGGGCCATGCGGAGGAGGCCCTCCGGGGGCAGCACAGCTTCAGCGACCCCAAAGTTGGGTTCTTAGGGTCTTTAGCATCGTGAAGCCAACTTCCCAGAATCTCCCACTGCCTGCTCGGTCCGGCTCACCTGGGACAGCCAGAGAAAAACCCAAGGGCCCCGCACCACCCTCCTGTGTCCCACGCACAGCCCTGATTCCGTACCTCCGGCAACCCGCACGTCCACCCCCTCCCGCTCCCGCGCCGGCTCCGCTGCGCCCAAACTTGCCCGGGTGCAAAGGGCCGGGCGCCCGGGCTCCGTGGCGCTGGGGGCGCAGCCTACAGTCTGGTTTGAATTAAGTCTATGGAAAGGGCGTTGTGGCCATGGCCACTGCATCCCTCCGGGTCACTGCCGGAGGCCAGGCCGCTGAGGTGGCCAGCAAAACAGCAACCGGAGAGAGCGAGTCTAAGTGCCGCCGAAGGCCGGGGGACTCAGACCCATGTGGAGTCGTTTTACTTAATCGAGCGCGGGGAACCAATGGAGGTTCCAATCTGCAGGACGCCCAGACCACGAGCTGTGAGAGCCGCATGGCACCCACGGACCGTGTAGGAAACTGGGACAGGAGTCTTCATCTAAGGGCTCACCATCCCTGGATCCGCCAGGCAGCGCGGGAAGAAGTCCCCGCTCCCCTCCCCCTCCACGTGCCGCCGCCTGCATGGCATCGGCGGGTGGCGAGTCCCGGCTTCCCGCCGCCTTCCAGCCCTGCCCCGGGCCACACTCACCGGGAGGGCAGGTTGCAGGCGCAGCGCCAGCGCGCAGAGCCAGAGCCAGAGCGCCGCGCGCCTCATGCTGCCCAGACCGGCGGTGGGAGCTCGGCGGGCGGCACAGGTCGGGGTTGCGGGTTGCGCGGAGCTCCGGGCCGACTCTGCTGATTGCGCTGCGCTTTGCTGTCCCGGGCGCCTGCCTAGCGCGCTGCTGTCCCGAGCGAGGGCTGCAGGTTCCGCCGCCTGGAGTCAGCTCCCGTCTGCCAGATTCCTTCCTCTGCGCCAGGCTCTGTCTGCTCTGGCCCGCACTTCTCCCGCCGAGCTCCGCCTTATAATAAACCCACAGACTCTTTGCCGTTGCAAAAACTAGCCGCCCACCCCCAGCTCGGCGGGCCTGGGTAGCCCCAATCCCCACCCCCTCGAGTCCCGCCCTCCGGGCTGCCCCGCCCCTTGGAACGCCCCACCCCCGGAGATCCAGCCACACCTCCTTCCACGCCTCCAAGGACCGAAGCCCATCCCACTCCTCAGCTCCCGCGGGCCTGAGGCCCGCCTTCCTCCCCTGAGCACCGGTGCGGGCAGTCCGTGATTCCCGCCTCGGGTCATCCTTGACGCGTGGCTGATGTGGACCCAGGTACACCCGCAACTGGGGCCTGGTCCCGAGTCCGGAGGCGCTGACCTGGAGAAGGGCAATTGTTGGTCCTCCACACGCGAGGTTGCAGCGCCCTCTGGGCTAGAACGCCCGGCGCACTCCAGGTGAGCGAGATTTTGGGGACCACCTCGGAGCCCCACAGCGAGGAGACTATATATAAATCAAGGGACAGTTGTATGGCTCCCACCTCTCCTACCTGCTGAGATCCCTGGAGTCTTGGAGTACTGGTCGTTACCCGCAAATTGCTGGGCCTTTAAAGACATGAACACTCTGTGGAAGAGCTGGCTTTGTTTTTTAAGTTTTTGCTGTCTTTCTATAAGAGACAAAGCCCTCTCTCTTCGTAGTCCAAGACCAAAGGAAACAATAAATGGCCTCTTTGTTTCCAGGTGACCTCAGGCATAACCATCAGATGAGCTCCAGTTGAGTTCCTGCCTCCTTAATGATTCTCTATAGGGCTTGGACCTCACGGTTTCCAACACCCTTCAAACAAGTCAGTCCAAAAAATAAAAAGCACAGAGAGCCTGCGGGCGTGGCAAACGCAGTGAGAGCAAAGGAGAAAAACCGGCCCTGTCTTGCCCTCAATCTGTAGATGGTGCCAAAGGACCTTCGCACCTGAAAGGCAGAGGCCAAAGATGGCATCTTCTTCATCCTTGCTCCTTGGGCAGAACTCAGGGCCCACATCAGTAGGCCTGGACTGAGAAGCTCCATCTGAGCTCCAGCTGTAGAGCCCGCTTTCTGGGAGTTCAGCAGCTTCCTTTATGCACTCCACACCCCATCCATGCTGCCAGCAGTGACCCAGCACCCAGCAGTGTTTGAACACCTTTGTCATCGGTAAACTCTCCTTTTTGGGGTCTCGGCTACCCTACGTCTATCTATGGGCTACAGATCCTGCTGGGTTGTGCCTGGATCCTTGAGGGTCTTGGTAAGGAGCACCCAATAGGTGCTCAGGACCGAAAAAGCAGGCCCCTCCTACAGAGTGGCTCCAGGGCCTGAAATCATCTCTTCAGTCCTTTGAGCCCAATATATGGAGGAAAAATAGGACAATTTGGTATTTTACCTTCCTGTCCTCTCAAAATAGGGGGAAAAAATGGGAACAGGAAGGGACTGGCGGGGGCGTTTCATGTTTTAAACATGACCTGTTTGATGTTTCCTTCAAGTTAAATAAATTTAGCCCAGATCAGTGAGGCTGTTTAGGGGGCAGACAAGGAAGAGGATTCCTACAGGGAGACCCCAAGAAAGGCACATACAGAGAACAGAGGCAATGGTCCTGCTGCTCTCAGATCCCAGGCACTACCTGCCTGGCTTGTGCTTCCTCCCTGTCCTCAGTATGCAAGAGAGCCTTTGCCAGGGCCTGGAAAGATGGGCCAGCAGTTGAGAGCACTGGTTATGCTTCCGGAGGCCCCGGGTTCACAACTGTTTGTAAGTCCACCTCCAGGGCATCTGACACCCTCACACAGACATACATGTAGGCAAAACACCAATGTGAGAAAATCTTTGTTTCATTCCTCCCCCACCATTTACAGCCCCCCCCCCCCTTTACAGCCAATCTATACTTCTGTGACTAAGTACCCTTGTACAGACTGGAAGTCCTGGTCACTAGAAAGTTAAAGCCTGGCTCAAAGGAAGCCTCTTGTCTTCCTGGTGAGGGGCCTCAGGCAAGGACATGTTGTTTGTTTGTTTGTCTTGTAAGGGTTTTTCTGTGTAGCCTTAGGCTGTCCTGGGCTCAATTTGTTGACCAGGCTGACATTGAGCTCACAGCAATCTGCCTGCCTGTGCCTCCCAGAGGGCTGGGATTAAAGGCCTGCACCACCAAGCCTGGCATGGTTTGTGTTCTGACCATGGGTTGTCAAATACTTTCCTTTTCATCTTTGGTGAATCCCTAAGTCTGCTTCTCCCCCCCTCCCCCCCATAACTAAATTCCCCCAAGGACAAAGCCTATAGGTCACATTTTTATTCTTCCAACACATATGGCTTCTCTCTGGGAGAAATGCCCTCTCTACGGAGGCTGACAGCATTTGTCAGGCTGAAAGTGCACCAGCCCTCTTGCCCAGGAAGACTTCTCTAGGCCATTCCTCTTTCCAGGTATCTCTTCTGTGCCCAAAGGGCATGCCTAATGCCCTGCATCAAAGGGAAACTGAAATAGCTATGAGTGGTCCTGCATTCGAATTCCATGTAGTATTTCTAAAATGAAGATAGTTAACTGCTGACATGGGACGCTTCTTCAAAACTTATTTTGAGCAGGAGGTAGTGGCACAGGTCTTTAATCCCAGCACTCAGGAGGCAGAGGCAGGAGGATCTCTGAGCTTGAGGCCAGCCTGGTCTACAGAGCTGGTTCCAGGACAGCCAGAGCTACACAGAGAAACCCCATCTTGAAAAACAAAACAAAAACTTATTTGAGGTAAAATATGTGTTTTAGGGGAAAATATCTAACATAAATAACATATATACTACATAATTGCTGTGTGTACATATATTCATTAATATCCAAGATGTTCTTTAATAATGTATATAACAACCAGGCAGAGTAGTACACGCCTTTAGTCCCAGCACTTGGGAGACAGAAGAAGGTGGAGCTCTGTGAGACTGAGGCTAGCCTGGTCTACATAGTGAATTCCCAGGGAGAGTCAGAAATACAAAATGAGTCCCTGCCTTCAAAAACCAAAAACTGAAACAAACAAATAAAAATATATAATAAGGAAGATCTGGAGTAGAAAGAGCTAATAAGAACTATGGAAGACAGCTTTTGTGTTCATTCTGTATTTCTGAAGCATTTAAAATGAAAATATCTATTTATATTACTTGTTTCATTTTTGTTGGGTTTTGGTAGGGTTTTTCTTTGTAGGCCAGGTTGTCCGAAACTCACGGCAATCCCCCTAATCAGTCTTTCAAGTGCTCGGATTACATATGTGCTTGATTTCTTTTTCTTTTTTGAGACCCATGTATCCAGGCTAGCCCATACTCACTGTGTTGCTGATAACCAATCATCCTCTGCTTCCCAGGTGCTAGGTGAACAGATGCACCATTACAGGTGCAAGGCATTGTGGGAGACCACATCCATAGCTTTACATTAGGCAAGCTGAGCCTTTGAGCTGGTTTTAACCTCAACCAATAAACTTCCCTTAAGCCTGAAGACCAGAACCATTACCATTTTTGTTGGGACTTATATTTTAGCCAATAGCTTTTACCCACTGAGACATCTTGCTCAACCCTTTTTATGTATGAAATGGAAGATTATAGATTATGGTAGTTAATTTCATGCATCAACTCCACTGGGTTAAAGGCGCCCCAATACGGGTGCATAGCACTCAGTCTGTTTAGAGAGCAGTGCTACTGAAAAGAGCCAAGCTCTCTCTGTCTCTCTGTCTCTGTCTCTCTCTCGTGCGTGTATACACTCGTACTTTCTTGCTCTCTCATTCTCTCCTGGAACTAGACATGCATTTCTGCCCCATCCCTGGTCATTTGGAATGTCTGGCTCTTGTGACTGTAAATTACACCACCACCTTAATCTTGGGACTGTAGCACAGAGGCAAGAGACTGTGGAGCTTCCTTGCCTCATCTCAAGAACCAATCCCCATAGGAAAAGTTCTTGTTTATACTTATATCCTGTTAGTTCTGCTTCTCTGGAGGCCCCTGACTAATACATAGGCACAAATGGGTTCTCCCAATTTGTGTTCTGTTTTAAGAGTTAACTTAAAACAGTTAACTGGTTTTGACACTGGTAGCCCTGATTCATGTTTTTAATTGTTGTATTATAATCTGCCTCTTTGTTGCAATCTAAAAATGCCACAGTGTATCTATGGACATTCTGTTGTTTCTGGTTGTTGCTGTGCTGTTGGTTTTAAGATGTTATATACAAGATTACTGTCAGCTATTCACTTTTGTTATTCTGAGGACAGAATATGCTAGGCAAGTGTTCTGCCACCGTGCCTTGAAATGCATCCTTACGACTGTCCACTCATGTGCATATGTGAGAGTTACTCTAGAAAGGCAACTCCTGGGTTATAATACAAATATCTTCAAATTTCTTATAGATTATTTTAAACAATTTCTCTAAGCAAATGTCTCCAAAAGGCCCATAACTGCATATACTCCCAGTGGCAGTTAGGAAAATTGGCATTTCTTCTTTTGAATATTTATTTATTTATTTATTTTGTGTGTCTATGTCTATGGAGAATGAAAGACATGTGCTATGCAGTGCATGTGTGGAGATATGTGGGCAACTTTCAAGAGTTGTCTCTCTCCTTCAACCATGTAGAGCGTGGGGATCAAGCTCAAGTTATCAGGCTTGGTGGCAACCGACTTTCCCACTGCACGGTCAGAAATTATTTTCCAGGACTTGGTATGATGGACCCTTTGTGTTTTGTCAGTTGGATTCAGGTCATATCACAGTAGCTGTTGTTTGATTTTCAACACCTTTCAGCAAGATGCCTCATAAAGCATCTTGCTGCAGTTTTTTGTGGCTGCCTGGTTGGGAACACATCTCTGGTTGCTTCCCAACCTGTTCTCCATCCCTTTCTCAGCAGAAGTTTCCCTAACTTGGGCCAGTGAGGTGGCTGAGGCAGAGAAGCACTCTGTGAACATGCTTGATAATCACAGTTCCATCCCTGGAGTCCACCTAAAGGTGGAAGGGGAGAATGGACCCTGCACCCACCCACACAATAACAGTAAATGCTTTCTCTAATCCCCTAAATTTCAGATGTGTTCATAGCCACTGCAAAATAAAGATTACCTTACCAGCATCTTTTACAGCTGTCTGTAGCCACATCATTTGGAGGTCGTCTTTGCCAGTGATAACTGATCAGAGATGAGGAAAAACAACAAAACAAAACAAAACAAAAACTTCAGGGAAGCGCCAAGAGAAGAAGGCACACACTCTTCCCCCACCTTTCATCTTTCCTCTTACTAGAACACAGACATGATGTCTGCAGACACAGTAGCCATCTTGGACCATAAAGTGAACTCAGAACAGAGGCCACCAATGATAGAGAAGTAAGAGAAAAGCAGCATGGGTACCCTCCCCCCCACCTCCCCGGGCATAGGGCTAATCCTGGATTGCCCACCCAGACTTGCACGTGATGGCAGGCATACTTTCTTGTTGTTTAAAATGCTTGTTCAGGATTTTCTATCACTTGCCAGCCAATCTAACCCTAATACACAGACTAAATTGGCCTTCTATGCATGACTAAGAAGATAATCCCAAAAGAGTTTAGGAGGACATTTGGGAACGGGAGAGCGATGCCTGGTGGGCAGACAGGGAGAAGGTGCCACTGAAAGCTTCTGGAAAGCCAGCTAGCCACTCTCCCAGGATTGACGACGTGCTAAACTCTGCATATGACTCCAGTCACCTAACAGCTCCTGTCCCCAAAGCGGAACAGATGCGACAGGAGGGAGCTTTACTTAGGAAAGCGGTTCTCAACCTGTGGATCATGACCCCCTCTGGGGGTCCATGTCAAATATTTGCAATTATGATTCATAACAGTAGCCAAATTACAGTTATGAAATAACAACACAAATATGCGTGGGGAATCCCCAGAGCATGAGCAACTGTAGGAAAGGGTCTCAGCGTTAGGCAGTTTGAGAGCCACTGGCTCAGAAGAAGGCTGTCTGAAGGCTGGTGCTGCCTCCAGCCTCTAAGGCTCTGTGGCATTATCCACTGCTCCAACAAAGCATGGCCTGACTCGCAGGGGCGGGGCACAGCAGGAAGAGGTCCTGTATGTGTTACTTCTTCTCATGTTGCTGGGACCCATTAACTGACAAGAAGCTACTTAGGGGAGGAAGAGTTTATTTTGGCTTATAGTTAGACATGACATAATCCATCATGGCGAGCAAGACATGGAGACAGGAGCATGAGGTGGCTGGCACACTGAGTCAGCAGTCAGGAAGCAGAGGACAGACAGGTAGGGGGACTTGACTATAAAATCTTAAGGCCCTGGGTCATCAAGTTGGCTTAGCGAGTAAAGGCCCCTGCCCCTGCCTCTGCCACTCACCTGCCTAACAGAGTTAAATCCCCAGGACCCACATGTAAGAGAGAGAGCTGACCCCTGTCCTCTGACTTCCACAAATAAATGTGATTTGCAAGGCCTGCTTTCCCCTTTAGTGGTCCACTGCTTCCAGCAAGATTTCACCTCCTAAAGGTTCCACAAACTTCCAAAACAGTGCCACTGACTGGGAACCAAGTATTCAAACACAGCAGCCTATGGGGAACACTTCACATTCAAACCACAATAGTCGGAGCCTCAACTGCTGTAGGGCTATTCTTGGGCCCCTGCTGAGACACAAAGACTGTTTTCTTGTTTGTTTGTTTTGTTCTCCAAGACAGGGTTTCTCTATGGAGCCTTGACCATCCTAGACTCACTTTGTAGACCAGACTGGCCTCGAACTCACAGAGATCCGCCTGCCTCTGGGATTACAGGCGTGTACCACCATGCCCAGCTAAGACACAAAGGCTTAACAACTTTGGAAAAGCATCAATTCTGGCTGAGGAGCTGCTCACATAGATACTGAAGGCTGTGCATGGCCGCTCTGGTTTTTGCTTTTGTGCCCCGGCAGCTCGGAGGCAGCAAGTGACTCAGTGTGCAGCATCAGCTTTAATCACTCGAGTCGTCATCCTCCATCGTGCATCGCCCCAGCCTTGTGTCCATTTCCAACACATAGTCACCTTTCCCTCGTATGTTGTTGCTGACGTTTGGTAGAACATCAACAAGGTGGAGAGGGAGAAAGAAATGAATCCCCTTCTTATAAGCATCACTAGACACTACACATCCATGTCAGACTCACTTCCCCAGTGCAGATGCCTGACACCCAAACACTCCACCATATGCTGTTCCTGAGAGCGCAGAGGCTCAGGAGCCTTTTCCTGTCGGGGAGGTGGTTTGCAGTTTACTCACTTGATAAGCCTATTCGCAGCTTCTGTATCACTTAACCCAGGAAGCATGGTCACATGGTCCTGTGTGCTCACAGTTCAGACGTGTTTGGATGCCGCACAAGTGCTGTCAGGAGAGCTGGGCTACCCAGCCCTGCTGTAGAGAACCTGTGGAAGTCAGGCCGAGGGCTAGGTCCTAGAGATCTCCAAGCGAAAACATACGGTTCTCATTTTCTAAGAGTTCACACAGTCTTTGGGGAGAAAGAGATATAAACAACCTTTATAAAACAAAGAAGTGTGTATAATACTGGCTTGTTTACCAGAAGCTGGAGGGGGCAACGGCTTCCAAATGCGGGGATCGCTTTCCAAATGGCCCCACAAATGACAGTGGACGCAAGGGAGCACTAAAGCCTTTTTGAACCTGACCTTGGATGGAGAACGAGAGTTTGGGCTGTATATGAGTTTCCTGCGGCTGCTGTGACAAATTACGACAAATGTTGTGACTTAAAACAACACACAGATATTCTCTTCCAACGCTGGAAGCCAACTTCACGGGGCTGCCATCAGGAGTCGGAAGGCCTGCACTGGCCCCTGAGGCTGGGGTGAGAACTGGTCCCTTCTAGGTCACCCAGAGGAGGGTATGGCTCACCTTATAGCAGCATCTCTCCATCCCTCACAGCCAGCATCAATTCTCTTCAGCTCCCCCCTGTTCCAGCCTTCCCTGCTTCTCCTCTGTGTGGAAAAGCCTTCCTTGAGCTTTCTTCTGTAATAATATAAATGAAAGACTGGACAGATGTCAGCGGTTAGGGGCTGCTCTTCCAGAGAACCTAAATTCAGTTCCCAGCACCCCATGTGTATGTGGGAGAAAGGGAACATAGCTATCTGTAACTCCAGTCCCAGAGCATGTTACACCATCATGACCCACACGCACATGCTCACACGGTCACACAGACACATAGTTACAAATAAAATAAATCCCCTTAACAAACGATAAAGATGCTCACAGTGGACATGTTGGTTCAACGCCTGTAATCCCAACACTTGGAGAGCTGTGAGTTCAAGACCACCAGCCTGGGCTACAGAGCAAGACTTTGTCTCTGAGAGAGAGAATATACATGATCAAACTGACATGAACTCAATGGTAGGGTACTTATCTTGCATGTACAAAGCGCTGGGTTCAACCCCACCACTAAAAAATAAATAAATAAAATCTATATTATTACCTTTTAGGCATCACTCAAATAATCCAGAATAATTGTCCCCTATTTCAAAACACACAAGTTGGTCACAACTGTAGACACCCAGATGACCCCTGCCCCAGTTGCATTGTTTTATGCTATATGGTAATACACACAGGTTCCAGGGATTTGAATACAGTTTAATGCTTGTTTTATTTTTGGTCTATGTACCTCAGTATGGCTTTGTTTGGGCAGGAGAAACTCCTGACCATTCAGAGTAACACAGACAGGATCAGCAATCCTCTGGCCACTTCATGGAGGACCAGGGGCAGAGAAGAAGGCTGAAGCCTGACACACGGGGAAGACCAGAGGAATGCAGCCATCCTGAGTGTGGCAGTGTGGGGACAAGGAGGTAAGGAAGTAAGATGAGATGGACCCGGTGAGCAGGATGGCAAGGCTGGAGACCTGGGCTATTGGTATAGTTCCAGGCAGTATGGGAAATAGATCCTGGGTACCGAGGTTAGGTGGTGAACCCCACCCAAGGCTGGTGACTCAGTCTAGGCTGCCTCAAGAAGCCTCCTTTGTTGGAGGCTTGACAGGAAGCACTCTTGAAGGTAGGTGTGCAAACACCAGCCACACCCTCCCAGGTGTGTCAAGGAGAGTCACCCTGAGCCACTTCCTGGGGAGGGACAGCTCACTCCTGGCCTTCAGTGGCTATCCCACACAACATTCATCAACGACCCAGTGTCTCAGCAGTCTGGGCTCTGTGGGAAGGGAACCAATAGTGATGATCCCCGTGAGGGGACAAGTGGAAAGGCGGGCCTCTACAGGGATCCACAAAGGTCCTGAGGCACACAGTGCCCTTCCACACACTCTCAGGGCCGCTTTGCCTGGGGACTTTGGGCAAGCATAGTAAGACTTTAATTTGCCCCTCTGAATCAGGGAAGCCAAATGCCTACCTACCTCAGGGACTTGAGATGAGTGAAGGAGATAAACCCTGGTGAGCATGTGCCTGGTCATGGACACGCACATCACATGCATGTGGCACTCCCTGCCTTGAGGGAGACTAAAGATGTCCCAGGCAGGAGGGTCTGAGAGAGAAGGACTTGCCCTGTAACTTTGGGCAAGTTCCCTAAGCATTCTGACAAAACACAGGTAAAACACCAAGCGTTTCATGTGCACACAGCACGGCTCTAGAAATGATGATGCCGTGTAAGCTGCGGTGAATGCTAAAGAGACACCTGGGCTCACCAGCAGCTGCATGAATCATGGGCTTCGTCGGCACAATATGGGACTGCATGTACAGGACTGCCTCACTCTCAGCTCTGAGATCCACATGCAAATTTATATGACGCATCAGCAACTGGGTTCCTTCACCCTAACATGACTGCAGATTCCTTTAATGAGACTGTGTGGGCAAAGGTTGCAAAAGTGATAGCTTTGAAGATTATATTTGATCTGTAGAAGTGATTTGTCCTGTGGGGACAGAGAGAGTGGTGGAAGGAAAGGGAGGGAATTGATTTTAAGAACCCTGATTTCTGACTTTCCCAGTAGAGCCAGAAGAGCTAGCACAAACTATACAGCAACAGACTGAAGCCGTGAGTGATGCAGGTGTCCTTCTAGCTCCCCCACCCCCAGGGATATGAACCCTGGGGCCCAAGCATAGCAGCAAAGTGTGGGGGCCCTGGCAGTAAACTAGAGTCAAACTCGATCCTGCCATGTTGGGCAAGTCACAGATCCTCTCTCTAAGCTTCATTTCCTGTTCCTGTGTGATGACAACATGCCCCTCTCAGAGATGGAATGAGGGGCCTCCCAGTCTACCTTGTGCTGATATAACAGAATGACCCAGGCTAGGAAATTTACACTAAAGAGAAGTTTATTTGGGTCACTGTTCTGGAGGCTGGGAAGTCCAAGATTAATGGATTAGTGCCTGGTTAGGGTCTCCTTGCCCCCCTTCCTCCCTTGGTAGAAGGCAAAAGAAGAGGAAGGAAGCAGCAAGCAAGGGTATGCGGGAGGCTATTATCATTATCTCAGATCCTTCTGAGATCATGGCAATCGCCCATTCAGAGTCCCCATGGCCTAAATGCCCATCAAAGGTCCTACCTCCCACCATCTCCGCTCTGTGCATGGGGTGACCAGAACATGGACTTTAGAAAACATCTTGGAGCCAGGATGAAATGAGGTTGTATGGACAAAACAGTGTCTGACTTTTAAATAAGTGCTCCAGAATTTTCAGTGATTGCTTTTTATTATAGCTTGTAACATCCGTCTGTGATTTTAGAACCCACATCTGTGGAGATCTGAAGAAGCCTTTCTTGCTGTTCTCTAGTCTCACTTCTGCCCGTTGGTGATCCCTGGAGACCACAGAGGCCCTGGAAGCTTTTCCTGGGACCTGATGTCTCTGCTTTTCCTGTATGCTGACCACCCAAGTATGCAATGTGAGTGTTTGGGTTCTGTGGGTATGTGTGCGTGTGTTTCTGGGTTTGTGTGTGTGTGTGTGGGGGGGGGGCTGTGCACAGACACACAGGTTCACACACTGCAGAGTTGCAAGGCCCCAGGGGCTTTTCAGTAGTCTTTATCTTCTTTTCCTTCTTTAGAAGTCTGTCAGTGTGCCTGTTAAGACACACACACACACACACACACACACACACACAAAAGAGCCAGTACTAGAGAGACAGAGGCAGGAGAATCTCTGTGAGTTCCAGGACAGCCAGGGCTACACAGAGAAACCCTGTCTTGAAGAAGAAAAGAAAAAAAAAATCAAAACAAAAAACGAAACCAAAAGAGAGAGATTCCCTCAGCTGTCAGGGTGGGGCTGTGGGGTTCAGGATAGGAAGATAGTCTTTGCCCGCCTCACCTTCCAGAGACAGACCCAATGAACTGACATTCTGTCAAGGCACTGAGCCCAATGACAGTAGGCGGATGCGTTGTCTCAGTGTATGGAGTAAAGGAAGGGTGTTCCAGGCAGAATACAAGTGTGAGTCCATGGGAAAGCTGTCAAGGGGCCTGTTCTGTGGACCGCCAGCTTCTGGGGGGAAGGTGGGGGGAGCTGGGGTCACAGAAAGGCTGTTTACCAGGATAAGAGGGCGGAAGGGAGAAAAGCCTAGCCCCAACTACAGGTCTCTCTTTATTGGCTACTGTGAACAGTCACTCAAACTTTCCTTCAAAAACACTGCTGTTACCCTAGCCCTCCAGCGTCTGAGGTAGAAGGGTCAGCAGTTTAAGTCCAGTCTGGGCTACATATCAAGACCCCGTCAGAGACGGGATGAACAAAAACTAAGCTTTGCTATTATTTTCACAAAATTAATATTTGCTGGTTATAACAAAATTGAAGCCATACCAAAGCTCTGCTAATAGCTTAGTATGAAAATCTCCAGGTGGTATCCTGACTGGGTTAACACTTTATATGTCAGCAATTATGTGTGATGGGCATAGGTGTAGATTCGTCTCATTAACTGGAGAGATGCTCAGTGGTTAAGAGCATTTGCTGCCCTTGCAAAGGACTAGAATTTAGTTCCCGGTATCCACATAGTGGCTTGCAAACATTCATAACTCCAGTTTCAGGAGTTATTGCGCCCTCTTTTGGCCTCCTCAGGTACTGAAAATGCATGTCTGCAGGAAATGTGTGCGTGTGTAGGAAATGTCTGCAGGAAATGTGTGTGTGTGTGTGTGTGTGTGTGTGTGTGTAGTGTCTAGGCCAGAGGTCCATGTGGGCTGTCTTCCTCTATTGCTCTTTCTTTTTTTTTTTCAAATAGGGTCTCTCACAGAGCTTGGACCTCACCAACTCAATAAGATCGGCTTTTCAGCAAAACCCCAGGGATCACCTGTCCCTGCCTCCCCAAGCACTGGGATTGTAGGGACATGCTGTGGATTGCTGTTGTTGTGGGTGCTGGGGATCTAAATTTAGATCTCAGTGGTTGCAGTTATTTATCTTGGGATGAGGTCCACTGTGTTGCTCATTACATTTTAAGCCTGTCCTCAAATTCAGGTTTCAGAGATCAAGCTGCCTCAGTCTCCCATATAACTGGAATTTCATGTTCACCAGTACACCTGGCTTACAGGGCATTAAAAAACAACAACAACAACAAAAAAAACCAAAAACACAAAAAACTACAGTCTGGAGTGCAGGTGCTTGCCTGTGAATCTTAGTATTGGGAAGGTAGAGGAACAAGGAATGGTCTTCACCATTCTCAGCTAATGAGACTTTTTCTCAAAAACAAACAAACAAACAAACAAACAAACAAGAGTAATACACAGATTACCTCAAGTATTACATGGATATATTCATTCTATAAGGAACTCAAGCAAGCCAAACACATATCTATAATCCCAGCACTTGGGGAGCAGAGGCAGGTGGATCTCTGAGTTTGAGGTCAGCCTGGTCTACAGAGTGAGTTCCACAGCCAGGGCTACACAGAAAAACCCTGTCTCGACTCGCCCCACAAATTAAACAATAGAGGCAAATAAAACACTGCCGCCTACATCTTCCCTGTCCTCCCTTCTCCCCAGTTTACCTGGTATTTACTCCTGTCATTTCTATCCATTTTTATCCATAAATAGTACACAAACACACACGGTTGTGTATATGGGCTTTTCAACACCTCCTGTGACTTACCTTTAGGACTTAGCAATGTATTAGAAAGTCCGGACTCACTGGAGGTGATACACACCTTCATTCCCATTGCTCAGGAGGCAGAGGCAGGTGGATCTCTGTG
>CM053755.1:25771582-25863207 GCA_028658305.1 Pachyuromys duprasi
ACGGAGACAGACCAGAGTCCACTTGCTGCTAGCAACTCGCAGGATAGCTCTGCCTTGATTTATTTAACCTTCCAAGTTCTGCTAGGTGGTTTGTTTGCTCGTTCATTTCTGAATAAATAATTTGCTGTTAGAACCAGCGCTGCTGGGGGCTGGAGAGATGGTTCAGCAGTTAAGAACAGTGGATGCTCTTCCAGAGAACCCAGGTTCAATTTCCAGCACCCACATGGTAGTACAAAAAGCGTCTGTAACTCCAGTTCCAGGGGATCTGACACCTTCACACAGACGTACATGCAGGCAAAACACCAATGCATACGAAATGAAAATGATTGACATAAAAATAAAGCTGGAACTCAACATAAAATTAAATTTAAAAAAGGAAAAAAGAAAGAATCGGTGCTGCTGGGACCTTCAGGTGGACTCATCGTAAGGCAACGCTGTCTGCGAACAAAGCGGGCAGGCTGCGGTGGGAGAGCTCCTGACCCGTCCGGATGATCTGAGCGGGCGTGAAGCCACACGACGACTCAGGCAGAGTGCTGCTGAGGAAGGAACGGGTCTTGGCCCAGTGGAGACCCAATGATGGGTGATTCAAGCACATGGCACCCTGCACTGGGTGGGAGGGGAGGTCACGGAAGAGTTCCCAGTGGAACAACCACCAAGCAGAGGTGCAGGTAGGGAAAGATGCCAGCAGGAGGCGGGCTTGGACAACTGAAAGGCCAGGACCTCTCTTTCCCAAATGCGTAGGGCAGGGCGGGTGAGGGAATGGGAAGGGGTGGGGTTGATGGTACGCTGGCTGCGGATGGTGAAGGGCCTTAAACGCCAACCTAGTGTGAATATTGCCTCATATAGGCTTCAAAGACCTCGGGCAGGATATTGACTACTTACAGTTATGGACGGGCATCTTGGGACGGGGGAGGCAGGAGGGAGGCGGAAAGAAAGGGGGGGGGGGATGGAGAAATTCACACCTGGAAAAAGCCTGCCCCCGGCCTCACGCAGAGTGAGGAGGGTGTCCCTCCCTCTTCCTTTCCTCTTCTCTCTTATTCCCTTTCTCCCTTCCCTCACCTCTTTCTCTACTTTACGTCCTCCCTCTCCCTTTCTTGCTATTCCCTGGACCCCCGTATCCCTCCCCCTCCCAGTTACCTAAGCTTGCTTTGGATTCCTGGACTCAACTGATGCCTCTGACCCAGCCTCCTGAGTAATCAGGACTGCAAGCTTAACACACCCACCAACTAGCTTCTCCCATCTGACCCTTGCATTGCTGTGGTACATTGGCTTCAGTTGTGAAGCTGTATGGATACATTCTTAGTCACAATCCTCGGTTTACTCTAGGATCATTCTTGGCGCTTGTACTTGTCAGTTTGTTTGGTCAACTAGAAGTCGTCTGGGAAAAGGGAACCTCAGTTGAGACAATGCCCTCAATCAGATGTAGTTAAGTCTGAGAGGTTTGTTTTTGTTCTTTTGTTCTTTCATGATTGACGTGGGAAGACGGAGCCCAGGGTGAGCGGTGCTAACCTTCAGCAGGTGAGCCTGGGTGGCATTAAAAAGCAAGCTGAACAATCCACGAAGAGCAAGGCAGGAGGAGGGTTCTTCCATGATTTCTGCTTTAGTTCCTGTTTCCGGGTAGCTGCTTCTGTCCTGGCTTCCCTCTCTGATGGACTGTACTCAGGATGTGTAAGATAAATAAACCCACCCCACCCCCACCCGAGTTGATTTTGATCATGGTTTACCTCAGCAACAGAGAACAAAGATAATTACTGAACAGTAGTCTACCTTTTGGTTGCTCCTGTTCATTCATTTGTTAGGCTAGATTGATTGCTTTGAATTGGTGGCAATTACAAATACAATTGCCATGTTAGCTTTCCATTCCTGTCAACAAATCACTGACATAAACAGCTCACGAGAATAAAAAGATGATTTGGGCTCAGTTGGTACTTTGCAACCATGTTTGGTCCTGTTGCTTTCAAGCACTAGAGTTGTATCATGTCATGGTGATATTGGGTGACAAGGCTTCTTGCCTTGTAGTCAGGGCACAAGAGAGGGAAAGAAACGAACATTCCACAATCCCCTTGTAGGGAGGCCATACTTCCAATGGAATAAGGCCCCCTGTGGCTCCCTCTCCTCCCAATACTGACACACCTCTAACACAAGCCAGAGATGCTGACCCCTCTGGAGACCTTAAAGCAGTGGTTCTCAACTGTCCTAATCTTGTGACCCTTTAATGCATTTCCTCAGGTTATGAAATTATTTTTGTTGCTACTTCATAGCTTTAATTCTGCTGTTATGAATTGTAGTATAAATATGTTTTCTGGTGGCCTTACACAACTTCTGGAGTGCTGCCCTGAAGAATCTCGGGGGAAGGAGCACATACTTAATAAGTGTGGAAGACGAGTCTGTCTGAATCTCATTCCTCAAGCCTGTAAGCCACAGTGAAGGCCTGGACCTGGGTTTTCCATGCTAGGTGAGATACTGATAAATGGATGGATGGATAAATGAACAGACTGAAAACTGCTGCTAACTTATTAGGTAATACTTCAATCTGTCGTTTAATCAATAACTGGACACTGAAGGCTGGTGTTATCTAATGTAGACTTTACATTCATTCATTCAACAGATATTTTTACAAGCAGACCAAGGAAATTTTGCCCTATAGAATTTACATTCTCATAGGTAGGATATAGTAACTCAACTTACATTTACTTAAATAATTCAGTCTATCAGTGTGGAAAGTCCTTTAGAAAAAAGCAGAGAAAAAAGGGCACAATGCTGGTAAAAAAAAGAAAAAAAAAAGGTGTTACAGGCCAAAGGCTTGAAAGGTGTTGGGAATAGAATAATCAGGAGGCTGGGGAAGAGCATCAGCAGAACAGAGGGTTTATGATGGCAAGCCAACAGCTGAGAAGGTGGGAGAGACAGGGCCAGAACAGATCCTGTTGAGATAGTGTTCTCAACCCTTATACTGCCATGCTTTAATGCAGTTCATGTTGTGGTGCCTCCCAAATATAAAACTAATTTCGTTGTTACTTTATAACTGTAAATTTGTTACTGTTCTGAGTCACAAATTCTTTTTGGAGATGTTTATTAAGGGTGTCGCGAGCCCCAGGTTGGGGCCCGCTTGCTTGTTCTGGAAGAACTTTGGTTGAGGAAAGGTGCCATCTCTATTGAGCAGAGCAATGTTCTTGTCTTCATACAATGTGGTTGGTGTGGCTGGAAGCAGATGCCTATAGCACCTGAGTATAGGTCTTGCAGTTACTGTAGCTTCAAGTTGGTTGTGTTTAATTGATGTTTACATTTTTGTGTTCATGTTTAGACAGGATCTCACAGTGCAGCTATGGCTGGCCTGGAACTCACTATGTAGACCAGGCTGGCTTCAAATGCAGTGATCCACTTTTCTCTTCATCTGCTGTAACTTGCCTGGTTAGGTTTGCTTTAAAAAAAAAAAGTGCCTTGTTCCCCAGATTGGCCTCAAATTCAGGATATAGCCACCAAGGATTAACCTGAATTTAGTATCCATCTTCCTTTATACATACCACCACATTCAGCTTTATGTGGTGTTGGGGGGAAAAAACCAAGCTAGAGCTCTGGCTTCCTGTATGCTGGGCAAACATTGACAACAGAGCTATATCCCAAGCTGGTTCTGTTGTTATTGACAAGTTATCATCAGAGACCATGATCTTTTTCTTGTTGTTTGAGACAGGGTTTCTCTGTGTAGCCCTGAGTGTCCTGGAACTTTGTAGAACAGACTTGCCTTGAACTCAATCAATTCCCTCTGCCTTTTGAGTGTTGGGATGAAGGGTGCATGCCACCACTATGTGGCCAAATCCCCCTTAGAACACCAGCCATACTGGATTTAGGACAGTGACTTCACTACAAATAGCTGTTATCCAGTACACCATTGACGATCATGAAGTAGACTCAAGTACCGAGACTGAAAGACTAGAAAATTGAACAAACTAAATGTGTTTTTGCTTTATATGTTCATGGCATTATGGGGCTCACAAAGTAGAGCATGTTGGCTTGAATGATAAATGTACCCCTGGTTTTCTTCATTAGTTTTTTTTTGAGACAAGGTTTCTCTGTGTAGCCTTGGCTGCCCTCGAACTCTCTGCCTCCCAGAGTGCTGGGATTACAGGTACACACCACTGCAGCCAGCATCCCTCTGGTTTTCTAGCATTTGAATGCTTAGTCCTTTGGGGAGGCTTAGTTAGGAATGGCCTTGCTGTAGAGTTATGTCACTGGAGGTGGATTTTGAGAGCTTAGACTTGGGGCATGTGTGCTGTTTCCTACTCAGGGTTCCGAGACATGAGCTCTCAGTGGTCCTGCGGCCATGCCTCGTGCTGACCACCCTGCTTCACTGCTCTGATGGTGATGGACTCTGAGCCCACTGCAAACTTCAAGCCCGAATAAATTCTTCCGTCTTTAAATTGTCATGGTCAGTATTATTACAGCAACAGCCGACAGAATTCTCTCCTTGCTTAAGGTAAGGTTTGTCCATCCTCTTTACAAAATCCTAGGAGCACTTCCAGAACTTGAGATTCCTGGGGTTGAGTTGTACTTCTGGGAGTCCAACTATGGCCCAGTACCCCAAGAACCCATTGTAGCAAATGTGTACTGACTTTGCAAGGAAAGAGAAAGAACTGCTGAGACATGTGCTTCATGCAGAAGAGCTGAACAAGACCCTCCTGTCTCTTTTCTGTGACAGGGTGACTCGCTGGTATACCTCCATCTTCCTCTCAGTCTTTGCAGGGCTGCAATAACACACACACCCCGCGCCTGGCTGGGCTTCTGGTTTGCTCCCATCCATCTCATTGTACAAAGATGCTTGGAAGGAATGGTTTATGCTACTAGGCAAATTTTCCTTAATTCTACCTCTTGCTATAAGCTAAATTAGCAGTTTTGGGTATTACTGGGTCTTCCTTTCTAGACAAACCCAAATTTGATGTACTGGATGAGTGTGCACATGCTCAGACTTAGCAGTTGGCTGAGGCTATCTCAACTCAAACATTTATGTATGTGTGCCAGTGTATGTGTGCCTGTGGGTGCTCACAGAAACTGGAGTCTCAGGAGGTTGTGAGCCACCTGGTGTAGATACTGGAAACTGAGCTTACCTCTCCAGGAATATCAAACACTCTTAGTCACTGAGTTGTCTTTCCAGCTCTAGCCGGCTCTTTAATCAAGCACTCAGCACAACTGCCAGGTTCCTATCACAGTCACACTGAAGACCCCTCCCCAGACGCGCTCCTGCGGTGCTGGAGATGATCTAATGCTTGAGTATATTAGACCATGAGCTGCACCACTGAGGTGTTATTTCTAACTCACCCTGAGCTTTTAAACCTTAAAACCTACATATGGAATCTAGAAGATGCTGGATAAAGTGCATGAAGGCCCACTTTGTAGTTGGGCTTTTAAGGTAAAGATTAGAAGACAGACCTCTGCTTCCTTCTGCACCACACCCTGAACACTGCAGACCCTGGTCTTCCTGACTTCCATGTCTAGAGCACCTGGACCCTTCCAGATGCCTTAACCCAGGCCTGAGCAAGTTGAGGAAGAAGGGCAGACAATAAACAGTGTTCTTCTGAGTTCCTCACTCCTCCCTGCTCCACAAAACAAAGACATTAAACAAAAGAAAAACCCTTCCTGATGACATAGTGTCCTGAAGACACAGAGATGACTTAAGTCCCTTTTGGGGGCATGGTAATTTCAAGCATGTCTTTTCCACTAACCCTGATTGCTTTCATATCTGTGATTAAAACAAGATAAAACTAAAGAATTGAACTCACAGGTAAGCAACTGAGTGTAATGGTCTTTCCTCTTCTCACTTAGCATTATGGGAGATCTCTACTCAAGATTCAAACAGGTCCGCTACAAGCAGATGGGCAGTTTAGGCCTCATGCAAGGGAAGTGGAAACTGATTGGACAGGGACTCACTTGTCAGCTTTTTGATCACTTTCCCCTGGCAGGACTGCCTTACCAGGCTAAAGGGGAAGAGGACACACTCAAGTCCTGATGCAACTTGATGAGCTGGGTTGGATGAGAAAGGAAGCTCCCCTTTGCTGAGGAAAAGGGGAGGGGAAACAGAGGGACTGGAAGGGGAAGGGAGGAAAGAGGAGGAGGGATGAGACTACAAAGATGTAAAATGAATTTAAAAATTAAAGTGAATTAAAAATTTAAAATTTGGGGGGCTGGAGAGTGGTTAAGAGCACTATCTGCTCTTCCAAAGGTTACGAGTTCAATTCCCAGCAACCACATGGTGGCTCACAACCATCTATAATGTGAAATGATTCCCTTTTCTGGCAGGTGTAAATGCAGATAGAACACTCTTATACATAAAATAAATAAATCTTTAAAAAAAATTTAAAATTTGAATTTAAAAAAATTCAAACAGGTACTGCATCCCACCCCTAAGCTATGGGGGAAAAGGCAAAAATAAAAACACCACTCTCCATCAAGAATCAAGCCCTGGAGCCTGGTCGCGCACACCTTTATAGCAGTGCTCAAGAGAGGCTCAGGCAAGAGGATCTATCCTCTCTCTGAAGCCAGCCTGTTCTACACAATGAGTTGAGGACAGCCAGTTTGAGACACAATGAAACCCTGTCTCAAAACAAAAACAACCAATCAGAATACCCCCTCCCCCAAAGACAAGGTGATAATCATGAAATAAAGGAACCAAGCCCTGGGGCTTGAGAGATGGTTCAACAATTAATGTCCTAAGTTCAATTCCCAGCAAACACATGGTGGTTCATCTATAATGGGATTTGATGCGCTCTTCTGGCATGCAGATCTACATGCAGACAGAGCACTCATACAAATAAATACAGAAGTTAATCATCAGGACAGACAGGCTATTGAAATAGCCAAATTTACAAAGACTGGAATAGTAAGGTAAATCTCAAACGCAGGTTTGGACTCAATATGCATTTTCCTAGAATATAGTCTCAAGTTTATGCAGAAGGGAAGGCACATGTTCATGTGAAGTTAAGTGACATAATCAGGTAATCTGGACTGAGATACAGAGGGATATTTTATCTAGAGAAAAACACAAGACCAGGTTTATTTCATACAATGTTATTCACACATTTCATTTTCTAATTTATACATAATATACAAAGAAGTGAAGATAACATTTCACATGAGCCAATAAGAGCCAGGACTTAGACAAACTGGTCCAGAAATGGTCTATATCAAAAGGAGACACTCAAGAGTAAAGCCTAAGCAGTTTCTGTCCAATCAGATTTCTTTATTCTGAAATGTCTGATTTTTCTAAAGTTCCATGCCAACATACTAAAAGGTGGAATCAGGGTGGGCACCAAAACTGGCAGACCAGAAAAATTTTTACACGAACAGTTATTTTTCTAGAATATGCCTAAAAGTATTAGGAGGACTGGGTTGTCAGCACTGGGATGTATGAATCAGGACTGCTAGAGGATTCAGTTCCAAATAACTTTCTCTAGGACTTGCCACTTTCTGTACCGAGTGACAGCTGCCTGGGCATCCAAAGGGAAGGGTGAGGGCAAACCATGGTGGGCTGAATTTCTGCAGAAAGAGCTTTTACCAATCTCTAACACTGACAGCTTTGATCCTGAAACCAAGGGCTGATGCAGGGAAGTTATTTAAGTTCAACCCAGGGCCAAGACACTCTGAGGCAGGCAAAACAAAGTAGAAAAAGGGGAAAGAGAGTCATTCTACATGGAAGAAAATACTGCTACTGTGACAGGGACATGCTGATGAACCAGTGTGACTGAGAATGGTGACAGTGGCTAGGTCTAATGGCCTCACCAAAGGAATGCTGGGTTAGAAAGCTAGAGTAACTCAACACGAAAGACTCCTGGCATCCCAAACTTCATGCCAAATTGTAAGGTTCATGATACGAGTAACGAAAGGATAGAATCTTTATACTCAATATTGTGCTCTGATTGTTTTTCTTCTGCAGACCTCAAGTAAAAAAAAAATTCCTTCTACAATTCATCTGACAGAAATAGCATGTTCATTTCAGTTTTTAGCACTGAACATAAGTGGGTCAACATAAATGTTTATACAAAATACTGACTTCAACAAAATACAAAGCACTTTCTTTATCTTTCAGAAACTGAATATACAAAGCAATTTTTCCAAAATATTTTCATAGGCAAAGGATTAAAAACGATTTTAATTATACACATATGGTCACAATTTTGCCTTAAAAAGATTGTTGGGAAATGTACATAAGGCCGCTTGTAAATGTACATCATGTTACTGTTATAATGTCTTATGTCCAGAGGAAAAAAATGTTATCATACAGATTTGCTTACTTGGGAATAGGCTATTCAAAAATACAGTACTCTTCTGTACAAAGAAAAAAGTCACATCACATTTAAAGATGGAAAAAGCATTGGCCTCTATGGTAATCAAATCTCAGTCCAATACTTTCTATTTATTATGCACAATACCCTGACTTCAATTGAAAGTGATCCAGATCCTAGCATGTCCATTATTAACAGAGTCAACAACTATGTTATAAAACAAAATGTTTTCCACAATAATAAAAAGAAAGCTGGTTCATACTTCTGAAACCATATAAAGATAAAAAATTTTTAAAAATCACTCTCAATTTGGAGAAATAAATTTACATTATACAACACTATATTGCCAGGTTAAAGAGGGCAGAGATGTAAATGTACACTAAAATGCAAATGTTTCCCAAAGAGATAAAACGGATTCCATTTACAGCATGAAGGTTTACAAATGTACACCTGTACAACCAAGGAAAGTCACTACGAAATTAGCAAGGCTTTCATAACAAACACTGAAACAAGATCTGCTTTCAAATTGTAAACTTACATCTACCCCTACACACACAATGCGTTTATTTATAGGAAGGAAAAAAAAAGCTCTCTGAATATGCAATCATGCGTAAATGCTGAGCTACCAGCTCACGTCTCAGTGGCCTCTCTCACCTCTATCAGATGCCTACTTTATGTATCTACTATGAAAACGAAGAAAAAACCAACACTTCCTCAACAGTCTTGTAATTCTGTAAGTGGAAGAAAATACAAATCTCCATCTGTTCTTGTCGCAAACCAAATTGAAAAGTTAGTGTGAAAGTTAACTTTTCCTTCAGTGCAGTTATAACTGAATGGAAGTGCCGCCATGATTCTGTTCTCTAACTCATTACAACTATACGTATATACAATTCTTCTGTACATTGCCAGGGACAGTACAGGGCAGTAATTTTATTAAAACCACATCCACTGTAAATAATGTTATCTCAAATCATTTTATTCTTGTCTCTCTTTCTGAGTTTTTCTTCGCATGATAGTTTGTGAATTACCAAAATACAACTTAACTTTGTCTTTAAAATATTAATAATATTTATGCAGTTGATTGTTAATCTGTTATAAAAGGCTTCACACAAAGGAAAAAAATAAGAACTATAATTCTATATACATCTCTATAAACCTGTTGTGCTATGGGGTTGTAGACCTACCAGACTGCAAGCCAGTTTATTAAAATACTGTACTTTTCCCTTTAAAAACTATTTTTTTTTTGTGACTTTACAAGGTATAAATTTACAAAATATGTGACAACTTTTTCCTTTTTTTTGTGTTTTTTTTTTTTTTGTGGGGGGGGGGGATACAGTTACATCATATACAGACGTTCTGTGCTTCACCAGAAATCCAATCTGATAGGTCTCTACTCAGGGCTGAATATAATTTATAATTCACCACCCCCACCCCCTAAATATACACAAGAACCTTAAAAATTTACAAATGGATGAAGAAAGTCAATAAATAGTTTTGCTTTAAAAAAAAATCAAAGATTCATAGTTGAATTGTGTTTTGATAATTCACAAAGAAAACCCATTCTTTGAACATGGTTAAGTCATCTTCTCTTTTTCCTTACAGCATTCCATTTGGTGGTCCTCCAATAGGCCCTAGATCTGGGCTGTTTTTCAAATAGTATTTTTCCAATTTGGCCAGTATATGCTTCCCATATGTATATTTGCGAAGAGTAGTAATGTGAGGTCGAATCTGAAAAACAAATAAGCTCATTAAAAAACTAAGTTATTATAGCTTCTGGTTTTTAACTCACTATTTTTGTGTGGGTATGTACATGCCAGCCATTGTGTGGAGATCACAGAACAACTTGAGACTGTTCTCTACTTCCACTATGTAGACCCTGGATATCATCTTTAGGCATGGTGACAAGTACCTTTATCTGTTGACCCATCTTGCCTATTTTCTGATATAAAATGAGCTGGTAACTTTGCTATTAAAAATTAAAAAGCTACTGAACCATAAAAATAGCTCAAAAACATTTAAAAAGGGTACCTTAACACTTTTTGTTATTGTTTTTTTTTCAGTGAATAAACAAGCCATTGCTGTTACAAGCAGATATGGGAAACTCTAAATACAGTGCAGTAGGGAGCTGCTATGTTCTTCAAACTTACACTGCTCTTTTCCAGCTAGACCTGCAGGAAACACAGTAGTTATCACAGATGAGACTGGTGAATAGGCACTCTTCTAAAACAGACACACAGGCTTATGATTCCTGAGTACAACTGGGCAATACGTAGGAAATCTTCCTTGAAAAATAATCATGATTTTACTGAGTGGACTACGCTACCCTTGCACTTTACCTAACTCCTCTACTGTGGAGTAATTAATCCTACAGAGTCCATGTGCAATCAAAAGTCATGCAGATGGAGGTACGTATTACGGTGCTATGAATTGCGATACCTTATGCATGATTATCTTCCTCTGAGCAGGTTCAGCCATATCAATCATCTTTTGAACCACGTAATTGGCATACTGATCCTTCATCATGGTGTATAAGGCACTGTGAGGACCATCATTCTGACAGCAAACCTCGTCAATCAGTAAAGCTCTCTCAGCACGGGAAGCATGAGTAACACACTTTTCTACTACATTGCTAAAGATTAAAAGCACACACACAAAAACTTTGTTATTTTTTTTCTTTACAGCCAAATATTGACTTTTCAATTTGCTCCAATTACTAGAAAACAGAAGACAAAATATCTCATTTTGTAATTACTTTTAAACAGAAATTAGTATCACAGGACAGCCCACAACTTGACATCCATAAATTTAATTATGGGCTTACTAAAATACTACATAGAAGGAGTTAGATGAAGTGACTATTGCAATACCTGGCAAATTTGTGTTGACTCAGGGCTAACACCTTTCCTCTGATTTCAGAAACAATTTTGCTCTTATCTTCAGGTCGACCATGTTCCAGTACATGCTGAATAACATAATTGCCATACTGATCCTATGACAGACATTTAAAAATTTTCACTGTCCATCCTTAAAAATATTGACTATTTAATAAAATATGTGAATCACTGTCTAAAATCCCAGTAGAATCAATTTCTTCACTGTTTATAGTTTAACAAATTACATTTCTTAAAAAAGATCAAAATATACAGACATTTCAATTATTAGGGGATTCTACCTGTACCAACTGCTCTGTGTGTTGGTGAAGCTCCTCTAGGATGGGTAAGGTCTGCTCTGCAGTGCAGTGCTCTAGGATGCGCTGAATGACTCTGCAGCCGTAAGGATGGGTTGAAAGCACAAACACCTTGACATAAACAGAAGGACTGAAATGTACATTTGCTGTTACTTTAGCTTGACAGCATTTCCCTTTCACTTGTTGAGCCGCCTCGACGCCTGACAATAATTCTGATCAAAAATAAATCTAATGGGCAAGAGATGTAGCTCAGTTGCCTAGCATATGTAAAGGCCCGGGTTCAATCCTCAGAACAGCAACCCAAACCAACCAAAATAATACAATAAAAGGAACCTGGCCATAAGACCAATAGTGGATGTCAGTGGAAATGAATGAGTTCTAGAGAGAGGGCTGTTTAGCAGTATAACCAGGGGTATTAACCTTTGTTTTTGATATAGTTATTTTGGCCTTTGTAAACAGTTTTACATGTAAATAGTTACATGTTTGTAACTATTTCTATCTAATGACTTTACTAAAGAGGCTGACATTTTAATGCCCATTCTTTTTTTTTTTTTATTTGAGACAGGTCTCACATTGCCTAGGCTCTCACACATGATTCCTAGAGCTAATAATGACAATGAAATGTTCCTGCTTCCATCTCCTGAGTGCTGAGATTACAACTGTGTTCAACTGTACCTGATTTACACTTACTATTTTCTATTTCTAATAAAAGTGTCAGGTTTAATATTCAAATTATAAAATGCTCTGCTAAGGAAATTAATGCCAAAAATTAATCTTACTTGTCCTTTGAAAGCATCAATGATGAACTGCAGTGATTGTGGCTGAACACATTCAATGCATTTTTGTACAACATGGTTTCCATTTTGATCTTTCACACATTTGAGCACATGACCATCTAGCTCCTTGACCATTTCACTCTGCAAGACAAATAATTATTTCATCAAAGAATCCAATAAAAATATTCACATGGAACACAGTTAAAAATATTAACACAGAACAAAACACATTCAAAACTATTTCCTGTATTTTAGAATATAAAAATTTAGAAACCATTCAAGATAAAAATTGTTCAAGAACATCACAGGATAGTAATGATAACATTCACAGAATGTGAATGATACAAAGTGATACTGAACTTGCCATACTGTGTACATATCCTGCAATTATATTTTTTAAGTTATCTAATATACATTTTCAAAGTTTTATTTCTGTGCTCTATTTAGCATCCCAATCCTTTATTTCTAAGAAATCATTATTAAAAGCTGCATGAGTTTATCAAAGTGCTTAGAATAAAAAATGGGATACTGGGTTATCTGTGTTTCACCTATTATCAGTAATTGTAATTACTAATGAATATTTTTCTTGTTTACTGATTACAATAAAACTTAGAATAAAATTTAACTTTTATTGACTTGTATGTCTTATTAGAACAGAAAATGGGGCGCACATACTCAAACTAATTGTATTTAAAGAATCTTTAACTCAACTACATTCAACCTACAACATGAATTTATGCCTAAACTAAAACACACTAAGTTACAAAATATAATTACCTTAAAAATTCACATTAAAAAAAAAAAAAAAGATCCTACCTATTACCCACCTCCTCATTGCTGGCTAGTTTAACGTCAACTTGACCCAAACTACAGTTTGGAAGAAGGAACCTCAACTGAGAAAAGGGCTCATCAGAGAGGCCTGTGGTGGGTGTTCTTAAGTAGTGACGGATGTGGAAGGGCTCAGACCACTGTGGGCAGTGTTGCCCTGGGCTGGTGGTCTTGGGTGGGTGCTATAGAAAACAGGTTGAACAAGCCATGGGGAGCAGTGAAATAAGCAGTACCCCTCCAAGATTTCTGTATCAGTTCCTATTCTTACTTCCAACATGTGAGCTGAATCACAGAAATGGAAACTCTGAGATACCCTCCTCTCTCTATTTGTAAACTTCAGAATTAACTTTTATTGAACAACACTCAAAAAAAAAAAAAAACCTTTCAACATTACTATAAACTTAAGAAAAAGAAATTATATTTTCAATTCTATTTTCATGTAATATATGAACACATAAAATAACTTAAGATCACACAAGAACCTACTAAACAATTAGTGTGCCACTAAGCATATACTTTAAAACCTCATAAAAAAGCATTTATTCTCATATCTTACTTGCAATTTTATTGTCTATTCAAATTATCTTAAAGATTATATTCATAACTTAAAAGGAATTCCAATGATTATGTTAACAAGAATTATATTGGCCTTTTATAATATTGAGACTATCATTCTCTTTTCTTTCAGTAAATCTTTTCTCTATCTGTGAGATCGTGGCATATGTGATTAGTCTCAACTGTAGCCTCTTATTAGAGTATTAGGTTTCTTCACTGGTTAGATTTTTTAAATATATACTAATACGTGTGTGTGTGTGTGTGTGTGTGTGTGTGTATGATTTGGAGTAAGAGAATGTTGTTTGTTTAAAATTCTGAAAACAGAAATACAAGTAAGTCTCAAATAAATACCGAAACTATGAAGCGCATGCTGAAACTGCAGATAATAAAAAGGTATATACAAAGACACGAAGACACTCTATCTGCCAAACTATAGGCACTCCACGGAGAGGCAGTGAATAGATCAAAGTTCTGCTCTGGAAATTTTAAATAGCAATGAGCTGTTTAAGACAGACTTTATGAAAGGATCTTAAGACGCCTGGGAGAAATCTTTAGGTCATATTTCCTTAAGATTTTAAGATTAAAAAAATTAATTTTAAATTAAATATTACAAAACTTGTATCTCAACTTACAATTACCTGCTGATCGGAAGAAATAGACTCTAATGCTTTTTGAATAACACGGCAGCCATACATCTGCAAGGCTAAAGGTAGGACATGACCACGAATACGGGTAGCCAGGGCTAATTTCTGATCCAAACTTCCAAACTGAAAGACAGCATTAGTAAGAAATGAACATGACAGTACTTTGCTAAACTTGGAACATACTGTTTGCTGTGCTTTATAACTATAGTAAAATCTAAGACTCAAGAGATGCTTGCAGTAATTACCTTTTGGAGAGTAGTAAGCCATAATCGACCTGCCTTCGCCTCCTGAGTGCTAAAACTAAGTGTGTACAATCATGCCTGGTTTATCTTTACTCTTTTGTTCCTTAAAACTTTATTTATTTAACATGTGTATATGTACACCCTCAAAGTCCCAGAAATTGAAATTACAAGTGGTTGTAAACTTCACAATATAGGTATGGAGGTACCAAACCGTCATCAGAACAGCAAATATCCTCAGTTGCTGGAGCTATCTCTGTCTAGCCCCACTCTGGCCTTTTAGAGATAGGATCTGTCTCTAAAAGACATTGGTGGTTTAAGATAAGACTGCCTTCTGTTACTCATCCAGGTGCTGGGGTTACAAATGCACTATGCCATTCCTAACTACTTACTTATGTAGGGGCAGGTTCCTAATTTGGGTCTTTCCTTATGTACAAAAAGCAGCATTTTACTGACTGGGCCATCCCCTCTTCTCTGGAACATATGATTTCCAAATATTTGACCCTAGTTTTATACACATTATTATGTAAAATTAACTGTTGCCTTACTTTAGAACTATCTGCTGACAAAACTGTGTGAGCATATAAACATAAATGCACTTACCTCAAAAAACTTCTGTATAACATAGTTTCCAAAAACATCAGTCATTAACTGATAGGCTGCCTGTAGAATTTCATTAAATACCATCTGTCGTTCAGCTGGAGTAGCTCTCTCTAGCTTTTGCTGTATGAATCTATATGGGAAAAATTTAAATCCCAAGTCAATAAATAAAAAACCACCTTTATAAAATCATCTGCATGCCCTATCTCTTGTGTATGTGTGAAAAAGAATCTTGTGATACAGCCCAAGCTGACCTAAAATTCACTATGTAGCTTAGGGTAGCCTTGGGCACTTAACACTAGTCAGCAAAATTAAAAACTTTTCTTTTATCCTTCCTTAAAAAAGGGAAGGGAGGGAGGAAAAGAGGGAGAGAGAGGGGGTCTCACCCATAAACATTTGGATTCCTTTTTTGGGGGGAAGGGGGTGGATTTTTTGTATAGCCTTGGCTGTCCTGGACTCACTTTGTGGACTAGACTGGCCTTGAACTCACAGAGATATGCCTGCCTCTGCCTCCCAAGTGCTGGAATTAAAGGCATGTGCCACCACGGGCTGGCAGACTTTTCTTTTTAAAGGCAGCAGTATTCAACAAAAACAGCAAGAATCATGAGGAACCATAACCACTTACCTGGAGCCATGCTGGTCTTGAGAAAACTCAACTATATGTCCAATCAGGTCTCTGAGCTGGAGGTTGGGGAAGCGGTTGTTCCTGAAATCCTCTAATAGCCTACTGCGGCCAGAGGGCATGATGTCAGACCTACTGTAGCGGAGCCGAGACGGCGGAAAGAGCTGGCTGCTGGAGCTGAACAGGCTGGAGGTGCTCGAAGCACTGCGGTATTTCGCTTCTGCTCCAGGCGCTGCAGAGACATACCGACCACTACCGTTTGTCAGTCCTCCTACAACAAAGCAGCCACGGTCAGGAACTATTTCTGACAAGCCATTCCACAAACAAGCCACTTAAATTATAAACTTAGTCAATAAGCTTCAACAAAGCTTTCAATTATATTAACAAGTAAATTATAACTAGCTAGTAAAACTCAGATTTGGAGCAATGAAAATGCTTTTAAATTCATTTGCAGTCTCAGGAAATTGCTCAGTGGTAGAATGTTTGCTTAGCACAGTCAAGGCCCTCGGTTCTGTTCCCAAGAGCACAAAAAGAGATTAATTTACAGTACAAAAGATTAGCAATGAGTACTAAATCTGTACTTTTGGAAAATACATTAAAATATATTGTTAAATATAGTTCCAAGTATAGACAAGTAATTTTTAGTCAGTTTATTAATGTTTGAAACTTAAAAACAAACAAAAAACCAACCCCACAGTATGAGGTAACATTTAAATTATACTTTTTCTGAAGACTTGGAAGTGTTTATTAAAAACATTCCCCATAAAATGTTAGTCTCTTGTAGATAAAGAATAGTAATAAATTGCAGTTATTCCTATAGTCATAACGATAAGTTCCCAACTTATGTTTATTTCGTACAAGAAAACAAAAAGGCATTAACAGGAACAAACTTAAATTAGAAAATTGTTTCATTATGAGTAACAGCTAATGTACTTGACAGTGTCCTTTTAAAACAGGAAAATATAAAGACAATTATAAAATGCAAATTTAGTAGTTACAAAAAACAACATCCACCATCAGCTGTACTTATACTAACTGTATATATAGTAGTGCTAACACAGTCAGTCCAGGCCACAGTGTAGAGATGATCCCAATACCAGTGCAAAGTCAGAGACCTTAGAGTCCAAAAGAAATTAAAAGGGACAACAGCAAGTTTAACACTGAGTTTCACTCTCCTTCCTCTTCAACCTCTAGCATCTACTCTAACATATTTTTCTGTGAACTTCCAACTCATCCAACAGCTGACTCATGAATCCTGTTCAGTATCATCAAACTATACCAAACTACATGCTAGATATCTGATGTCTAAATATATCTAGGTATATACTAAAATGAAATTAGAAATCTTAAAGAAAAAAAAGACATTATTTTAAAGTATATACAGGTATGTGGGTGTATGCACACATGTGGTGGTTCTCTCAGAGGACCAATGGCAGATCTCCCTCCCTAGAGCAGTGGTTCTCAACTCATGGGTTGGGGCCCCTTGGGGGGAGGGGGTTTCCACATATATATCCTGCATAACAGATTATATCCTACATTATCATTCACAATAGTAGCAAAACTACAGTTATGAAGTGACAACAAGATAATTTTATGGTTGGGCATCACCACACCATGAGGAACTGTACTGAGAGAGGCATTAAGAAGGCTGAGGACCACTGCCTGAAGAGACTCTTAAGGAGAACGCCATGTGTCAACTTGATGGCGGCAGATTGAAGTTCTGCATATTCAAGCCACAGACATTCAAAATGACACCAACTACCAAAAGCTCAAAGAAGGTGAGGAAAAAGTTACCCTATGGAGCCTTCAAAGTATGGCCAAATCTACACATTGATTTTGGACATCTACGCTCCAGAATTGCAAAATACATCTCTGTTGCCTGAAGTCACCTAGCTGTTCATTAATTGACTATGGAATGCTGACTGTTAGTATTCTTAAACAAAGAGCACATGTGCCCTACTTCAGTGTGAATGATGGAAGAACAGTAAAACAAAGGAATGTCACTTCAATTTGTTAAAGTTGTAATAATAAAGTATTTTCAGAATAATGACCCAAATGTATGGCTTTTCACCTTTTGTCATATTTAAAAAACATTGAATACATTTAAATACATTAAAGTATACATCTTTCTATGTTCCTCTGACAGCATTATGATGCTGCATTATAACAATATATAACAGAATGTCATTTTAGTAACCCTATGATACAAAAACAGTCCTGAGCAGCTAACAACTTAAATCATGAAAGCATAAGTACTAATTAGTTGTGCTAAATAATTAAAAGTTTGCAGTAATGCTCTGCTGCATTTTGATGAACACATTTAATATCCTTTGATACATAAACTTGGAAAATGACTAACATTATTGTATAGGACATAAACTATACAAAATTTTCTATTATTAATTACCCACACATAAATAACATTCTTGTTGGAGAAAAGACAAGGACTACATGCTTAATTACTAATGTGAGCCTAGTAAGAAGTATAACTTTGTGTATCATCTTAATAGGCTATTGTAAAAGCACTAATGCAGCAATTATGTTAAATCTAAAATTTTTTGACGATATGCACAAACATTGGGTATTGGTAGACCATACAGTGAATATCTGGTATTTATTGTCTGTAGTTCTTTTCTAAAAGCAATTTAAAGTCTTATCTTGTAGTCTCTAATGCTTTAATTAAATGTATGGGTGTATGGTATCATACACCACAGAAGGTACTTAATAACTTCCCTCCTACAGGCTAGGTTTTAGCATATGACCCATATAGACTTCACTCTTCATTCTGGCATTATATCATTTCCTTCAAGAACTTACCGTGCCAATTCCATCACTGAATCAAAAAGGAGTGATTCTGTATGGTTTCAAAGCTGTTTGGATTTCACATCTTTCATGAAAACTACCTTTTTCTATGATGATAAACACAAGAACACTAAAAACTTACTTCCCCATCAAAAGAATCAGTAGGCTAGATTTCTATTAAGTACTATGAACAGGTGAACAAAGGCTACTTCAGCCTTTCTGGTTTCAACTGACTTCTCTTCCACTAATATTCTGCCATAGTAAAAAGACCACTAAGATACATCTATATTTCTTTTCAAATATTCCCGATGAGATTTCATGGCTAGTGGCCTCAAAAACCATTTTTTAAATATTTATTTATTTTCATGAGCGTTGAGCGCTTTTCCTGCATGCACATATTGTGATATATATGCCTGGTGGCTTCAGGTCAGAAAAGGGCATCAATCCCCTGGAACTAGAGTGATACAGGATAGTAAGGTAGATGCTAGAACTAAAATTGAGTCTTCTCTAAGAGCAGTTGAGTGCTCTTAACCACTGAGCCATCACTCCAGCAACTTAGAAAACTATCAATTTTGTATGTAGTATCAAAGTTTGCTCCATAAGCTATGAATATAAATTGTATCTTGAACACACACAAGCACATTTATTTTTTCCCTTGGTATTATTAGTGGTGGTAAAGACTCAGCTGGTAGCCTGCGAGTGGTGCACATCTTTAATCCCAGCACTTGGGAGGCAGAGGCAGGAGGATCTCTATGAGTTCTAGGATAGCCAGAGCTCTATAGAAAGGAACCCTGTCTCAATCCCCATTACCAAAATACTCAACTGGGAAGGTATTGTGAAAAATGTACCAAACCTAGAAGAATCTTTAAAAAATTCAAGTACACACGTACAATATAAAGCAAAACAAAACAAAAACCCACAACTGTAAAAAAAAAAATACCCTTCATTTTTATACCACAATAGTCACATACTTATCAAATTAGAAATAAAAGCCTGAGCTCCACAACTTTTTGAAAACCAATCTGCTACCACAAACTATTACCCAGGCTGACGTTGAGTGTACAAATCTTCTGCCTAAATGCTTAGCTGAGTCTAAACATTTCAAGTTATAGAAAAATCTGGACTTTCTTATTCATAATCTATTGGAAAAATTAACTTAAAAACAATTCTAACCACAAACCTGTTAACAAGAAACTTACTATAAAGAAAAGCTATTGTATCCACCTTAATAAGGTAAGGCACCACAAATGTACAAACCTGATGACAGTGAATAAAGGCTGTGGTTTTTCTCAGCCAGAGTATAACACATTAAGTATTCAATACTGGATAAATTTGGGCTGTGTAACTGGATAAACGAGTCAGCACTTTTCTTGTGTATATTAGGTCTTGGGCTCAATTCTTAGCACTACCAAAAAACCCAAAATACATTAAAACTAATCTAGAACAGTAGTTGAAAAACAGACACTGAATAAGCAATTCATCTCAGTAATTATGAGTAAAACTTGTTATTTATATATTCTATTTAAAGTTGTTTGTTGTTTTTTGTCCAAACAGTGTTTCTCTGTGTAGCCTTGGCTATCCTGGACTGGCTTTGTAGACCAGGCTGGGCTCCCACTCACAGCCATCTGTCTACCTCTGCCTCCCTGAGTGCTGGGATTAAAGGTACAAGCTACCACGCTCAGCTATTTAAAGTAAAAAAGACCCTTACCAATTAATCATAATTTTAAAATGAGTAATAAAACATTAGACACTCTGTGAATAAACCATTTATTTTATAGACAACTAGCAAGCAAAGTGTCTAAGGACAACATACTAACAAATCCACTTTCCTACCAAGTTATAATATATTAAGTCAAATTTTGCTATTTATTGTTAAAGATTTATTATATAAGTATTTAAGATTCTAAAATCATAGAATAAGACCCTTTTCATTTATTCACACATATATTAAAAAGAAATAAGGAACCCTTTGAGAAATATATGAATAAACTATATAAGCACAAGCAAAATTTTTTCTCATTTTATGACTGAAAACTAATCATTTCATTTAAAAATAGTGTGTGTATGTAAATGAAACAAGAATCAAAGTTCATGGCCCTTCATATAATTTTTTTGTAGGCCACCTCACTGATAAGACTATCTTTTTCATAAATCAGAATAGCAACATATATGGTCATAAATCAGGTAATTAAATGAGCACATCTATTTCTGGGTACTGTGTGCCAATGTCAAAATTCGAGTTGTTACAATTGTGTAAGGGTTGATACTTGACAGCATAAAGTTCTTCAAGACCTTCGTGAGTATTCTTGGCTTTACTTTTTCAATTAGATTTCCAAAATCACTTAAATAACTTTCTCTTAAAAAACCTCAAAAGAAATTGATACACTAAATGCACCCATTTAGTAGAAGAAATTTGGTACCTTTATAACACTTTCAGGGTTTCAACTCACAAATACAGTGAAAATAAAATGAAAAGAAGAATGGAAAAAATAATGAAAATAATGACAGCAAACTATCAACAATTAGGTCAGCAAAGCTAGGAAAAAAAATCAAATAAATAAAAAATTTAAAGCAAATGCTCTCTACAAAATATTCCAGGGGTGGACTTGAATTTTAAAACACAAACACACACACACACAAAAATTCAGACTTAATTTTCTATGTCTTGTCCCATAAATCCTCCCTTCCATTTAAAAATGTAATGACTCATAGAGTTCAGGCCAATGGAACATAAAAAAAGGGGGGGGAGGGTAAGGTGGGGGAAGCTACGTGAGGGAGAGACAATGGCTGACAAAGTTAAAGGCTTATATGAACATACAAGGCATCCTTGAGTTAAAAATCAAGTGTGCCATTGACATTACACTGTGACCAAAAATTACTTCTTTTCATATAGAATAGAACATGCAGTGAAGATTGTATGTTATGAAAGTGCAACCTCTGCTACTGGACACTTACTACCAATCACAGTTGCAAGCATTTTCCAAACTCTTCACCTTCTAAATGCTTCCAAGTGTTTGAGAAACTCAATGCTGAGCATCCTTAGACTGATAATTTGAATGGAAATGTTCCAATAACCGAGTTTTGAGTGGACATAAAGATTCAGGTTTGGGTAAGATGCCCAATTTGTATTAATTTAAATATGTACCTCAAGTGACCTACTGCTGAAGTAGATCAGGCAAGTATTCTGTCTTAAATCTGTGATTATCTTAACTAAAGAACTGGAAAAATGGTGTAGGATATTTAATTACACTGTGAAATCCAAGATTGTGATATTTATTGTTATTGTGCTATTTAGTTGTGGTGTGGCTTAGCTTTAGTACACACCTTTAACCCAAGAGATTTCTGCTTGAATATGGTAAACAGCATTAAATAAAGTCAACTATAGATCAAGAGGCGGGAGCAATCAGTTGACAGAAGTAAATATAAGATTATTAAGGAAAAAACCCACAGAGAAGAGGAAGTCAGGAGGATGGAGAGAGACACACAGGAAGCAGAAGGGAGGGACATTCAATTTAAGGTTTTTGAGATTGCACGGGAGAAAGAGGATTCCATCTGCGACACTGGCTGAGGAGGAAGGCCACCTGGGTACTTTCTCTGCCTCTCTGCTCCCCAAAATTTCTGGTAAAATTGAAAAATTGATATAAAAACAGAGAAAACATTTACAAACATTAGAACTACAAGTCATAGATATGCTTAAAGAGTTCAATGGTTAATTTTCACTGTCAATTCGACTGGATTTGAAATCAACTAGGAGACAGATCTCAAGGCATATATGCGAGGGTGTTTCCAGGGAGGTTTATCTGAGGAAAACTTTCCCTAAATGTGGATCACATTACCCTATATTCTGGGTTCACAGAATGAACAAAAAGGGATGAAAAATTAGCATTACTAGTCATCTCTCTCTCCATCCTGACTACAGATACAATATAAAAAGCTACTATCCTGAAGCCTGCTGTAATGGATTATACCCTCAAACCGTGAGTCAAAATAAACCCTTTTCCCCTTACTGCTTCTTTTTAGTTATCTGGTTATGGCTATGAGAAAAATACCTAATACCAAGGGTAATGAACAAAATCGTAAGAACAAAAATGAAATCATTTTGTCTTAAAAGCAACAAAAGCAAAACTAATAAACCTGTATGTGCAGCCAGGCGTGGTGGTGCACGTCTTTACTCCCAGCATTCAGGAGGCAGAAACAAAACTGTGAGTTCAAGGCTAGCCTGGTCTACAGAGTAAGCTCCAGGACAGCTAAAATCACATAGTACAAAAGTCCTGTTATAAAAACAGAACAAAATTTTATGTAGAAAGCCAATCATAAATTGCCCCAGAGAACACAATTTTAACATTTCTGTATGTTTAACCTTCCCATGAGCAAATAAACAGGTCTCAAGACCTGTTGCTATAGTGTCTTAGCAAACACAAAAACTGAGTGCTGAATGTGATGCTCTACAACCTGTCTGAGAGTTGGCCATCTAGGGTTAGGAAATACTATTTCATGGAATAGATACATATCTGAATCTTAAAGGTGCTTAGATAATACCTCTCATGCAAATCTCAAGAATAAATTAAGAAAGGAATCTAGATGTCTGATGTTATATATTAAACCTTAGGAAAGCAAAGAAAATCCCCAAAAGAGTGTAAAAAAAGCTAGTTAAAATACAGTAATCAAACACCTTTTAAAATTATTCCATTCCTTAGTAACAGCACAATAGAAAAGGAACAATATTACAGGTCAGAACTGTAGGCTGGCTTCAATTAATTCAATAAAAAGTATGAATCTTTTGGGTTCATTTACTTTTTAATTTCTTAATTTTAAACGGACTTATCATTGAGCCACATTAAGGATGAAATGATGAAAACGAAGGTGTATTAAGGAAAAATGACTAACGCTATTCAGTTAACACTTCAAAATATTTCATCCTGGCTTTATTCTTTTATTAACACTCATACTTAAACACAAAAATGTAACATAGCCTTCTTTACAATCAACTTGGCCACACGTGTTCACTGTTACACATTTCCTCTAAAAGGAGTAGCTGAATAAGCCTGTCAAAGTCAGCAATTCTTAGCAAATAACTATTAAACAGTAAAGCAACACAAACACCCCCCCCCAAAAAAAAACAGATGAGAAGGAGGAGAGATCTTAGCAGTAAACAATGACCTGTTTTTAATATAAAACATTCTAATTAGGAGCAAAGAAGACTTCTAAACATGTTTAATCCAGAATGAATATACTCCTATTACTTACTTAACATTAATAAATCTTCACAATTCAGAGCCACCTTTCAATACACTAATGTCACCGAGTTCAAACCTCACACTATACATTTTAATACCTCTTTTCTTGAGGGCAGAGGCACACTTTTCTTGATAACCCATTTAGTGCACAAAACCAAGGAAGAACATGCAAAATGGTGCTTATACTTAAGAAGTTCAAATAAATATCTAAATAAAAAGAGCATTAGGCAAATTAGAAATCACTGACATATTTAAAGTTTATTAAGAGAAGGGTAGGGGAGAAATGCAAGAGGAATTCCAAGTCTAGTTTCAGGTAAGAGTAAAATAATACTGTACATACTCAATGTGCCTGATAAAGTGTGAAATACAGATGTCCCCTGACTTGGGATGTTATATTCTAGTAAGTCCACTGTAAACTAAAATGTATGAAATGTACCTAACTTGCCATTCAGCATAGCTTTGCCTAGTCTACCATTTATGTGCCCACAACACCATGACCATACACAGTTGGACAAAATCAATAAGCACAAAGTCTGTTTAATACTATTTCATGTGATTCACTAACGACTACACTCAAGTGAAAAAGAGTGACTGTATACTATGATCTTATATTATAAAGTCAATCAGAATTTTACACTGAACCTCAACAGACATGTGGTACACACCTGTAATTCTAGCACTTTCAAGGCAGTAAGAATTCAAGGTTAGTCTGAGCTCATATATTAAGTTTGCGGTTATCCCAGGCTACATAACAAGATTACCTTTCCCTCACCTAAGAAGTAGTGACATAGAATTGATCTAAGGTGGCCTGAAATAGTAGTTATATGTAGTTTGGTTCAAAACTAGATATCAGTTAGTTATTATAAGAGTTAGAGAATGAAAGAATGAGACATTATCCTAACCACTATAGGAATGGCCTTTTACGATAACCCTAGAAGTTACAAAGGAAAATTCACCATAGAGAATTTATAGTGCATATAAAAGGAATAACATTTGAGCTACACCACTTTGTAAGCCCTGCAGAAATATTTTAGATCATGCTCCTAAGCTGACTACAAGCATCAACATCACATACACTAGGATGGCAATCTCACAAAGGAGACAAAAGTATATATCTTGATACACTGTAACAAGACATAAAGTATCCAGAGTCACATCTTGCCAGAAGAAGCCTTACCAGGCCACTTACTACCTAACCAAGCTTCTAAATAGGACTCCACTTACAGGAAACACCAGGGTGTAGGTACATGCTTACCACCACTGTATGGGAAGCAATCGGCAAACTTGAGAATGTGAGAAATTCAACAAGACAATTTCTTCAACAAATGAATGAAAAAATAAAAAGGTAGGGAAACAACTATAAATGAAAAGACAAACTAAACAAAGGCAATCAATGCATTTGGACTGTGACTCAAACACAATGATAAGCCAACCAAGAAAATTAGTCAGTAAGAAATCAAAGTATGATAATAATGTTGTGGTTATAGTATTTTAGAAAAAGAAACCTGGTTTTATACTACATATTGGAAGGCTAAGATTAATTTTTCATTCTAGGCTCAATATATTAAAAAATACAGGTTCTAAATCCAAGGTATTTTTTTTATTTTAAAATATTCAAAACTTATGAACCAAAATAGTTCTTCAGTAAGTGACTAGCAATTCTAATATTTGTGGATCAAATATTTACTCTTTGAAAAAATAATTTTTACAAGCATATTGTTGCTTTTTGGCAGTCTCGGTGGAATTTAAACAGCTAGCAAAACCAAAAGGAGAGCTGGATTTTAAAGTCTCATTAAGAACTTTGGGAGTGCTGATTCCAAGAATCACAGATAACTATAACAATTGTATATTTATTACTTCAAGTCTTGGCCAACAAACCTAGAATGAATTTCAACCAGTTCTAGCAAGGCAATTCTCGTAAATGCTTGCTCTATGCAGCAAATTCTAGGTCAACCACACCTCAAAAGACACACCCTGTCTCAAAACATAAATACTATGTCACAAAAAACAGAAGCTTTGCATCACGATTCAATCATAGGAAAATAGAGAGTACATTATTTTATGAATATAGTATGAAGAATAATAAATTCATAAAATCTGAATTATTTTCAATTTGGTAGGAAATAATTTGTTGTTAAATTATGGGAAATTGGGAGTATACAAAGAAGATAATACAGGTAATTACTAATTGCAATCAGAAATGAGTTTGAACATGATTCCCAGCTGAAGCTTTGGGTATAGCAGTGTTAGGCCATAACACAGAAAACTCTTGCTCAGATGTGACTATCTCCCACAACCGACTACAAATCCTTCTCTAAGTAATTAGGCCAAATTCCTTACTGCCTAAAAAAAAGAGAAGCACACATCCAGATTGTAATGTAATTACAGACACCTAAAAAGTCACTTCAATTTTTTAGGAAGTTATACAGAACGAGTCTATTTATACAGACTCTAAGTGAACAAACACACGCATTAACAGTTAACAAAACCTGATCTGCAACTTACCTATGAAAAGATGACAGGACACAACAAATATAAGTTTAACAAACACAAAACTATTGAGATACACCTGTTTTGTTTTGTTTAAGACTTATTTTTTATTATTTATGCAGTATTCTGCTTGCAGGCCAGAAGAGGGCACCAGATCTCATCATAGATGGTTATGAGCCACCATGTGGTTGCTGGGAATTGAACTAAGGACCTTTGGAAGAACAGCCAGTGCTCTTAACCTCTGAGTCATCTCTCCATCCCAGGATATACCTGTTTTTATGGTTCTTTCCTTCTCCCCTTTTTGGTTTTTGAAGACAGGGTTCTCTGTGTAGCCCTGGCTGTCCTAGAACTAGCTCTGTAAACCAGGTTTGCCCGGAACTCAGGGATCCACCTGCCTTTGCCAAGGATTAAAGTTGTGTGCCTGGAATTTTTATGTTTTTTGTTTTGTTTTGTTTTTTCGGTTTTTCCAGACAGGGATTCTTTGTGTAGCCTTGGCTGTCCTGGACTGGACTCGATTTGTAGAGCAGGCTGGACTCGCTCACAGAGAACTGCCTCTGCCTCCCTAAGTGCTATGATTATAGGTGTGCACCACCACACCAGGCTCATTTTTATGGTTCTTATGTGCTAAACTTCTGCATACATTTCAAAGGCATGTCTTAAGAGCGAAGAAGTGTCTCTCTTGTGATTAAGACAGTTGACAATGGAGGCTAAGGCTATAAACTAGTAAGTTTGCTAAGGCTACAAATAGTGTTTCAAAGCAAACCTCAGGACTCCATATGAACAAACTAATTGAAACATTTAATATAATTAAAAGAGCAAATCTTCTAAAGAGCAAAAATTTCAGATTTTGGGATTCAGGACTAGAGTCTTTAAGAAAAAGAAATCTAGCTCACCATAAAACAATATAAATTAATGATCACTACCAACAAATACCTTTGTTATGTAGACATTTACTCTATGAAATAAGCTTGAGGAAAAAAGTTATATACCCATATACTTGGGAGAGTAAAAGGGGATGACTAACATATATAGCCTGTTTATAATAAATAACAATGTTACTTTTTAAAAATCACAAGATACTTTAAACATTTTTCAAACACATAAAGCCAGCAACAGAACTGTTTAGTTTCAGTTGTACTTAAAAATCACAAAAAAATTGAAGCCTAATTTTACTGGCAGAATATTTTTTGATAATAAGGATTCATATACAGCCTGTAATGTCTAAAAATCCTCCAAAATATACTGTTTTTCTTACAGACAAATGCTTCCTAGAACGAAATAAAGGGTAACCACCAATTAATAATCTGGAGGTGAGGATAATTTTTAACTAAAGATAAAAATAGACGTTCTAAATGCTTCACCTTTAGGAATACAACATGCTCAAAACATTTTTTCCCTTTAACATATTCAAAAAAGAAGTCTATCAACTTCTCTAATGCACACACATTAACTGATAGTCTCTGGTATAACCTCGTGGTAATATGGCCAACACTGTACTAAACTAAATTGTTTACAACCAATCACTATATAACTGCTTTCTTATGGTGTGCAAAAACTTGTTATCAAAATTTCTTTCACTATCATGTATATAGTTGACTTTTCAGATGCTCTGGAACACAAATCAAAAGCACAGACAAGAAAAAACACACCACTGTATGTCATAAAAAGAACATAAGATACAAAAGAGGGTCTTTACCTTACTGTATATTAGACCCTCACTTTGAATTTCAGGAAAGTAGAACTTTTTCAAAAGGCTAGTATCTAAAAGCAAAAGCAATTTGGCATGTTTTATCCAACATTCAATATTTTACATATATTATAAACACACACACAAACACACATACATGTATACATACAAATAAAAAGGGTTTTGGGTTTTTTTTTTACCTAAATGCAAACTGGATGAGGATCCATGTGATGAAAGTGATGGCGGTGGCGTAAGTGAATGTCCTGGAGTTTGGCTTGGCAGAGGCATGCCTATTGGACTTGGAGAGGAGGAAAATCCCAGACTATTGTAAAATGGCTGCCCTATGGGTGCTAGGCTGCTACTAGATCTTTTGTACAAGTCAGAGCTAGTAGATAGAGACTCTCTCCTTGTGGCACTACTACTTGCAGAACTGCCAACTGAAGAAGAAATAAAAAAAACCCTAATTACATACAGTGTTAACTGAAGAAAACCTATCCCCAACTCTTGCTGGGCAATAACAGAAGTGATCACAATAATTATTTTTAGAAACATTATGGAGAAGATAATTACTGTGATAACTATATATAACAACTTAGTAATCATAAAAGGGTATAAATGCACCCCAATAAATAAGTAAGCAATCCTTAACAGAACAGTCATGTTTCATATTTCACATATATTTTACCACCAACACATGATTACTGTGCTTTAATACCCTGATATGATTTATAAATTCTGAATTGCAAAGTTGTTTGTTTTAGGGCAGATTTAAGATTAAATTCAAATAATATTTGCTTTGGTCTTTTCCTAACGTCAGGCACCTGTTTGTTTTTTTTTAATTTCAACTCAATGCCAAAAAAAAGATTATCTTAATAAATACAGTATTCATAAATTTCCCTCAACAGCCGTATCTTATTTGGATCTTAGCTGAGTTCAAAATGAAGCCCTTTAAGTCCATATTGGCCCGAATATTACTAGTTGGTAATGAAATACATGTGGGTCCTAACTTCTCAGTGTTGTTCACATAATTTGCTAAACAAACAAACAAAAAAAATCCCTAACCACCAAACTTTCTCTTGGAAAAATTAATGCCTCTTTACTAGACCTAACCAAAACCATGCCTTTACTTCTTACCCCTCCTTCAGGACCTGTCATTTCTTAAGATTCTAGAACTGGTCTCCTGAGCTCCTTATTCAAGCTATAAGTTCTCCCATCCCTGAACTAGCCGAGTGCATGCTCAGAAGAACAATCCAAGATCTGGCTTGCATGTTAACAATGCATGTATGCATGTAGCCAATCAAATCCTTTACTGAGTATACAGAAAAGGGATGGCCAACCCCCTATCTAAAGACTCACTTATAAACAGTATTTTCAAATAAATTTCCTTCTTACCTTGAAGTATTAGTCTCTTTTAACCAAATACTTTTTATATACTAGAGAATTTCATGTAACATTTCTTTTTTTTTTTTCTTTTTTGGGTTTTTGAGGCAAGGTTTCTCTGTGCAGCCCTGACTTTCCTGGAACGTACTCTGTAGACCAGGCTTGGCCTTTAGCTTCTGCCTGAGTGCTGGGATTAAAGGTGTGCACCACCATTGCCTAGCCATGTAACATTTCTGAACCTGACAAATGTTTAACCCCCCTACAAGCTCTATATTCGGACCAATATGGCAATTCTTTCCAAGGAATTGTAAATCCTGTTAAATCTTGGTTTTATATTGCAGGCCGTATATAAGTAAGTCACACACGTATAAGTACGTCATATTTTCTTTAATATGGATTAAAGAAAACAATTAGAGAACATAATAGTAAATTAAGATGAGCTTATAACAGATAGGAACCATGATTAACCTGGTTTTGTCAAATTCAAATACCTATACAGAAAAGAAGGGGGGAGGCTTATGATACTGCACCAGGCAAAAGATTATAATGTAGTATTTTACTTTCATAGCATCCAATACAGTTTCTAAAACACTGGTCATGTTTCATGGAAATTTTCACATTTTAAGACTTTATATATGATAGTTAGACTCAGCAAAAAAGCTACATGAACTTTAATAGTAAAACTCTAAGCCTTAATGTAATAAATCTTTTTGAGCTGGTATTGGCAAAATCGTCAATTACTGTTGTATCAAATATGCTAATTTAAAAGGACACTGTCAAAGTGATGACTTGAAATGTATATTATATCTAAGATTCCTATTTATTTTATTAAGTAATTTAATTGATAAGAAAAAAAGCTCTCTATCAAGTGCAGCGGCATTATTATTCCTTTTGCAAATAATCAAAAGAAACTGGTTATGATACATGCAATACAGTCCTCCAAAAAAATCAAGATAGATCTTTCTTTAAAAATTCAGTAATTGCTTTAACATATAAAGCTCTTCAAATTTTGTTCTGTACGTTAATTACCTGCAACATTGACAAAAAAAATTATCTAAAATACTAAAAAGCTAGACAAATGCTGGAATCACTACTCAATCATCATAAAATATTAATCACACTTTCAAGTAAAATATCACTCTAGAAATAACAGATTATAGAAAGGAAGGTTTAATTGTTACATTAGAGTAGCTACCGCTCCCTGACCAAGTATATTATAAATTGGGGTGTTCAATACTACTCAAAAATTAAACTATCATATGGTAACAAAATCTATGTACAAAAAGACAACTATGTATTTTAGCTTTCACTTACATGTGCAATTGTGTGACATGGCAGTACATATGTATAGCACTTGAATGGACTCTTACAAAATGTCCAAAAAAAATAGGAGATGAAATTTGATTATTTAGAGATAGTTATAAGTGCCAAGTATAATGCTCCCTATTTTTTATTTACTAATTTAAATTTATTTCATTTTTACACGGTACTGGGATTGAATCCAGGGCCTAACGCACGCTAGACAACCACTCTAACCCTGAGGTATATGCCTAGTCCCAATGTTCCTAAAAGCAAGATAAAATAGCTATTTCCCAGACCAAGCATCAGAATCCAGCATGTGATGCTCAAAAGTAAGTGAGGCATGAAGGTTAGTTCTGAGACCAGTGCCTTAAGGTAAGAGATAATTTCTAACTCTGGGACAAATGGGAATCTGAAAGAACTGAGTATAATGAGCTACAAATCTGCACCAGAGCATCAATAACATATATTAAAGAGTATGGAGTTTATCAAAGGTGTTTCCCAACCTGGATTATAAGGGGAAAATATCTGTAGTTTAGCAACTAGTTTTGTCCAGGATGTTTCTAAGTTAAGCTGTATGTTCTATCAGTTCTGCTAGAACATTTAGGCTTCTTTGGGGATAATGGCTCAATTGTACTAGAATCAAAGAATGAGTTTTCAAGGGAGTGAAATAACTCCAAAAGGAATGAAATGAACAGAAAATTTAAAGGATTGGGTGGGAGAGTTGGCTCAGTGTTTAAGATTACCAGCTGCTCTTCCAGAGGACACAGGTTTTAAACCAAGCATCCACATGGTAGATCACAAACAACTATAACTCCAGTCCCAGAGGATCTGACGCCCTCTTCTGGCCTTCAAGGGCACTGCACACGTGTGGTGCAAAGACATACATGCAGGTACAACACCCATACACATAAAATGAAGAAAAAAAAATTTTAAAGAGTGAACACAATCTCCAAATCCACCAATTTGCCCTAAGGTGTGCTCATTATTTAGGAAATTTTATTAGTAAGTATGGCATTCCTTTATTATATTTCTTAGAACTGAAAGTGCCTTTTATTCCCTACAAGTTTACAGCTGTTCTTGGTCATTACTACTACAAAGATGAGTATTAGTTCTGAAGACACATCAGGAAAATGGCAAGCGTCTGATAACTAGCACTGCATTAGTTTTGCCACTTTCTTTTTTTCTGAGAGACAAGGTCTCATGTAGCTAGGTTGGTCTCAAGCAAAAGATGACCTTGAACTTCTGATTCTTTTATCTCTACCTCTACGTAACTGGAATTATGAACTTGCACCACCACACCCAGTTTATGTTGTGCTAGAGATCCAACTTAAGGCTTTGTGCATGCTAGGCAAGCATTCTACCAACTGAGCTACACCCCCAGATCCATTTTGTCATTCTCCAAATCAGAAAGAATCTGAAGTGGAAAGAAAACTGATGTAAAATGATTAGGGATTCTAGAATATTAAATATAAATGTTAAGAATTTTAGATTTTAGGAAAAAAAAATCTTTGAAGTCCAAATTCATATGTGGCCTCTTATAAAGCTATCAATCATATCAACAAAATTAGGATAAGCTATCCTTACCTAATGTAAGGCTACTGTAATAAAATTATGACTTCTTATTCCAAGTAAGAGACAATCTATTACACTAATTTTAATGAAAAAAAAAGCTAAATAATTTAAGTATACTGGTAGTTTCTTATGGGATTGTTTAGTGATTCAACATATATTTATTTAGATAAGGCCAAATATAGAAAACCATAATCAGCTACATAAACCTAGTAAGAATGTATAACCCAATAATGACTACTGTTGTTTTAAAATTATCCAAATGTTAGGATGCCCAAATATTTACTTCTTCCAACATTATGGAGAATAAGGAAGAGCTAGAGATTATCAAAATTTAGAAAACTAAATTCATAAAAGCTGGGGCAAGGGAGTATGACTGCTAGAATGAACTAAACATTTATAAATGCCCGAAAGATTAACAGAAATTTTACAAAATTAACTTAAAAGTTCCATACTTTATTCTTATCCCTTCTACACTGTTATTACTGTTTAATCTTTATATTAAAACTCAAATACCTCAAGTAAACTTAGCAAAGTACACTCATTTTTAAAACAAACTTACCTGATGAGCCAAATCCACTGAGAGCTGACCCTATAGCAGCTCCCAAAGAGCTACCACTTCCAAAGCCAAGAGATGTACTTCCAGGTTGGCCAGGTCCATGAGAAAATAAAGAGCTGCTCTGGGAGCTGTTAGTCAAAGAGCTGCTCCCATAAAATGAATTAGACTGCAGGTTAGTGCTCGGCTGCTGCTGCTGCTGCTGCTGCGGTGGCTGAGTGCCAATTGGCCGAAACAGACCATTTGTGCTCCCTGTAAGACTACTTGCACTTCCTCCAGCTGCTGCTGCTGCTGCTGCAAAATAAATTTCAGACGCATCTTGAAACTACCCAGAAAAAAATTTAAATATATTTAAATTAATCAAAAATACCCAGAAAAGTATCTATAATCTCTAAAAAGGTCAGTTGCACTCACCAGCTTGTGCTGCTGCTGAGCTAATTAAGACAGGTGTTGGAGCCATTAATCGTACTGGAGCTCCAAGGCCAGTTCTTGCTCCAGGGCCAACCACTAAGGCACCAGTCTGATCATAATAGGCAGTTGGAGCTAGTACTTGATAGCCTAGATAACATTAAAATGAGTATTAATGAGAACACTTTACAACATAAAATATGAATATTTACTTTCCCTTATAGTGGTGTTTTGTCAACTATTTCATCCTATTACTACGAAACCTTTGAATGTTGACCATGGAAAAATATACCTAAGGTATTCTAAAATATATTTTTTAAAGGTAAAATAAATAATTTACTTTTCCTTTTATTGGTGTTTTGCCTGCATGTGTGTCTGCATGAAGGTGTAATCTTGGAGTTACAGACAGTTGAGAGCTGCTCTGTGGGTGCTGGCAATTGAACCTGGGTCCCTCTGAAAGAACAATGTTCTTAACTGCTGAGCTAACCCTATTCTCAAAATTTTTATGGAGGTTCCTTTATCAGTCTTTTTCTTACAGATTATGAAATTAGTTCTTTCCTTATAGCAGAAGCTATAGGCTACAAGAACTAAGTATTAGAAAATATCACCATTTGGTCAGTGATGAAGAGAGAGGCTAGAAAGACTAGGAGAAGTGAATTAGAATACTATAAAGAAAAAGTTTATTATGTAAATTTTAGACCAATACCTCATTATCAACATTCCCTTCACTGCAAGCATCGCTTTAAATCTTAAAATATGGGGGCCGGAGAAATGGCTGAGAGGCTAGGAGAGCTCTTGCAAAGAACACAGGTTTTTTTTTCCCAACACATACATGGCAGCTTATGACAATTTTCAAGAGACCCAGCACACACGCGTAGACAAGAATATTCGACACATGCTAAGTAAAAATAGGGTTTTGTTGTTGTTTTTCTGAGGCAAGGGTTTCTCTGTGTAGTGCTGACTGTGCAGGAAGGAACTTGTTCTGTAGACCAGGCTGGCTTTGAACTCAGAGATCTGCATGCCTCTGCCTCCTAAATATTGGATCAAAGGTGTGCACACTACCACTAGCTGGCTGAAAATAAATATTTTTAAAAAGGTTCTGTGAGTTAGTTGCCAGTTGGTCTACATAGTGAATTCTAGGACAGCTACAGCTACATAGTGAGACCCTATCTCAACCCCTCTCCCAAAAGTTTAAATTTTTTCAAAATATAATCTGAACCCTGTTCAGATTGCTAAGAGTCTATCTATAAAGATTCTCACACAGGCATTCAGCTTTATTGTAGGCTTATGTGTGAGGAAGACAACATTTTCAGCTTATTTAAAAATTCAGGAAAGTTCACCTCTAAGCACCTCCTCTGAACCAAAAAACAAAAAATGTGACAATTTTTTTAGTTTTCCCAGGGGTGGCACCTAATAAGTACTGCTCCCGACGCACAGGAAAAAAGTTAATAATAGATATTTTGGGGCAATAAGGTTTAATTCTTTCCTGAAATTCAGATTGAGGTTTGCCTTACACAGTAACAAGAGCTTAATAATTACCTATAGAAATCTTAGCAACCACCTAACATGCATGCTCTTAGTAAGTTTTAAAACACGGAACATACCAAATTAGACCAACAGCAGTTTTGAGCTATATTTATCACAACCATGCAGAAGCAAAAACAGAGTAAATTTATAATAGCAAAGTGGATTCAGACAAATTCAGTTCATGTTAATGAACTATGCTGAGATAAATAATTTATCAAGACTAATACTTTCACATGCAATTTAAGTAAATATAGTAATCCTAACATAGTATGCACAATACTAAAAAAATCTCAAACTGTAGATGCTAGCCAACAGTTCTCTCTGGTGTACACAATGGTCCTAGATTCAAGACTCAAACAGTACACCCACTCAAAAGAATAATGGTCTAGCTGGCAAGAAGGCTCAGTAAGTTAAGGTGATTCCTGCTAAGCCTGATGACCCGAGTTCTATCCTATAACCCACATGATACAAGCAGATCTTGCCTATAGGTCGTCTTCTGACCACTATATACTTGTTCTTCATGCCTCAACTAAATGAGCAAATGTTTAGAAAAAAAAAGTTAAAGAATACTATCTATTTAACACTTGAATTAAAAACTAAAAAGCTGGGCACAGTGATGCGTACTTATAACCCTAGCATTCAGGGAGGCAGAGGCAGAGGCAGGTGGACTTCTGAGAGTTCGAGGACAGACTGGTTTATAAAGCAAGTCCAGAACAGCCAAGGCTACACAGAGAAACCCTGTCTTGGGGGGGGGGGGAATGTAGATAGATAAATGGCCAAAAGACTGGCCCATTTAGATACTGGGTTGCAAATATGCTATACAAAAAAAACAAACAAATAAAGAAACCATAGTAAATGATGTGCATAGACAAATACTCAAGCGCAATGTGCCTAAGTCATTCCAAACTCCCCAAGGGCAGCATGCTGCTTATCACCACAGGGTGTTTTCCACCCCCTTCGTGTTTTTCTTCCTCTCTCTCCCTCTCTCAATTGAAACATATTGTCCACACACTTACCCATCTGACATACTTATCAAGTAACTACCACTATGCCAGGTAGGAAGAACAAAGAGAAATATCTTTCTTCCCAAGGAAACTATTTTCTACCATGAACAGAGAAAAATAAACAGTAAGTAAAAGATGGGTTGGAAAGATGTCTTAGCAGTTTGGAGCACACAACACTTCTGACATCCACAGGATCAACAATTTTAAGTAACAGGTAAAAAAAAAATTCTCTGTAACATAATGTTATATAACAAAATGCCAAAGAAACCAAGAGAACAAGCCCAAAAGATTTCTGTAAGATGTGCTCTCATAATAGTGAAACAGAGGCTGGACCCAGGTAAGGTATGAAGATTCTGCCAATCCAGCAAGAACCTACTGTAGGTTCTTAGACTGAAAACCATTAGAGGATCAATCACGAGAAGAATGGAGTCATCTTATTCTCTTTCATTCTAGCTATTCTGTAGAAAACAGGCTCTAAGGACAGGACCTCTCTGTAAGGACAGAATAGAGAGAAAGATGAACTACTAGGTAGATGGGAAGCTAATCCAAGTAATACTAAGGATGGAAACAACAACAAAAAGTGATTGGATTCTAAAGTATCTGTTGAGAATAAATGTGGCTAGGAGGGAAAAAAAAAGCTAAATATTGCTTCTATTTTTGATCCAAATTTTATAAAAGACCGAGTATTTACAACGAAACAAAGATGAACATAAAAATGCAATTTACTGAGTCCACATTTCCCAGTTATCAATACAGGATTCTACAGATTCTTCTCTTTTTAAAAAAGTGTGTGTTTGACTTGCATGTACATCTGCATTCCACGTTCCTGCCTGATACCAGTAGATGGCAGCAGAGGATGACCCATGCCCTGAAAACAAATTAAATTGCATGGCAGTGAAATACCATGTGGGTGCTAGGAATTCAACTGGGAACCTCTAGAGGAGCTACTTCTCTTAGTCACTGAAACATCTCTTTCCAGGTCCTGCTCCCGGCTTTTTGTAATAGATAAACTTCCCCAATATTAGATATTTATGTGTGATATCATCAATTTTAGTTGTTAACTTGACAATCTAGAATCAGCTGGGAAAAGAGCCTCTTAGAACCTGAGAGGTAGTCATGCTATATTAACTGAAATGAAAAGATGTTGTGGTTCACACCAGAAAGTTAAAACAAACAAACAAACAAACAACACCCACAATAGTTGTATTAAGAATTTTGATATATTCCTGTCATTCCCAAAACTAGGTTATTAAAAAAAAAAAAACCCAACACTTGATTTCAAGTATTACCTGGATCTGAAAGAGGGGGCGGGGCGGGGATGTTTTTGAGAGTTTCTCTATTTAGCCCTGGCTGTCATAGAACACGTTCTATAGACCAGGCTGGCCTCAAATTCACTCAGACTTGCCTGCCTCTACTTCCCAAAGTGCTGGGATTAAAGGTGTGCACTATCATTTCCTGGCTTTGACTTGAATTTTCAATAAAATTTCAATTAGGGAAAAAAATTCTATTAGGCAAAGCTTCAAAGATTTAATATTCATTTAATATTTTATATCTGAGCACCCCCTCCACACAGAATCACTCAAGCAAGCAAATACCCCCTCCCCAAAATACCTGGCATGCCTGCAGCAAGACCCTGACCAAAAGCCAAAGTTGGGTTTGCAGCTGCGGCTGCTGCAAGTGACTCTGCTTGCTGCCCTTGCTGGCCCTGGCTGGGAGTAATAGGACGCTGACCTGCTCCAGGACGAAGAACCTAGAAAGGAGTAATGACTGTTAAAATCAATATAGTAACAAACCATCTTAAGGCAACTATGTACTTATCACAAGTAGATTTTGGATATTCTTTAAAGAATGAAATAGAGATTTACCGTGACAAGTAATAATTTTTACCATTAAAAAACAACACTACTGGTTCTTGACAACTATAAAGCAGCATGGAGGTTCTAGGTCTTTGTTACTTCTCATACTTATGTTTTACTAAGGGACTATTCTGTTTTAAAAAGAGCTAACTAAAGGGGAAATGGCTAAATCTTAAAAACTTATATAAATTATTTTCTAAGGCTGAAAATTGAAACCTGAGACACTTAAGGAAATTCGTCTTTATGATAATGTGATTGATGCTAAGTAAACACCAAACAGAACCGAACAACAAAACAACCACCAAAAAACCAAAACAGAAAATTGAAATTCAGGAAACTTTAAAAAACAAAAACATAATCTCATTTAAATATGAAAGCTTAGTGTGAAAAATAACAAGGTAACTTCAAAAAAAAAAGGAAGAGAGCTCTTAAATAAAATAAACCATAATTAAATTAATAATATATTTTACAAACATACAAACAATTAAGGGCAGTGGATTCATTCTAAGTTTACACACTCACAACACACCTGGCCAAAGACATAAGTTAAAAGGTAAATTATTAAACAATGCTTTATGATATAGTAAAGGCTGAGCTAAATTATAGCTTACACAGAGCACTATATAAATATAGCATTAGAAAATGTTAAGGAAAATTCATAGCAACAACTAGTTAGCAAGTAAGCAACAATGTATTTATAAAGTTGCTTTTGTAGAAATAAGATGAATATAGCAGCCAGAATTCTTATTTATCAACACTGTGCTTACATTTATCAAGATTATTTTATTTCAAGCCCTTTCAAATATTATCTCTGGATGCTTAGCTAGGAGTATCTCTGTGAGTTTAAGGCCCTCCATGGCTATATAGTAAAGCCCAGTCAAAAAATTCCACTAATTAATACTTTGTTTGAGAAATTAAAGGTAATCTGCAGTGAAAATGTCTCACCTTTATTTGATTAAAAATATAATGCATTTAAATAAGTCTCCTTTTACTAAACAAAATATTATGTAACAACGGAAACGTCTGCCTGATTTACAAAGAAAGCCCAAGACAGTCAAGGATACACAGAGAAATCCTTTCTCAAAAAATTAAAAAAATTAAAAGTATATGTTGCTGCTTCTTGAAACAAGGCCTCACTATTCATGATGGAGTGGCTTCAGCTTCCTGGTGGTGATGGCGATTACAGACACTCACCACCACTTTAGGTATATTAGCAACTTTTCAGAAAAATAAACTTCAAAATTGCTAGGTATTTGAAGAAAGCAAAATAACAGAAATAGAACACAAGAAACCTTGTTTTGTTTTTTTCTCAGACAGGGTTTTGTTTGTGTCATCCTGGTAGTCCTGGAATTCGATCTATAGACCAAGCTGGCCTCAAACTCAGAAATCCACTCGCCTCTGCTGGGATTAAAGGTGTTTGCCACCAAGGTCTGGTCACACCAAACCTTTAAATGATGATCAGAAAATTAAAATAATAAAAGTCAGTAAGTAGCTGTGCATTAACAATATATATACTAAGTACCAGGCTTCGAGGAAAGACATCTTTTAAATATCAAGCACTCAAACAATTTAAAGAATCCTGAGGCTATTACTTCATGAACAAAGGCCTACCTGCTGCTGTCCAGGCTGAGCTTGTGATGCTGCTTGCTGATTGGCTGTGTTGTTTGCCGCAGCTGCAGCTTGTTGTTGAAATAAATTGGCTGGATACACCCCCCATGGAACGCCGTAATACTGAGGTGGAACTACTGCTGGACCTAAATCCCATATAGGCCACCAAAAGAAAAAAAAAAAAATCACTCGATTTTATATAGTAGCTCAGTTACCATTAAATTATAAAAGGAGACAAACCTAAGACTATAAAAGTTTAAAAGCTGACTACAGCTTTATAATCTTCTTCCTATACACTCACACTTATTATACCATATTTTTTTTCTGATTCTATTAAGACATACTATCATTCAGGTATGGATTTGTTTGTCTTTGTTAAGCTGACAGTCCCAGTCTGTAGCCAAGTGGTCTCAAACTCATAATGTCTTGTACCAGCTTCCCAAGTATTTGTACCATAACCATATCTAGCTTAGTACTGATTACCAAAGACGAGAGTGTTCAGGACACCATGGCCTTACTGAATAGACTTGAAGGAAAACTCAAAGCTACCAACCCACGAACCGATGGACACTTACACACTCACATGTACTGACTGCCAATGTATTGGGTCTATTATAGACACAAGTAATATGGTAATACATTAGCTCATAAAACTGTAACACTTAAATTCATTAATTCAATAAGAATATTTTTTGATTTAAAAAAAAATTTAATTTTTAGTGTGTAAGAAAACTGGGGAACAGGCTTGCAAGAAACAATAGTATATAAAATGTAAGCCTTTAGCTTAAAGACATTTTTCCTATTTAAAATAGAATTAGTCACCATCCTTACAAGCAACTAAGAGTTATATAAAAATAAATATTGAGACACCAGTGTTTATATGGTCAGAGAAATGAGACTAATAGTCAAGACAAGAACTAGATGATTCAAGCAAAGAAAACATAAGGAAGCAAACTAGGAGAAAAAGAAAACTGCTTCTGATTTATTTTGTTCCAGATATTTGATTATGGAGTTTCTATAGAGCAAAAGATAAGTCCACCAAAAAGGTAATGAGTAAATGTCCTGATTTCTGACGACCACAACAAATGTGCTGGTGTCACATCAAATCAAATTAGGTCAATTAACTTGTTTACTTTAAAAACCCAATTTCACTATTTTCTTCTACTTAGAAGAAAATAAAGCCTGGCATAAGTACCAAATCATTCACATTAAAAGCTCTTATGAACTTAAAAGCAAACCATATTTCTAAATATAGCCATTCAAACACAACCTATGGTGAAGAATGTCAAAACACATAAAAAAATGCAAAGAGGTATTACAGTGTAAAAACAAACTCAGTCAAACTACCAGGAGCTGCTCTATTCAACATAGGCAGAAATTAGTGTGGCTGCTGAGCAAGAGTCCTAATCAAGATGTGCTCTATAAGTACATTAGGATCCTGGAGATTCAGCATGAAGAGCAATGCAAAAGCTATTAATATTTTTAAAAATATTAATTAGACATTAAAACTACAGTATTTTGGACATTTTGGACCAAATCAAATACACTACTGAATTATTTTCATCTGTTCCTTTACATTATTCTTTTTTAGTACGGCTAACCAAAAAACCAGCAAACTGTATTTTCTGGCTTATACTTCACTTCTACTTTATAGTCACCATGATAATCAAAGGCCTAAGTTAACTATGTAGGATGCATTAAATGACTTCCTGAAGTTGCTTCTTTCAGTCCTGTGGGTAAATGTATACATATGTATACATACATACATGCATATATATACACACAAAAAATATATACATGCATAACATTAACATACTAATATCTAGGTATATGGCATCAGAAACTGCATGTGTTATGGAATCATGTGGTACAGATTTCTACATCAAAATTTGCTGACAGGTTTCTTTCAGTCTAGTAGTTTAGGCAGGAAATAAGAATGTGAAATTAGCTTTTTTCCTCCAACTTTTAAAAGTAATGTCGTAGGTCTGAAAACTGTCAATCTCCACAAAATGGTGGATGTCCAACAGTCATAAATACTAACTGGTGGCATTCATTTCATCTTTGAAAGTCAGAAGTACCAGTAACACTTTCAAAGTTAGTCTACCAGCAGAGTCATGCCAGTGAACCTAAGAATGACAGTAACACATTCTTGCCTCGATAATCAATAAAACCATGTTTAAGAACTGAATTTTTCTATCTGTAGCCAATTCAACTTAAATCAAACTTCCCCCAATAATTTTACTTAAGACCAACAAACTGTTCTGTCAATAAGACTGCACCTGACAGGCATGTACATTTTCCTTAATTTAACCAAGCAATTAATATAGCTTTGGATTGAAGAACTTTCAATAAAGTTCCTTCCACACTGTACCCCAGATTGCTTGTAAAGCTTAAGAAATGCTTTAAATATGTATTCTCTTCAAGAATTTTACCTATCTCCAGATTATTTTCTGAAAAGAAATATCACTTTGTTTTGAGAGTATTGAGATTGGTTATTTAAATGAAGATGTGTGTTCCACATTGTAGGATTTCTAAACTACAAACTAGAAATATAAACCAACGGCACATGGAGATGACAGTTATTGTTGCAGTGTTGCTGCCCTGTTAATTGAAAGATGAACTCCCTGAAATTTTCAGTTTATTATGGACAATATATTAGTTTCTCAGAGAAACTTCAAATTGCATGTAGACCACCCCTCCCAAACCTACCCCCCCCCCCAAAAAACCCTTACATCAAAATCAAAACCAAATTCATAAGAAGGAACAAGGATTAACAATAAGTTACCTGCTAATGTTGCTGCTGCAGCCAATCCTGCTGCAGTATACGGGTCAGTCCCTGGAGGAGCAGCACTAATAATATATGGATTTGGCACAAATGCAGCTGGAGCAAGGCCTGCTGAGAATACACCAGCTATATTTAAAAGGGTGAGAAATAGTAAATGAAAATGTAAAGTATCTCACTAGGTAAAAACACTTCTGTTCTGAATCTGGGGTGGGACAGCATCTGACATGGGTTCAAATTTTTACTGAATAACCCCTATTTACACAACAGATATAACACCAGCGGTTTTATGGAACTTTTGTAGATACTAAATATATGAAATAAAATGATACTAAAAGTAGGGTCAGTTAACAAATCTATGAAATGTATGATATTAAAGTATAAAATAACTACAGGGTCAGCTACCAATAAATACAATGTTCAGCTGTAGATTTCTGTTCTGTAGGTCTCATTCAATCTTCTTTGAGCTACGAATTCAGTGAGGATGATAGAAAAGTAAGTAAATTACCAATGAGAATACTGTTAAATGTGTTCTATTAACGCAGAAAAGAATAACATCTATCAAACTTTGTTGAGTGGTTGACAGGATGAAGAACTTATAGAGTACAGAATACCTGAACTATACCCAGAAGACTCATCAAGAGTTTCCAGGTTCATCCCAAGCAGTTTGGACTTTGTCCTCAAGGTGATAGGGAAACAAGAATTTAAAAGAGAGAAACTTTTAAGTATCTTTCTGACTATTAAGCCAATTTCTCATCTGTACGGATGAGGTAAAAGCCAAAAAAGGGTAGAAAACTATGCATTTTCAGTATTCTTATCAAAAGAGAAGGAATGTCTAGGCACTGACAATTACCAAATATACCCTTTGCCAGTTACTGAAAAATGTACTGACAGAACTCTCTTCTGAAAAGTAAGATAAATTGAAAAGGGAAGGAAACAATGAAAATGAATATATTTAAAATTAAATAAATTTAAAGAGATAAAGAGACCCTATTTTAAATGATAGAGAATGAAGATGAGTGTTTGTTTTTCTTTTTGAGACAGGGTTTCTAAGATACAGACTGCAACATAAACAATTTCATGCCTAGGTGCAACTTCCTGTAACTCCAGCCTAGGTGTATCTGATAATTCTGGCCTCCTTGGGCACTCATGTACAAACCTGTGTGTGTGCAGGAACGAACACACATACACACTAATAAAGTCTAAAATTAGGTTCTCCCTGGTTTTATATATTATGGATTTAATTATTGTAGGAACAGAAAGTTATGTGCAAATATTGATGCTCTACATAAGCCACTAAAAAAGAAACCAAAAAGCTAGGATTTACTTTTTAAAAATGTGTTTCTTCAAAAAACTTTACGGTATTTACAACTTACCAAAGGAAGAACCTATCAAATTTTGTTGTCACCTACCAATCTAAAGTAAACCAGTGAACTAAGCAAATCAGTTCTAATTTATGGTTCTTTTACTATTAATAAGGCAAAATGTGACAATATTTCATAACTCTTACTTTTTAATTTAAATTTTCAATCCAAGAAAAGAGATTCAATTATCTCCAGCTTTTTTTCAAATAGCCATTATGCTTTGAAACTGATACATGGCATGGTGGCACACATCTATAATTTCAGCACTGGGAAGTGGAAGCCAGATGAACAGGTCATTCTTGGCTATATAACAAGTTGGGTTTCAAGGGTATTAAAAGTGGGTTTGGTGCCTGCTGGCAGGACTAGCAAAAACGTACACCCCTATTTTTAAAAGATTTTAATTCACGCTATCAGCCTTCCCTATTTATCAATGTATTTATCCACCAATGCATATGTATTTCTTAAGCCAATGCCATACTTTTAATCACCATAAGAACTGTCTTAATATAGTTGAACAAGTCCCCATTTTACATTTAGTTGGTTTTTTTTTTTTTACTCATTTCCTAGTTTCATTTTTCTGAGACAAATATCAAAAACAAAACTTCAAAGTTTCAACAAATGAATCCCTGAAATATATTGCATTTAAATGTATCTCACTCAATATTCAACTATAAAGGTTCGAATAAAAGAGCTGAGAGGAAAAATAAAACAGCGATTAGCAGGATTTATCTATATTAATAAACAGTCAAGATGTGTAAATGGTAGGAAAAACAAGAAACAAAGACAAAACTAAACCTAATACAGACAACAAAACATGTACTAAACTTAAATTCTATCAGTAATAAACATATGGGTGAGTTAACTCACATTAGACAGAACTAGACTAGATGTCAAAAAATTTGCTGGAGCTGGCCAAGGTGGTGCATGTCTGTAATCCAGCACTCAGAGACACAGAGGCAGGTAGACCTTTGTGAGTTCAAAGCCATCCCAGTCTACAAGGCAAATCCAGGACAGACAAGGCTACAGAGAGAAACCCTAATTCAAAACACCAAAACAAACAACCAAACAAAAAAGTTATGGCACAGTAGTGGTGCATGCCTTTCATCTCAACACTTTCAAGGCAGAGGCAGATGGATCTGTGAGTCGGAGGCCAGCCTCATCTATAGTCAGTTCCAGTACAGCCAAGGCTACACAGAGAAACCATGTCTTGAAGAAACAAACAAACAAAGTTAATAATTTTAAAGAAAATTTCTTAGGATTCGTGTTTATGAATAATTTTTAAAATGATCACTTCGACTGGCTAGTAGATATAAATAGTAACATGTCATTTCTGTTACTATTCACTGAAAGAACCAAAGGGACTAACAACTTTTACCAAGTATAGATTTTCACATTTTAAACTGTGTGTGTGTTTCCATGCCACAGCACACATGCTCAGGTCAGAGGGCAACCTGTGCAGCCAGTGCTCTCCTTCAACATAGGTCCTGGGGATTAACATTAAATCTGGGCTATTAAACTTTGTGACAAACATACTGAACCACTTTGCTGGCCCAAACTGCAGACAGATATTTAACCAGTAATGCACATAATTAAAAACAATTCCCCCCATTAATCAATCCTTGGTATGTAATCTATTACTACTAACCTCAAAGGTGTTTCGGAAAGTAACAAAATGTCACCAAGACATTTTATTTCAAGGAATGAAAAAGGAACCATTTTATATACTGAAAATCAGATCTTTGTGATAATAATGAAAAGAATAATTTATGAAGACTTACCTATATGTGGCTGCTGAGCTGCTGCTAATGCATATTGCTGCTGTTGAGCTGCAGTTAACTGCTGAACTGTTAGTGCATTAGTCCTCTGAAAGAGCTATCCGGGAAAACATTTAATACAAAGATTAGTATCAAAACACTGCGATTCTTATTAGAAAGCTGTGAATATTTAAAACACTCATCTGCAGACCTTTCTTAACAATGATATTCTAATCAATAAAGCATTAAGTGTCAAAAACTCCTGTTTTTCCTAATGATCCACAGACCTTCAGTTTACACTACTGTATTGTTAAAGAGATTCCTTAAATAAGCATGCTTTACCTGCTGCTGGGAATTGTAGTCAAAAAGGCCTACAGTAGCTCCTGAAGAGTCCATGGGTACCTGATTACCAGGATAGTCAAACTGTAAGGAATCCAGACCAACTTGGTCCATGGCATCCAGATTCTGAGTTTCAGGATTTGAAAATTCTTCAACAAGTGGTTTAGTAACTGTCGGATTAGGAAGAGGACCCAATCCTTCTGCGGGATTAGTACCGGGGCCAAGGCGCTCAACTACTTCAGTTGGAGAGGCTTGACGACTTCCAGGAGTACGACTAAATAAAGAAGATAGAAGAGCACTATGAGTAAAAGTATCACGTCAAAGGGTAAAGTGGTAAAGTCTGAAAAGACAAATGGTCCCAAAAGATAAAGCATAATTAATGTTTACTGAGCTGTCAACCATTCCATTTCTCACATTTTTCCTATTTATAAGTACTTAAAAGGACAGTTTCAGTAGTTTTAGTATCATTACTTTCCTCAAATTAAATAGCATAATTATATAACTCAATTGCACAGGTAAGACAAGTTGTTACAATTTAGGACTATACTTCCTGAAAATGTTGTCTAAAATCATACACAAAAAATAAGTATGAAAAACTGACTATCAAAAAACTTACCAGAAATCATACATATGGTTTTCACTACTGAAAGAAATCTAAACTAACACAAAAGGCTAACACATGACTATTAAAGTTTTTTTCTGTTCCTTTAATGAAAATGAGTGTACGACTGGGTAGTTATAGCTAAAAGAACGAAAGAGAGAAAGCGGGAGCTAGAAAGTGAGTAGCAGCCAACCCAGCAGCCTGCCTTCATGAAAGCCCTGTATCAGCAAAAGAAGTGTAAATATAGAAATTTTACACAACTTAAAACTATACAGAACATACACAAACAAAAATTCTGTAAAAACAAAATGAAACCCAACACTGGTCTACTCTAGATTTCCAAAGAAATTCATCAATACTGAGTTAAAATTTCACTATTGGTTTCTCTTTGCGTCAACGTCCTTCCTATTTCTAACATTCTTTTTACATTGTTTGTAATCCTAACTTAATCCTCTGTTCTACACATTGTATATAGGAGCCTCATTCTAAGTGTACTGCTCTGAGAAACCATGCATTCACTTTAGTGGAAATTGCCTTAATACCAGGTGTCCCGTCAAACCTAACAGCTCCTAAATTTAAGGTGTTCCATGTCCGCATAAGTTTGCCAGCATGTACAGAGTAGTTTAAAAAGTAATTCTTTAATTGTACGAACAGACCACTAGGCATTTAAACATTCATGCTCTTTCTAATTCAATCACTGTCTTTGCAATATTAGATTTCAAATGTGTTTTGCCTTTAGCCATACCTTGTTCAGTGGGAAAAACAGTTCAACGGTTTGTTTTTTTCACTTTCAACATTTAAGAAAAAAACAAACAAAAAACCAAAACAAACAGGATTTCTTTCCAGTTAATCAATTCAAAATGGTAGAATGGTTCTAAATGTCATTCATTTCAGTTCAGTTTTATTCCACATACATATGAATATATAAATATGAATGAATGTTATGACAAATTTCAGTGATAAACTTGAAAGAGACCATATAGCCACAGCTATTTTTCTGAAGCATTTTTACATGTCAAATAGTAACTGATAATATATTTAATTAGTAATTTCAAACATATATTTAAAACCTAATGGAACAACAAAACACTAATTCATATTAATGTTTAAAAGGGAGAAACAACCTTTCACATAAAACAACTCAATATAGCAAAAGAAGAGAAAAAGAAATACTGTGCTATCAGTGGTGCTATTTTCTTGCTATAGTTAATGGTATATTAACACTTCAATTATAAATATATATTCAACTGAGTTTTATATGCCTGACCTTCACTAAACTTAGTAGCAGAAAAGGAATATTGGGAAAACATTCTAAATAAAGAACATTAGATGTATTTTTTTTTTCAAAAGAGGTTTACTGGTTTTGGATGCTTTTTTGCACGAGGAAGAGATGAAAATGGCACTTTAACAGACTATTATCCTGCTCTGCTACATGAAGGCAGAAAGTGCAGAAACATAAAATCCATCAAGTGACAATCCTTTTATCTAAAGCTCCATGATGACGCTAACTGAAAACTATAGGGGTCGGCCTGAAGCATCAACTTTCCAGTCTACAGAAAAGTGTGCTGTGCTTAATCTAAAACCAATGAAACAACTAAAAAAAGTATATTCAAGAATTCAAAGCTTAAAAGCTAACTATTTTCCTATTTGAAGGAGTAATTATGTATTAGCACAATCTGTATAGTATTAAGAAAAAACACTGGTTCTTAAGCTGATTTTGCCTCCTATATCTAGGATGAGAAAAATCAAGTGGCAGGAGACGGCAAAGTAGTTAATACAGCAATACAGGAGAAAAATTCCACCGCAATGCACGTAAGCCCAATTTGAGGAAAGAGAAAAAATATTACACCTATAATTCACTAATTAGCAGAGGAAAAAGTTAATAGTAGATAAAAATAGCAGCTTCTAACATTACCCTTCCAATACAACACCCTGTTTTAGATACAATTTTGAAAATTGTTAATGACTCATAACTAATTTTATGAAAAAAAAATTTATCCAGATTAACACGAAGTACAAGGAAAATAAAGTAACCCTAAGTTGGAAAACCATCTAAATCAATCACATCAACTAACTGTAATAACTCCTAAAACAGATTATGTTTTTCTTCTTGAAAAGTTAAAAATCTTACTTAAAATCTTTGCAATCGGCATCCATTCCATTTGGCAAACCTCTGCCATTTATTTTAGAGTCCTCATCATCTTGTTTAAGATCTCTGTTTTGGTCCTCCTCAAATGGAGAAGCCTTGCCTTTTTGATCTCCTTTCTCAGGTCCATCTGTTTCAGCATCTCTAGTACCCTGAGGAAAAAGAATCTGTTTGATTCTCAATATTTAATAAAACAGAAAAAAAGGCACCAAAAGGTAGTCTAAACCTACCCTGTAGTGCATGTAATGATAAAAACAACAATTTAACTTTGTAAGTGAATTAATTTAGCGAAGGCCAAATATCTGAGTACAAACTAGGGATTTATAACAGAAGAGCTAAGTCAACCTTAACTATAGCGGCAAAGGAAAAGCAGTTAACACCACAGTAAGATTAAAATATTTAATCCTTACATAATTTGATTTAGTTATACATTAAGTACTCTCAGGAGCAAGCAATTTTACCTTTGCAAACTGAGTTTTAAAATATGCTTTGGTTTTTGTTAACAGTTAAAATATAAATGCTTGCAATTATTCTACAATTTCATGAACTAAGTAAACCAACTATAAATAGCTTGAAAGTCTTTTTCCCTTCTAAGGACAAAAAAATAAGCTGACAATGCTGGAAACAGTGGCCCGTATTTGTAATGCCAGAACATGAGGCTGAGGCATGACAACTGCCATGAAGTCACTGATCTACACAGTGACTTCCAGGCTAGCTAAGGGTATATAGTAAGATCTTATGACAAAAGGAAGAAATAAAAGAGCAAAATGCTGTAAGTCAAACAAATGGAAATATTAAATTTTTATTCAAAATACTTACAAAAGTTCCCTTCCTAAATCGAGAATCCAATTTATCAGCAGGAGAGGAACTTAATACATATTCTACCATGCTCACACCAAGGCCTCCACTTTCTGAGCGCGGAGAAAGAATTGCATTTACTTCACTGTTTCCATGAAAACTCTGTCCAGATCTTCTCTGTACCATAATAGGCTGGGACATTGAATGATCTGTTTGAAGAAAAACAATACAGTTTTACTTTTAAGCCAAACAAAATAGCAGTTATATGAATTAACATATTAAGAAAAATCAGTATATCCTTTTAGTATATTTTTGTTATACTCATAATAAACAATTTCTTCATTCTAAATAGTTGGGACAGCTTTTTTCAAATGATACATTTTATTATGTGTGTATAATTTATTATTTGTATATTTGTGTGTAAGCCAGAGGACAATTACATACAGACAGTTCTCGCCTTCTACCTTGACATGGTACAAGAGATGGAACTCAAGTTGTCAAGCTTGATTTTAAGTGCCTTTACCAGCTGAATCACCTCATGGCCTAAAAATATGTTTCTTGAAAACAGGCAAAAAGTCAAGTTAGTGGAGTCGATTCTCCCAACTTTACAAGAGGTTTGTTTGTTTGTGTCCTGGGCTCAGTTTGCAGACCAGGCTGGCCTTGAACTCAAGAGAGATCTATCTGCCTGCCTCTGCCTCCCTGAGTGCTGGGATCATAGGCATGTGCCATCAAGGCCAGGACAGGAGCTTTATTTAGTGATAAGAACTTACACAAAAGAGTCAAACCAAAATATCAACAAGGCAGAAAAATGACTCTGAAGGCTGACTTGTTCTTAAGACTTAAACCTTTAGGACTAGAAGAACAAAACAAGCGGTAGCAGTTTTCAAGCTACACCAGAGATCTAGAACACACTGTTATTAACAAAGTAAATACCAGTTTTAAAAAATTCAATTAAATCCCAGAATTTTATGTTCATGGTGAAAAACCCAAATATAAAAATAAAAATAAAGAGGCACTGTCTCAACTGACATTCCCTCCTTTTAGACACCTCTACCTTGTGTCAAGATGACATAAAAGTAGTCAGCATACAAACCTTACCCTCAGAAAGAGTGAGCATGGAGCCTAAAGCAGTAGCTTAATTGCTGAGTATGCACGGGCCGGAGTTTGGTCCCTAACATTGTATCAGATGGGTGTAGTGATGCCCACCTGTGATTTTAGCACTTGAGAGGTGGAAGCAGGACTATCAGAATTTCAAGATTAGTCTCTACTACACTGTGAGTTCCAGGCCAGCACAAGGTTACATTTAATACAGAACAATCAAAATTGAATAAAATCCCTCAAAAATACTCCATAATATTACAGAAATATAAAGCATGGGGAATTGATTCTCCCCAGCCTTAAGGTGAATTCAAAAAAGGAAATATTTAACTTGCATCTGAAGGAAGAGTAGCTTAGAAAGTGAGACAATGAAGGAGTAAGAGTACTTTGGTTACAGAAACTAACATGTTCCAAAGTCCCAAGGTTTGAAACAAGCTTAAAAAAAAAAAAGTATAACCAAACTGACTACCATTATCACTTGAGGAATTAATATACTAGTCCTCTCATGTAGCAGAAAAAATAATTTTAAAACGTTATTATGTGTACGCTGTGTAATCGGATCCCATGGAGTATATGCAAAAGTTAGAGGACAACTTTGATTGTTCCCTTTGTCCACTCTTCCACGAGTTCTGGCATAGAACTCAGCTCACCAGGCTTGTGCAGTAAGTGCTTTTGTCCATCTCACTGGCCCAAGAATTTTCTTTCTTTCTTTTTTGGAGACAAGATCTCATTATGTAGTCTTGACAGGTATGGAACACATAATGTAGACTAGGCCAGCCTTCAACTTAAAGAGATCCACTTGCCTCTGCACCCCAAGTATAGGGATTAAAGGCATGTGCCATCATTTCCTGCCTCAATAACCTCCTTTGAAAATAATGACAATTCCTTGACAGCAAGAAATGCATCACTCATTTTTGTATTTGCCTGGTATTCAATATATACCTGTTAAATAAATAAAATTCCATTATTTATAATTTCCTCATGATTTCTGGTAAAACTAATGCTTGTTGAAATTTTAGCTATGTGCTAGTTAGGAGGAAGAATGCTTCATGAACTGACTAAAATTACAAAACTGACATTTTCTCTGCCATTCAACCTGAAAATAATTTTCGTGATCATGTTCTACCACAAAATACTTGGCTTATGAACATATGAAAAGTGTAACTTAGTAATTATCCATTCAACTTTAAATTTAGTTTTTAACTTTTTGTGTAACGAACACACTTTAGAGAAGTGACTACAAAGATGAGAAGAGGGAAATAAATGCCTACAAGATGGAGTTACAAAATGTTGAAAACCACTTGATGCGGGTGCATGAGCCAAGCTAGGTCCCCTGTAAGAGCAGCACGGGCTCTTATCCATTTCTTCAGCCTGCATCTTTTCCAGTTTTGTTTTGCTTTATATTAAACGGCTTCTCACTACTGGCCTTATCTCAGAGTTCTGCCTGCCTCCATCACCTTACTCAACTTTAAAACACAACTGGCAATCAAGTTATTAAGTTCCTAGGCTCCGAAGTAAAGGATGTGCTACTATAGGTATGGGACCTCTGCTGGTAAGGAGAAAGTCTGGTGTTTCCAGATAGCCTCTAAGCTCGGTCTATGACAACAGACACCCTAGCTCAACAGGATTCTCTCTTCACCTGATCTGGGGAAGAGAGATCCTGTAAGGAAGCGGAGCCACATAGCCTTAGGGAAAGATAACAGGCCCTCTTCTGAAAAGAAACCTGCTCAGCAAGCACCTGAGGATTCCTGGTGATACCCACCCCATGCTAATGTCTTGGTGCTTTTGCTTTCAACCAATGGCCTTTAACTATACCCGGAGATTCTCTCCCACTCATAGGATAATTAAGTACTATATACTCCTTGTGATACAACCAAGCTACTGTATGTAAATGAGGTACTGTACTATTACATGTAAATCAAGTATCCCTAGAACCTCTAGCCCCAGCAAATCAAACATATTCACCCTCAAAACTCCTCCCACTGCCCAAAGTTTATAAATCCCTGATCACATGAAATAAACGTACCACCAGCTTTTCACCATGACCATCTTGAGATTCATCATTTACTTTGGGGAAGAAAGGATTTGCTACAGAATTCCAGGGGCTTGGCTGCTGGTAAGGCCTATATAGCTACCTTGGTCACCACTGAAGCCTGCTAGATCTTGGTGCTGACTGCCCACAAAGCACTGGCCTGGGCTTGCAACTCACCAGACCTACCTTCTGAGCCTGGACAGGCCTGTGTTTTGGATGCAAGCTGACCAGACACAGGCTTTTGCCCTCACCCCTGCCATTAATACAACTTTACTGAAGGGATTTAACATAATGGTATCATCACTGGCTTTTGGAATGTCCAAGCTTCCACTGCCATAGTGTGCCAGCAATCTCATTTTAATAGAGATAACTTTAACACCCAGCGGAAAACTCATTTCCACCTCCCCCAGTGAGACTGGGAACCTCGCCTAGCCACAAGCGCCCTAGCCATTCCTGAGAGAAATAGAACCTTTGATCTAAGGGTTCCCTTTTTCTTCATCCAGAAACTGACAGCCATGTCCCAGATGACCATGGGATGAAGAACAACAGGGAACATGAATCCAGGCACAAACTTCAGTGTTTTAAGTTGTGTATATATTCTAATATAGCTCAATTATACTATAGAAAAAATATTTTCAAGAATGTGACTCTTATCTTTCTATTCTCCAAGTCTGGCACATTATCTATCTGACCTCTTTTAAGGAAATACAAGCTTAAACTAGTTGTTAATAAAAATTTTTTCCAAGGTCTGTAAAGAATTGTGTTGGTAATTGCATTGAATCTGTAGATTGCATTTGGTAAGACAGCCATTTTTACCATGTTAATCCTGCCAAGCCATGAGCATGGGAGATCTTTCCATCTTCTGATATATTCTTCTATTTCTTTCTTTCTTCAGAGACTTGAAGTTTTTTTTTCATACAAGTCTTTGACTTGCTTGGTTAGAGTTACACCAAGGTACTTTACGTCTTTTGCAGCTATTGTAAAGGGTGCTGTTTTTCTAATTTCTTTCCCAGCCCATTTGTCTTTTGTATACAGGAGGGCTACTGATTTTTTTAAATTAAGTTTGTATCCAGCCACTTTGCTGAAGGCGTGTATCAGCTGTAGGAGTTCCCTGGTAGAACTTTTGGGGTCACTCATGTATATTACCATATCATCTGCAAATAGTGATAGGCTAGGATAAGATGGAAGAGGACCTCCCCTATCAGTGGACTGGGGAAGTGTCTTGGGAGGAGAAGAGGCAGGGAGGGTGGGATTGGGAGGGAATGAGAATGGGGCTACCCCGGGGATACAAAGTGAATAAATCGTAATAAAAAAAATAAAAATAAAATTTTTGACCTATAAATTTTCTACAGTGCCCTTACCTTTGGGGTTTTAACTTTGAAGCATTTACAAGTAACAAAAAATTTTTAAACGACAAAATTTTAAATCTCAACATAGCTTAATGATTTGGATGATATTTTTAAATTTTTTAATTAGAAAAAAAAAATGTGCTGGTCTGGAGCAATGACTCAACAGTTAAAAGCACTTGCTCTTGAAAAGTTCCAAGGTCCAGTTGATAGCACCCTACAAAGTGGTTCACAACCACTCTAGTTCCAGGGAGCCTGATGCCTTCTTCTGATGTCCTGGGCACCAGGCACACATGTAGTGTCTATAAGGCAAAAACACTCATAAAATAAAGCAAATCTTTTAGAGAAAAAAACAAAATGGAAAGAAACATCTATTAATTTATTCTCAAACATAAGACTGGAAAAAATGGCCCTGTGGGTGAAGACTCTTGCAATAAGCCTGATGATCTGAGTTCAACCCTCAGGGTCCCTATGATAAAAGAGTTGATTCCTGTTAGGTGTCCTCTGACCATCTCATGCAATGCCATGTATATTCCTATTCTTACTGAACCCCTAAGACAAATCTGTAAAATGTATGGTTAGGAATTCTGAATTTTTCTTATTTTGTTCACTGTGTATAACATACCCAAACTGTATTATACTTAGCAACCATAAGAGAAAATAAGTGTAAAACATATTTACCTACATACCCCTTAAATCTGATTCAATCATTTTAATGAAATGTGTCAATATATTTTAAATTCTACAAATAAATGCTGTGATTTCTACAGGTTATTATTCATTATGTGCCAAGTTCCTTTCTCTTAATAGCTTCTTAGGTTTAATTTTTTTCGCTATTTAATAGGAATCAAAAAATATTTTTACCTGTTGTTTTTAGGAGGTCTAATCTAAATAATTTCCGGATGAGGCAATATTTTACAATGCTAAACTGAAGTGCTGTTAGATAAATCAGTCACTGCCACTCAATAGAATTTAAGACAGAAAATTCTGGTAAGTTAATGAGTCTTCTAATAGTTTAAAGGATTTATCATCAGAGTTAATTTTTTTAAAAAGCCTATTAAAACCTTGTGCCACATAGATCTATTTAACCAATAAAGTATATTTTGAGGTAAGACCTAACTGCTGTTAAGAAATCTAAACTAAAGCCAGACTGGTGGCATGTGTCTTTAAATCTAGCACCGCAGAAGTAGAGGCAGGCCAGCCTGGTCTACAAGGCTCTGGTCTACAGAGCAACCAAGGCTACACAGAGAAAGCCTACCTCAAGGAAAAAATAAAATAAAAAAAGAAAGAAATCTAAACTATAATCCAACAAAGGTATCACAAAGTTTTTCTCTAAATTGTTTAAAGATAGGCTGAATTTTCTAAAAATTGAATTTTCATAATTGTTACCCAAATCCCAATAACTTACGAGAAGTTCCCCATGCAGTCTCTCTCCATTCATCATCCCCAAGAAATATGCCTTTTTGTCCATCTTTTGTTGAATCATCAGGTTCCCAAAATTTTTTGGTAGGCAAAAGCTATTTGAAAGGGAAAAGAAAAAGAAAAAGCTTTTATAATGTAAATGTAAAACAATTTACAAAGAATAAGTCTATAAGGAACTGCAAACATATCACTTGTATGTACATGTTACCCTTTGAGTTCCTTTGAATAATCTATTTTCCAAGCTATCTCACTGAATAGCAAAGTAACTCCTCATTTATGTACTGGCTCTAATAACTCTAGGCCCTTAATACTAGTTTCAAACATTTTTGTTATATCCAGATTTTCTTTTCAAAATTTTTATTAGATATTTACTCACTTCGTGTGAGAGTTTTGCCTATATGTATATATGCATAGCACATGTGTGCTTAGTGCCCAAAGAGATCAAAAGAGGGTATCAGATCCCCTTAGTCTGGAGTTACAGATGGTTGTGAGCCATCATGTGGATGCGAAGAACTGAACCCAGGTCCTCTGAAGGAGCAACATGTGCTCTTAACCACTCAGCCATCTCGCCACACACCCCCCCTCATGATTTTCTTTGTATATACTTCTCTTTAAAAGACTTAATAAATTTCTTGCTCAAGATAATAAAGATGTTCAAATACACTAATAAAAGTTCTTTCACTTCTAAAAGCTGCCTCTAAACAATCTATCAAACTTCCAGAACAGAAAGTATTTATTTCATTCTTCAGTTATTCACAAGAAGTAAACTTCACAAGTTTTACTAGCTCTTGAATAGTAACTATCTGTCAATTGCAAATCAGAAAGCCATGAGTAACAGAAGACATACAAAGAGAAACCCTAACAATACTTTTGAGATAAAAATCTCAAGGTTTTATGTTCTATTCTACATGTTAACGTAAAAATTCTATCAGTCAGAAAGACCATTTACTTAATACTCTCTATTCCTGACACTTGGAAGCAGAACTCCGTCTGTTTTAACATATTAATTTTCTCACACATACATTTGGCATTTTAAGTACGCAATCATAAGACATCTTTTTCATCTTAGTACGTAAATGCCAAGTCATTTAACACTCATAATCAGATCTGTATATACTTCTACTTCTACATTGATCATACTAGTTACCTGTGTTTGCCTTTTTAAAGGCATGGTGACCCTCTTCAGAGAAATTACAAATGGAAATAAAAAGTAATTCAGTAATACCTGATTTAGAGTCTGAGAAATAATATAGTGTGTATCTGCAGGGGATGGGGCGAATTGCAAGGTGAGGAATACAATAAGCATAAATCAAACAAGAAACCATGAACAAAAGCAAAACTTAAGAAAATACAGTATTATACATATAGAAGATGTAAGACAGCCCAAATTTAATACTGGCAAAGCTAACCGTGAGATTATAAAGACCCTTAAAGGCATGTTAAGAAACAGAAAGTTTTACTAAAGCCACAGGAATTCAAGACAGGTTAGCAAGAATGACAGACAGTATGTCTTGGAAAACAACTCAAGTTTTAGTGACAATTGACAGACTACAGAAAACTAGAGGAAAGGAAACCAGTTTAGAAAAATCACAACAAAGCCAAGAGAGTAAGGACTAAGGAGGGTGCTGGCAGAAAAGAGCTAAGAAAATACATGAATCTCAAAGACACTTTGGAAAAAAAAAAAAAATCAAAAGAAGTTGGTTATAAATGGTGGGAAATATAAATACAATGCATAAAAACTAAATGACAGTGCTATTACCAAACTGAAAGCAGTGTTGAATGGAAAGAAGCAAGTTCCTAATTTATAGATCTTTTATAAAATTTTATAATTTTAAGGAAGCCACCACCCCCCTTGGAAATTCAGCTTTACAAGTTAGGACCTTTCTGAGCTATAAAATGATATGCTGTGATTAACATACAGACATTTTAATGAATAATCTCCCCTGACAAAGACTCCAGTAAGTATAAAACATCTTATTTTATATTTAAATAAGATATATTTAATAATAAGATACATTTAAATAAGATAAAGTTTTAACTATTCAGAGGATTAATCATGGACACTGAAGTGGCTAGCTGAAGCATTCATCTTCTGAGAGAGTAGAAATAACAGTATTCTAATTTCCTGAGTGCCTTCACAGACCACTGCTTTAAAGTGCAAAATGCAGAACTAGCGATTAGCATAATGGCAAAGAACCCACCTAGCTCTTAAGTCTATGGGTTCCATCCTCGGCACCACAGGAAAAAAATAATAATAAAATTAAAAAATTAAAATAAAAAATGCATATTCCTTATGTAGGGGCGAAAAACCCATGTTGAATATTCAATATGCCAATTTTACCAAGCACTTTTTGAAAAACTATTTGATTTGCAAATGTATAACTTATTAGCTGCAGAAGGAAATAATTTAGCTAAAATTAACACTTCTACTAAAGACCTTCAGTATACTCTAGAAATGCTTTTTAATTAAAAAAGTGATTTTAGTATGTGTGTACTGTATGTAGTACATCTGCACTGTGTGTCTGGAGGCCAGAGCAACTGTCTTTATCTATGGCCCTCTGCATATCTGCCTTGAGACAAGGTCTCTTGCCACACTTTTTTGGGTAGGCTGGCTAGCCAGTGAACTTTTGGGATCTGCCTAAGGCTGGGGTTACAGGTACTGGCAGCTATGGCTTTTTACATGGGTGATGGGAATCTGAACTCAAGTGCTCAGGTTTGCAAAGCAAGCACTGTTACCCACTCAGTTATCTGCCTGCCTCCTTAGAAAATACCTTCTGTGATAATTTAAAGAGTAATGTAAGTGTTCTTCCTAGCTTGTGAACCATAGTTTAAAATATATTAAACATAAGAGAAAGCAACTATTCAAGAAACAAAGTTAAAACAAAACTTGGGAAAAAATAAGGTTAAATGAACTGAGACAGAAACACGTCCCCATAAATTCTCTGATTATATACAATACAGTGTAAATAAGAATTCACATTATAGAAAACAAGGCTAAGAAATCTTAAAATCTAAAATTATATTATCTTCCTACTAGTGCTCTAACTCACAAAGCTCTGAGTCTAGACCATGGTTGGGAAACTCCGTGTTTCTTGTCAACTTGTTCTTCCATTCTTGAAACTCAGATATAACCGACATACATTTTTTTTCCCCTCTAGAATTTATGGCTTGCCCTCTCCATGGTGAAGAAATCAGTAAGGAACCTGTATATACATTGCCTCATAAGCAACCCAATTCCTGCTCTAGCATTTCAGGAGGTATACTTACTTATGCATCATACTTTTCTACTATAAACTTTTAAGCAAAAAATCTCAAGCTAGCTAATAAACATTATGTTTGAAATTAAGTTCATATATTATAGCTAATCTCTAAACTCAAATACTTTCAAGAAAAGGGACATTATGACAACAGATCATAACTGAATTACCCTCCCAAATCAAGATATAAGATCAGTCTACTTATAATACAAGTTAAAAACGACAAAAAAGATGAAGTTATAAAAACAAAATCAACAAATGAAAAAAAAAAAATCAACGATAAAATTGCCTAAATCCCTAAAACTGTGCTTTTCTGTAAAGTAGTAATTTTTACTTTTTAATTTTCTCATTTGAAAAAAAAAAAAAAAACAACACCCTAGTTATAGGATTGAGACCACAATGAAAAACCATCTAGAGTCTGTCTAACGCACCATCTAGCACACATTTTCACAGCCAAAGTGTAAGTCATTTAATTGGCTGATTATCTCAAAGAATTGTATATCATTACAAAGATTGTCTATAGCAATTTTTCTTTGTTCTTGGGTTAGTTTAAGTATCCCAGAAAGATGAAACCCTATTACTTAAAAAAAGTTACCTGATAAGTCTTTCTGCATAAGAAAACACAGCCAGAAGTTTAAACAACATCAAAGATTCATACCTACAGCTGGTAAAGAACTCTGCTGGGATTTAAATCCTTAGTGGGTTTATTATAGGGCCTTTCTCTTTACATTTAACCACTATAGAAGATAGTACTTTTCTATCTTAGTGTAATTCATCAATAACTCTAAGAAGTTCCAGTATTAAGACTATCTCTAGGTAAATAAAGTGTAAGGTTATCTAATTCTTCCATCTTTAGATAAACTCTATGAACAGTTGAGACAGTGATTTCATAAATATACTACAATCCTTTATGCTACCTGAAATAACTGATTTACTTTCTATGTTTTGTTTTTTGACACAGGGTCTCTTTCTATAGTTCTGGCTGTCCTGCATCTTTGTAGACCACACTCGCCTAAAACTAGACTGCCTCTGCTCCCTGATAGCTGGGATTAAAGGTGAGTGCTATCACAGCCAGATGATATAGCTGTTTATACATTCCACTGATTACCAGCCACTCAGATCAGTAAGAGCACTTTAATCTTATTTCTATTTTCAAAGACCTCAGCTTTAATTGCATAGCAAATGAATTTCTACAAAAACAAAAGTCTGTTTAGTCCCTCTATCACTCAAGATTTTGCTTCATTTTTTTGTTTTTAAGACAGGATCTCACTTCATCAGTTTAGCTGGCCTCCCATTCATTCTGTAGACCAGGCTGGCCGTGAATTCAGAGATCTACCTACATCTGCCTCCTCAGTACTGGAATCAAAGGCATTTACTACCAAGCTAGGCTCTGAGATTTTAAAACAGAATTTTCCTAAAATATTGTCTAACTAGGAGAACATTATTTACCACAATAATTATGAAACTATCCCCCAAATCTGAAGTTAAATTTTGGGTTGCTCAAAAAATTTCAGGGAAGGTTCTTTTCTTCTGTTACTTTAAAATTAAACAAAAGCCAGATAAATACCCTAACATACTGATGACAGCTAATAGGCAGGAGCCTCTCCATGTACTTGACTAAAATATTACATCTCTACAGACACTAATAAACCAAATACCTCTTCCTATGGGGTATATTTGTTTGTTGTAGGCTATATGATAATGGAAATCAGGTTTGTTTGTTTGTTTGACAAAAACATGCTATTGAAGGGAAAAAGAAGAGCGAGTACATGAATAAATACAGGTTTGTTTCTATCTTTGGGTGGACAACTTAGAGAATGACCTCCTGATGATAGCTCAATAAATCCATCAAGAAATTTTAAAAAATTGATACATTTAAAATGAGTCCTATAAGAATACACAATGATTCTCCATACATTAGAGATTTATAACAGTTAAGACCCAATATATAAAACTTTATCTTAAAAGGAAAGAACAGGGCAATCCATTAAAAAAGGGATTGTTTTACATTAGAAAAACAACCCCAACAAGTAATTTTAGAAAATTTAAGAGCCAGAGAGTGCAGGCTGCTTTAATTTATTCCAATGACTGAATTCTGGAATAAGACAAACAAAACACCTCACCTGTCAGTAAAGGAGGAGAAGACTGGTGAGAGAGAGACAGGCAAAGAAGGAAATCCCAGAAGGTTCCCTGCTGCCTGTGAGATGAGGAAAGATAGAAAGGCTTGTGGGAGAGAACCCAGAGACAGAAATTTGAGTAGGTTTCTTAGCTATCTCTTAGAGGTAACAATATTAAGTGGTAAACTGTTTAAAAAAAAATAACAAAACCAGCTTATTTAAAAATATAATTTTACTGGATGAAGGACACTTATAAAAGTGGCCTGCCGCCATCAACCTGACAGCAGGAAATTTAGGCCCTACCATCACTCTGGTTGTGCACATCTGATGTGTCTATTAATAAAGAATGAATTTTAGCTTACTTCATTTAACTTACTATTCAACTCAACTCCTCTACTAAAACTTTCGCCTAATGATAGACAACTAATTCAACCACTGCTTCTGACCATAACTTTAACCACAAACATATATTTAGATTTATTAAATGTTATTTTCAAATAGAAAAAGTCAATTTGTAAATAAATCCATAACACAAATGAAAGTAAAGAATTAAGCCTAGAATTAAGGTAGGATTCTCACTTGCTCTTACAAAAATCAAGTTCAAGTCTCACAGACAGAAAGGCAGAAAGAAACACTTCAAAAATGCTTTTACTACTTTAATACTTGAAGAGAGGGCCTTTCTATATAACCTAAACTGGCCTTGAGCTCAAAACTTTACTTAAAATTTACTTAAAGTGCTGGATTTACATGCTCCCAGACCTGCTATTTAAGATATGCTACTCTACTTTCTAAAAATCAAAGGAAAAAGTGGCAGGGAAAAAAACAGAAGTCCTTCTAACTGCCTCTATTTACCCTACAGGAGTGTAGGTAATGCCCGAGCAGCCATTGTGCTTCAATATATAGGTTTTAAGAACAAAAGTATTTCCTCTCTCAAACTCTTCTTAGGGCCCAGATTAGATTTTACTTTAAATACTGAACTAACAAGTTTATTTTGGTAATACTTAGCTTAAGCACCTTAACTCACCCTTAAATCAGTCCTCTGAAAATGACAAACTCTTTGGAAAACGCTGTTCTGAAGGGAGAGTTAGCTAGCTGCAGGGTGCCCTCTTGTGGCCCAAAGGAGTGACTGGACTCTCTCTCTGCATCTGAAGAGCACAGCATTGGATGGAGTGAGTCTCATGAAAGTCTCTAATCTACTAAAGTAAAATAATCTCCAGGAGCAAGCAATTAATTACAATATCTTAGGTCTGTTTACTGTTATTTTCTACTATCAAAGTCCACACTTGAGTGTGTAATATAGTAAACAACAAAGCTATGTCCACAAGAGTTTTATAATCAAAGATTTCTAAAATTCATTAGGAATATGAAAAACTAAGTATTTTAGATGCCTTAAAATATGTAATGGTATGGTTAACTGGGTCACCCAAAGAAAACCATAGATTAATAGATAACATCCATTCAAAATTGTAGAGTACCTATTATACTAAGCATTCAAAACTACCAATTTTAGGAGACAAATACAAAACAAACTGTAATCAGTAACATAATGAAAATATTTATAAAGAACTAAATGAGAAGTCAGATGAGAAAGTAGTTAATTCTATGGGAGATAGCTACGGGATACTAGATACTGTGTTTTCAGTAGAACCTTGCAGAGGATTAGGAATTTATTAAACAAATATCTTTGGGTAAACAGGAGATTTTAGGGAAAGAGTAGCAACAATCAAGCATAGCTAAAGCAAACAGCATACATATATAAAATGGCAGAATAGGATATATTCCTCTGAGCAGAGTTACTTCTAATTACATGAGTCATTACCAAAATATAAGACATTATTTAACAAAATCAATCAAAATCACCTAGACACAAATAAGCACACTTAATAATTACTTAATGGGTTGAAGTTACAAAATAAGCAACCAAAAAAAAAAAAAAATCAAGATTACACAAGTAGATAATTTCAAGGGTTGTTTTTTTTTAAAAAAAGAAGTCTATATATATGAAAGCTATAACTATTATCTCTAAGATTTATGGTTTATAAATTAAATTTCAATGGCTCAAAGATTCAGTGACACATGAGTTTTTAGTATTGGTGGGTTCTTACCTCTCCCATTCCCCGAGATTCTAATGCAAGAGCTTGAAAATCATGATTCATTTCATCCACAGATCAAACCTGGTGAGTAACAAAAAATGGAAGTTAGCAGGAATTTTGAAAATTAACTATGCTGTACGGGTATTAACTAATATCACATTCCAAAATAGACAAGAACTGATGTTTCTATGATGACAGGTTTTCCCAAATAAATCACACAAGAGCAAGCTACATAAAAGGGGTAAGTTGTTTTCTTTTTAATGATTCTGTGTGCTGACAGACCACTACATATTCTTATGTAACTGAAGAAAAGGAAGTAAAAAACAGGAAAGTCCAAGCACTAAAGCTTTTCTTTAGTGTTATAACCGCAACTATAAAATTGGTTTATTACTTAAAGTTTATTTTATTAAGATTTTTGAAAAATTCACCATTTATAAACCTCAGCTTAAAATTATTTTCACTGTAAATATTTAACAATACAATCAATTAAATGCTGATACTTTTTAAAAATGAAAACATTTCATCCACAGTAAATTAAATACGGTGTTTGTTATAATTTCCTCAAGAAAGCACTTCTCAATCCTTGCATTCATAATAGAACATTCTTATGTGACAATGTGTTACTGGTCCCCTGCCTCCTCCAACTAAGAAACTAAAGAGAAAGGAAGGAAGGAAGGAAAGAATAAAGAAAAAAAAAGGAAAAACATGCAAACATGCACGCTCCAAATTACAAGTTTGAAGTTCAACTGGAAAATCCAATTGTTTCCTCACCCCTCACCCTCTTCTCTCACCTCCAGGGCTGACGGACTGAGAGCACACCCACTCCCACTCGCTCACTCGCTGCTCTACTCTGCCCCCATGATAATTGTCTTGCTTCCCTAGGTTTCTAATTGCTACTTCACAGATTTCTATTTTTCTCCTCATCCCGGAAATATTAGTATTTGTTATTCTGGAGAAGGCACCCTTCTCCATCCAGTACTGTCAACAATCTCTGTTGTTGTTGCTTTGAGAGTTGGATGTCACACCCACCAAATTTCTATTTACAAAGGAAATCCCTCTCTCCTCCAAAGCTTCCAGCTCTCTCGTTCCTTTCATTTACTTGAATGTACCACAGAAAGTTTCTATTTTGCTTTCCTTACTTCCTTTCTTACACCCATTTTTACATCACTTACCAAGTCCCGTTAAGCCAATCTTACCCACTTATATCTGTTTTCTGTCAGTTGAGAACATTTTATCTGAAACATTGCAACCTTCTTCTCATCTTTCCATTCAACCTATCTCCAAGTTGTAGTTCTTTCTGAAACTACTCTGATCACGTGACTTTTATATTTTAATTCACCCCTAAAGAGAAAGATCAAACTCCTTTACACAGTTTACAAAGATCTTAGCTGGTGAGGATGTCTGCCACCAAGCATAATTACTTAAATTCGATGCCCTAAAGCCAGAGTGAAAAGAAAGGACTCCCTCAGCTTGTCTTCTGATTTCCCCTAAATAGCTGTGGGCACTGATGAAGTCCTGAGTCAACATGTATTGTTGGCCTGGGCCCTGCCATGCTTAGATCCACGAGCATTTATGAAACAGCATGTATAAAAACTAGTCACAGCTTCCTTCTCTCAAATGACTGCTTCCCTACAGAGACCTCCTATAAGACTAACTGTTCTTCCTTGTGCTGTTCATAATAAATAGGCTGAGTTTCTGGGGTTATAGTAGGTGTCCTCCATTAGAGTGTATGGAAGCACATACTACACAATCCTTGCTTTCCTGTATGTATAGTTTCTTTATCCCCATATTGGCCCAGTCAGATTTCCAGGACTAAGCAGCAAATATTACATAAATAAAGCAAGTTATAGTTCAGACATATGGCAGTTCTGTATCTCTGGTCATGTTCTGATATGATAAATTTGCTATGAACACTAAGTCAGATAAAGTAACAAGGTAGTGTTTGGTTGGTAAGCATTCAAGACAGCTAGTGAAAGACTTTCAGGGACTGATGAGATGGCCCGGCAGTTAAAATCTGCTAAGTTAAAGGACAGGATCTCAGTTCACAGCACCTGCCTCCTGGACAGACAGACACAGACAAAATATACACACACACACAAAAATACAGCTTATTTCAGTCACCTAATTCAATAAGCTTTTACTGGGTTTACTGAAAAATATAATTTATAGTGGAAAAAAAAAACCTCAAATACAATCATACTTGTCAGGAGTTCAGTGGCTCTCATTTCCTGATAATGAAGAAGTAACTCCAATCAGACCCAAATCTTTCTACTATTAACTCCAGACTTCAAACAAACAAACAAAAAAGGAAATATTCAGCCAGGTGCAGTGGCACACTGCCTATAATCCTCAGGGAGGCAGAGGCAGGTGGATGTCTGTCAGCTCGAGGCCAGCCTGGTCTACAAAGAGAGTCCAGGACAGCCAAAGCTACAGAGAAGCCCTGTCTTGGGGGGTGGAGAGAGCAACTATTCACAGGTAAGAAAAAAAACTCAAAAGAAAAATCTAAAGCACAGAGTTTTATCTTATTTTTGTTTTTATTTCCAATGGCTTCTTTTGATTGCTGGTTTTGTCCAAGGGCAAACAAGATGGCTCTGAAACTCTTACAGCAAACCCACTTACATTAAGACCCAAAGAACTAAAAAAAACAATAAGCTGAAGCAACCAGAGCTCCTGTATAAGGGAAAGAATCCCAGAAAGAAAGAACATAAATTCTGCAATTTAATTAAAATGTATATTTAGATGACCCTAGAACTACAGGCCTAGAAGCAATTCCAAGAAACCCCAAATAAAAATATAGTGATAAAAAAAAATATATATATAGTAAGAAGCAAATTTCTGCTGACCATAAAAATTATAGGAATTTGGATTTTGAGTTACAAGAAAAATAAAAACCAACATTCTCTACAACAGAATCTAATTGTCAATATATCAAGCATAAAGTCTGAAATACTGTTAGACTTATGATGAAACTAGAAAATGATGTAAAAAGAGAGAAAGAGAAAAGAGAAAAGAAAAGAAAGAAAGAAAAAGAAAGAAGCTGAAATCAGGCTGTACTCTGCCCTATGATGCTCTATATTGTTTAAAACAGTAATTTTTCACATTGTGCCTTGCCATAAGAGACTATCACAAGCACCTTTGGTTTTTCAAGACATGGTTTTGCTGTGTTATCCCTGTCTGTCCTGGAACTCAAGAGATCTGTCTGCCTCTGTCTCCCAATTACTGGGATTAAAGTGGTGCACCACCATGCCTAGCTCCACCAGAAGCGGATTTTTGACTCTATTACGAGACACTGTGGCACTGTGTGTCTAGGTGGATACATATGAAAGGTACCATCTGAACAGCACTACCCACATGGCAAATAAATGATTTAGTAAAAAGAATACCAGCCTATATATACATTTATCTGTAAGAGCACATGGACCTATTACAACTACACCAGGAAAAACAAAGCCAAGAATTTATCTGACAAATCAGACCAAGACCAAGAGTAACAGCCCGCCTGGATCCCATAGACAGACTCCCAGCACTGGGATGGCAAAGCGAACTCTACTTTCTTAGGGTCTTCAGCTTGGTTTGGCCCCTGCTGACAAGGCCTGGTATCTGCCCACCAGTCTGGACCTGCCATCCTTCTGCCTGTTCATTTATTTAGACCCAACCCTACCTTTAGCTTTGTTTACTTTACTCCTCCAGCTCTGCTCTGACCTTGCAGCCTGTCTCTGCAACTAGGTTTCCCCAACTTGAGGTTAATTTAACCCAGCAACATATTGTGACATTCCTATCAGGTTCTCAGCTTCAGCCTCTCAGGCCTCTTTCCTTGCAACTCTCTGCCTCTTTAACCTTTGCAACTATTCTGCAACCTATACAGATAAATACAGATATATAGATACACTATGTCATCTGAAAGTTAATGCTAATAAATAAGATTATAATAAAAGAATGTGTTCAACTTAGCCAGAACTGTTGAAGAAAGCAGGAATACTGGCAAACTGCAGCCATTGAAGACCCCATTGTCTGTGAATTTACTGTTAAATAAATACTGATATTGTGGAAAGACACAAATGTGCTTGTCTGTTTCTGTTCATAAAAATCAACCAACATCAAGATAATACATGACTGAATTAAGCAATAAACAATTTAAAGCAGTGATTCTCAACCTTCCTAATGCTGCAACCCTTTAATACAGTACCTCATATTGTGGTACCCTTACAATAAAACTTTGTTGCTACTTTTGCTGCTGTTATAAATCATAATGTTAACATTCTTATAAAAGGTCCCCCTCCAGGTTGGGAAACACTGGCTTAAAGTGACTATCAACTGTAGAAAGATGAAGATGAAATAAAAAATAAGCTTCTAGTACATGAATCTGATGATTGGTGTTGTCAACTTGACAGAATCTAGAATGGACCTCTGGAAATAGCTATGAATTATCTTGATTGCATTAACTGAAGTGGGATTGGCTTTGATCCTCAACTACATAAAATGGAGACAAGGAGCTAAGCACTAGCAGCTCTTTATCTCGGTTTCCCCGATGCTTTGACTCCCCTACTATGGTGGGCTGTACTTTACACTTTGAATTAACTATAAATCTTTTCTCTCTTAAGTTGCTTTTGTCATAGTATTTACCACAGCAACAGAAAAAGAAATGACAATAAACAAATAAAAAATAAACAAATGAAAATACTAAAATGGAAAAATACCTCTTTCAATGTCAATAAATGCAATTACTAGCAGAAATAATAAAGGGTCAGTAAAACTTGAAAATAAGTAAAAGGATTTCTAATCTAATGGACAAAAAGGGAATAGTGAGAAGAAAAATAAAGACCAAAAAAAGTGGTCAAATGCCTATAATCAACACTTCAGGAGAAATATCAGGAATTCAAGGTTATCATACATGGCTACACTATTAGTTCAGTGGCAGGCTAGGCTATTTCATAAGGCTGTAACTTAACTCACCACCAAAATACAAGGGTCAGGAAGATGACTCATTGAGGAAGGACACTTGGCTGTCAAACCTGATAACCTGAGTTCAGTCCCTGGAACTTACATAGTAGAAGTGACTCCCGAATTGTCTGACTTCCACACGTGTGCCTACCTACACAAGTATGTTTTTTCTATGCTTCTCTAGATGCAAAACATAAAATAAAAATAGAGAAAGAGTGTAATAACCTTGCATCACTTGGCAATAGAGATTCCACCAGGTCTTACCCCGGTGAGCTGTATATTAGACAATTTGGCTTTCTTTGAGGATCAGATAGTTTCCTAGTCTTAAATGACAGGATCTGCTCCCAGGCTACAAAATCTGAAGTGTGCAACAGGACTCAACACAGATGAGAAGTGCCTAAATATTAGTGCATCTAAATACACTGAAATACAGCAACATAAGAAATGTGCTGCAGGCTGGCGAGATGGCTCAAAGTTAAGGGCACTGGCTATTTGTACAGAGGTCCTGAGTTCAATTCCCAGAAACCACTTGGTGGCTCATAACCATAATGAGATCTGGTGCCCTCCTTTAGTGTGCAGGCATACATGCAGACAGAACATTGTATACATAATAAATAAATCTTAAAAAAAAAAAACGTGTGCCAAATCTACTTGCAGGGAACTTGTGGGAGTTAAAAATGCTGAATGAACATGGAATAAATGTGAAGACCTGAGACATTCATTCTTTCAATTGCTGTATTTAAAAAACAAAATAATGCTTATGAAACATTTCTTTTAGAAACAATACTACAGAGATCAACATTCAACTGATGCTAATGCCAGCTTCCAATGTGCGGTGAGCCTGTGAAATCAGATCATTTAGACAGCAATGAGAAGTTCCCTGCTTTAGACAACTATTGAGATTCCACAAAAATGTGGTTGAAATGTCATAGATACAAGATAGGTTATTCCATTAAAAACAACAACAACAACACTATTTCTAAGCTGATGTTATCTTCTAATTGAAAACCTCATCATCAGCCTGGCATAATGGTTGTGAAAAGGAACCCACTACCAAGCCTGATGATCTGCGTTCAAGATCCCCAGGATACACACAGCAGAAAGAGGGCACCAACTCTTACAAGTTGGCCCTAACCTGCACATGTTCTCACGGCAGGTATGCACCCACATCAAAACAAATATTTAAAAATAAATAAACTAAAATTTCACCACCCCCAAAAGCAGAACAAGACATATACCTCATTGTATAATTAATGTGGTATGAAATAGTACCTCCACCCCTTATAAAGAATTCTGCCTAAAAACAAAACAAACCCCAAACCTAAACTTTAGCAGAAGCAGAGACTTGAGAATAAAAAAGAATAGATACATTAAGAAAGTGACTAAAGCGCGCGCGGGGGTAGGGGGTGGGTAGTGCAGGTTGTTAATCCCTGCACTCAAGAGACAGGCACACAAATTTTGTAGACCAGCCTGGTCTACAAAGGGAGTCCAGGACAGCCAAGACTATACAGAGAAACGCTGTCTCAAAAACAAAACAAAACAAAACAAAAACAAACAAACAAAAAACACCACTAAAAAAAGGTCAATCTTTTTCTTAAACAGAATACTTATAAGCTATAACTTGCATTTCCTTCTGAGTGCAAACTACTTTGGTATAAGTTTTAATCAGTCAGTTTTTACCCCCAAAAGAGTAGTCAATGGAATCTCTCACTCAAGTTTGTTAAAGATCGATCATTCTAAGCCTTAGGTGAATTCAATACAATAAAGGAGATATTATATTCCTACAAATTAGGAAATTATAGCATATTAACACACTGATTTACTAAAACTATAACACTAAATATGTTAACAAAGAAATTAAATGCCAGAGAAATCAATATAATCAAGACCCCAAAAGCCTCCTGGCTTTTTCATAAAAAAAAAAAAAATAAAGCAAACTATCACTTAAGCAATTATTACCATTTTAATATCAAAAGGCTCACATACTGAAGGTTCAGTTCCTACGGCAGTGTTCAGAAGTGGATCTTCTAAGAACTGAGTGGATTATAAAGCCTCTGATTCCATGAATCGATTAATATGCTGATAAGATCCATGATTTAGCCCAATTATTGGAGTTGATGAAAACATTACAGTGTGGACCCTAACTGGAGAAGTAAATCAAAGGTTTACTTCCTCTCCTGCCCCTTTCCTCTTCATTCTACTCAGCTTCCTAGTTGCCAGTTCAATGGCTCTACTCTACCATGAAGTTACTGCCTCTCCACAGGTCCAGCAACACAAAACCAACCTATCATGTAATAACCCCCTGGCTGAGTGGTAGTGGCTCACGCCTTTAATCCTAGCAAATGGATCACTGTGAGTTCAAGGCCAGCCTGGTCTACAAAGTGAGTCCAGAACAGCCAAGGCTACACAGAAAAACCCTTCCTGGGGAGGAGGGGGAGAATTTCTGAAACTAAATAAATCTTTCCTCTTTAAACTGTTCCCTTTATTTGGCACTCCTACGGAACACAAAAAAAGATCTCTGTCCTTTTAGCTTACACTATACAGGTCACCTAGACAGCATCTTACCAATTCTAACTCTTTATATCCTTCAAGACTCAGTCAAATAGCCTAGGTTTCCAACTAAGGTTATTTCATTTTATAGTATAACAGAAACCCAAATCAAAATACTTAGAATATATGAATACACAAAATTAAAACATAACTGCTTTCTAGAGTATTGACTACCTACCTCAATGAATGATTTTGTCTGTTTAGAAATCAATATAAAAAAATTCTCAAGACCTCAAAGTTTCTCTTCTGGGAGTTTGCCTCATAGAAGAAACAGCAGCATTGATAAAACAGAACTATTTAGTGGTATTTACCCAGTAGTGCTAAACAATCCAACCTCAACAACAGAAAAAAATAATTGTAACTGAAGGCCTTGTACTAAAAATGTTATTAAAGTTATATGTACTAATAAAATATCCATTGTGTCAAGAAAAATACCAAACAGCTCTTTAAACAGTTTAAGATATTTTTTTCTTTTGAAATTTCTAATGTACATCTCTGGAGGGGAGGGGGTGAAGAAACAGGGTCTCATGAAATACAGGATGGTTTCAAACTATGTTAGGAAGAATGATCCTGAACTCCTGATCTTTCTACCTTCACTTTCAAAGTGACAGGCTTCTAGGCATATATCTCTTTTTTGAAATCAGTTCCTTGTTCAATACATTTAAGATACAATGATCTCTAACACTCAGCTCTGAGCACATGCTTATTAATCTTAGTCATCGTGGCTCAAACATTAAAGGCTCAGGCTTTAGCCCAGCATCATCACAGCTTTTATTTGTCTGTACATTGTGTGTGAGCTGTATGTACTTGTTAGTATATATATGTATACATGTGCAGGCAAGAGGTAATAGGTATCTTTGCACTCCAATCTTATTTAGACAGGGCAAAAGCTGAGCTTGAAGTTCATCAATTCAGCCAACCTATCTGGACAATAAATTTCAGCAATCAGCCTTTTTCTACCCACACCCAGAACTAGGGTTACAGACATGCATTACTATGCCTGGCTTTTTATGTGGGTTCTGTTTGGGAATCCAAACTAAGATCTGCGTACCTATGTGCTAGGCACTTTACTAAGCCTTCTCTCCATCTCCCATCATAACTTTTTATGTAAATATTAACACAGAAACACCCAGGAAGAAAACCTAGTAATTTCCTAGACAACTTAAAAGTGTTATGTATATATACTTTTCAATATAGGCTAAACAAAATTATTAAACTTTATAACAGTTTGTAACTTAATACCTTTTAACAATTAAAAACATTAAAATATTTATTGTGGTGGTTTATACGAATTTCTGAATTGAATGAAAGGAATCTTTTAAATTAAAATGGACTGTAGTTTTAATTTTCTTGTCAGACATTCAAATAAACCAAGAATTGTTGATTACTTTCTTCTCACCAACTTTCAGTGAGATAAATAATGAAAATATCGGGCTGGAGATATTTTGAAGGTCCTGAGTTCAATTCCCAGTACCCACAAGGCAGCTCACAACTGTCTGATGCCATCTTCTGGTGTGCAGACGTACATGCAAAGCATCCATATACATTGAATATTTAAAATAAAAAAAAACAATCAAAATATCCTAAAGATGACAAAATCTAGGGCTAGAAAGTTGGCTTAGCTATTAAGAGCACTCCCTGCTTTCCCAGGATCTAGATTCACTTCCCAGCACCCATATGGTAACTAACAATTGTCTGAAACTCTAGTTCTGGGATCTAACACCTTCTGGCTTCTTTGGGCACCAGGCACACACGTGGTGCACACACAAACAGGCAAAGCACACATTAAAAAAAAAATAATTTTCACTTTTATTTTGTAGTTTTTAAAAAACTTTAAGAAAAACATTTTAAAAAGAAGGTCTGTGATAAAAAGAATCTTCACAACTTAAAATTTATTATATGTTCTTTACCCAGAAAATTCTAGGACTATCATAGGAAATAAAATAAAATTTTAATTTAGAAAAAAGATATTGAATAGTAAGACTAGTAATAAGACCAGTAATTTAAAAAAGTAAATTCCAAATTTACTTTTACTATAAAGCCTACTGACCAGAACCCCCAGAATCCACACTGTAAAAAACTCATTCACGTTGTACATACATATAGGTGTAAACACACACACACAAACACAAAGTGAAACTTTAAAAACAAAAATACTTTAGGTATGAACATCTTTCATTATCCAAAATACAACTCTGCTTCCTGAATACAGATACAGTGTGACATGGCAGCTGCCTGCTACTGCAGCCATGCCTTTCACCATGGCAAAACTTTGGCTGTAGTTAGGAGCTTCATTACCTGACATCTGAAAGGCCCCAAGATTCCTACAAATTCTCAGATCATGCCCCTAGAGTTGAAAAGGCCCAATTTCAGGTACCTACCATAAAAGACAATGACACCTTCTACACTGATTTCAGTTACCTTCTAAATAGCCAGAAAGGTTTAAAACATGGCAGTTAGGGTAAGAAAAGGATCTCCATGCTAAGTCAAATTTGAAATGTAAGAGGATTCACTGGTGGATACTGGCTTTGAGCTAACAGTGAACACTTTTCCATAAGGAGAGAAAATATTTCCGAAATTTGTTGTTTAGCATAAGAAATACTTATTTCTCATTCTAATGCATATACGTTTATGGGTTTCATCAGACTTTTCTGACTTGACTGTAATATTCAAATTAGATTGCTATCTTAGTTAGGGTTTCTACTGCTGTGCCAAACATGACCAAAAGGCAAGTTGGGAAGGAAAGGATTTATTGGCTTACACTTCTGGATTATAATCCATCATTGGAGGAAGTCAGGACAGGAACAGGAACTCACACGGGGCAGGAACCTGGAGGCAGGAGCTGATGCAGAGGCTGTGGAGGGGTGCTGCTTACTGGCTTGCTCAGACTGCCTTCTTACAGAACCTAGGTCTACCAGTCTAGGGATAGCACCACCCACAATGGGCTGGGCCCTCCCCCACTGATCACTAATTAACCCTCATTTCTCAATTACCAGCTGGATCTCATGGAGACATTTCCTCAACCAAGGCTCCTTTCTTTGTAATGACTAGTCTGTGTCTAACTGACACACAGAATCAGCCAGTACAATTGGTTTACTGGTTTCTTGAAACTAACATTTGGAAAATAACATGAAATGTTTTTTTTTTCATGTAGGGAAAAAAGAAGCAATTATACCTATTTCCCCGAAGGAACCCTATCTCCTAGCATTACTGTTTAAAGAAATATTTCTTAGAGAAGGAATAGAACCATTAACGGGCAGTTTTTTCAATGAAATTCCAGTAATATTTTTTCCCAGTCAGTACCTCAAGGTCAGGTTATATACCAAGTCCCAAATCTAACACAGGGGAAGCAATTCCATAACAGTTTTAGAATAGTTCCAGGATGATATTTAGTTTAAATCTTCCTAAACTATAACCCTGGATGTCCAAAGTCTAAATGAATATCCAAATTAGATAATTCCATTATGGTGAGCGCCATATGAGTTGCTCTATTCATGTCTGTCACTTCTCTCCTATCAGTCGCTATGTGGATCCCTCTGACTGAATAACATTTCATCTCGGCTAAACTAACGTCTCTAAATCTTAATCTGTATTATTATTATATGTGTGTACACGACATGAGTATGTATGGGTGCCTGTACCACAAGGTTCATGTGAATGTTAGAGAACTTCGCAGAGTCAGCTCTCTCCTCCCACCTTTACATGTGTTTGGGGAGAACACACTTAGGTTACCAGGCTTGCATGAAAAACATCTTTACTCACGGAATCACCTTACCAGCCCTAACTTGAACACTCAGTTATATCTATGCAAAGTTTTTCCTGACCATGTATTTTCTGCCCGAGTCCACATCCACCTTTGTAATATCACCCTATGACTGTTAGCATACTGCACAAAAATCCCAAATTAACTTTCTCTACACTATAAATTCCTTAAGAAACACTGATAACCAACTTCTAAAGACAGTGTACCTCAAGACCAACCTGTGATTCTCAAACAAGTATACCTTAATGAAAAGATATATTCAGAAAACAAATATGCTATATTCTTCAATGTTCCATGAATACTTTCTCAACAAGAAGTCTGATTTAAAAGTGGCAATTGTTTTTAGCAAAAGCTTACTCTTCTTTTGCTGGTACAGTAGCCACAGAATTTAGAAATTAAAGCTCTCTCTCTCTTTTTGGTTTTAAGACAGGGTTTCTCTGTGTAACCCTGGCTGTCCTGGAACTACCTCTATATACCAAACTGGCCTCAAACTCAGAGACCCACCTGTCTCTGCCTGACAAGTGCAGCGATTCAAGGTGTGTACCACCACCACCTGGACTTCTCTCCATTTTAAGGTCCAAACTAGGCACAGTGGCTTACCTGTAATCCCAACACTTGTTAGATAGAGGCAAGATTTTAAATTCAAGGTTATACTCTCAGGGGTTTCCACATCAACCTAGGCTATACAAAATGCTACTACTCTTTCCTTCCACCCTTCTCCACATCCCACCCACTCTCCCACCCCTACACCAAAATCCAAGAAAACATGTGTAGAAAAAAAACCAAGACCCACTGTCTAACTTCAAAACTTTAATGCAGAACAGGAATAAAAAAATCAGCTTTTACTACAGAAATGTCCTGCATTTAAACACAGTAGTACAGATAAACCAGAATAGAGAAGCCAGGAGCAGGGTCTCATGCCTGTGATCCCAGAACTCAAGGAAGCAGAGGCAGGCAGACCTCTGAGTTCCAGGCCAGCCTGGTCTACAAAAGCTGTCCAAACAGTTAATGCCACACAGAGAAACCCTGCCTTGGGGCGGGGCAGGGCGGGGGGGGGGGGGAGGAAATAATATGGAGAAGTTCAAGTAGCTCCTATCTGTATTTAATTTTGTTTTTGTGTTTTTGAAACAGGGCTTCTTTATGAAGCCCTTGGCTGTCTTGGAACTTATTCTGTAGACCAGACTGGTTTCCTGTCTCCCAAGTGCTGGGATTAAAGGCATATACCAACACCGGGCAGACTTCTTGTTAACAACAACAAAAAAAGTTATATAAATGGGTCTATTGTTTCCTTCTTACAATTTTAACAGCCTGTTACAGGGCTATACATAGATTCACCCTGTCCTTATACTTCATTTACCTGTACTGTCTGAATAAAACCAACTACATCTTAGTTAAGAGTCACTTATCCCTAATAAGTCTTTTGGAAATGGTGCCAAAGGGATAAGGTATCTCAGTGAGTAAAGCACTTAAGATTGAGAGCATGAGTTCAGAACCCCAGTGTTCCTAAGGAGCTGGGTGATGGAAACATGAGTAACTCCTAAAGCTCCAGAGAGCCTGGTGTATGCAACTGCAAACAAGAACCCATTTCTTACAGGGTGGAAGTAAGGATTCACACCCAGTATTATCCTCTAATCTCCAAATACTCATTGTGGCACATTCAACTCCTGTGCTTGAACGCTCAAACATACACAAAAATATATTACTTGCTACTCTTGGCAAGTCAACTACTACCAATAGAAATCACAAAGATTGACCTTCAAACAAGATCCCAGATTTATTGGATAGCCTTTTCCTTAAAGGACTACAAATACAGAAGCAGTTCTTTCCTACTTTTCTAATCCCTCCACATTATATTATTTGTTGACAATCAGCTACAGGTTTTATTTCTTTCACAGATACCAAACCTTTTGACACTGATACAAAACTGTCATCTATTAAGTTCATACTTGAGAACCACACACTAATTTTTAAAAAGCATTTTATCATCTCTTTAGTGAGTTTAGGTTTTTATGTTGAGCTGTATTCATAGTTATTCTTGACTGCATGCAACGGATGGGTTGAGCTGGACATGCCTAATAAGCAGTGTTGAGTAGATGGTCTTGTAGTCAGAGTATAGCCTAGTACACTAAATCCTTTCCAGGAAACACATTTGGGGGATCAGTATAGAGCCCAAGCACAGACTTTGCCAGAAAGTAGGTGATAATACTTTTTTTTTCCTGTCCCATTTGCAGTCAATGAAAACATACTGACACCTTTTTCATATTTGAAAATATTTTATTTTTATGTAGCTGGCAAGCTAGTGTGACATGCACATCAGGTAGGCATATCTGAATTTTTCTGAATATTCCAAAGTTTTTTATCCCTCCACAAAAGAAAAGAAAAGTGAAAAGAAGTGACATGTAGCTTGAGAATGGAGTAAGCCTGTAGTAGCCATACTTGAAGAATGGAGAAAACTAAAGAAGTCATCCTTTTGTCAACATGCTTGAATAGTCAATCACTTTTAATTTCTTAAACCATTTTATTTAAAACTCAAAGACGAGTCAAATCTACACATTTAAAGTCAATGAAAGTGTCCACAGTTTCATTAAAATTTAAAGTTACTTTCTTTAGGGTGATACTTGCTAACTAGACAAATACTAAATTCTCATTTATAACTAAATTCAATCTCTTGACTTATTGGAAGAAAAAATACTATCTCATCTCTAAATATACTATTTCCTGAAATATTAAAAAACACATTGTATATCTACCTAAAGGAAATTTTTGAAAATACCTTTAAGTTTACATTTCCACCAGAAAAGCAGTAATTTAAAAAAAAAAAAAGACTTGGCAATGTAAATATCACGATCAGAACATTATGGTTTGAAGCTAGGTGTTGGTGGTAGCAGCAATGGCAGCGCACGCCTTTGATCCCAGCACTTGGGAGGCAGAGGGCTACAGAGAGAAATCCTGTCTCAACAAACAAAACACAAAAAACTAAAAAGATTACAGTGTGAACATTTTTCTACAGTATCAGAATTCATAACCTACTTAATTGAGAGGTGAGTTAGGCTGATGGTAGTCCAACAATCTTTATTACTGATAAAGCTACACTGAAAGGCCTAGTTTAGACTTTGGCCAGTACCATGCCTAACTCATTTAACCTAACCCAGTCACAGGCAGCACTAGCAACTACTGTCCTCTCCTAAAGAAAGAAGCGGTCTATCCTGGTTGGTCTCATGAGGTAGAACATATTTCTGAGGGGCAGACTCCCGGGAAAAGGGAGGAGGGGATCAGACAGTTAATTCCCTCTTACAATTCACCTAATAGACAAACAAGGAGAAAAGAAAGTGCAAACCAGTTTTCATGCCTTCTTAAAAATATGAAAGAAGAAATCTAAGTTGGGCAGTGGTGGTGTACGTCTTTAATCCCAGCACTCTCAGGAGAAGAGGCATGAAGATCTCTAAGTTTGAGGCTAGCTTGGTCTACAGAGGGAGTCCAGGACAGCCAAGGCTATACAAATAAACCCTGTCTCAAAAACAAAACAAAAAACAACAAAAATCTATTTAATTTCACATGCCAATTTACCCACCTACAAGTACAATCTTTTTATTAATCTGTTAGTTAAATGGTCTGAAGCTGTGAATGAATGCAAATTATATAAAGTCATGTGAGATGAGTATTCAAAAACTATATTTCAAATACAGGTTTTACAAATATGAATAAAAATATTTTAGAAATCCAGTGAAATTCTAAGTTAGAAGCAATGAAGTTGTTGAGTACAAGAGACACACACCAACTTCCATTTCAAATTACTATGATCATCAGCACACATAAAAAGGCGGCAGGGTATGTACCTAGGTGGTAGAGCACCCTAGTATGCACAAAGTCCTAAGTCCTAAGTTCTAACTCCACTATTGTATACACAAGCACAAACACACACCCCCACACACATGCAGACAAGGTTCTGGATGTCCCACCTGGCCTAAATCACTTAGTACTTCTGATAACTTGGATAAATACATACTTACAAGACAAATTATCTCTTAATACTAGAAAGATTAGGAAAGAAAATTCCTAATCTTTTTTGTACCCGTGTTAGGAAGTTACTTTTTAAACCTTGTGCAGGCAAGAAAGTAGAGGCCTGCCTAAAACCTAACAACTTCAGTTCCCATCCCCAGGAACCACATGGGAAAAATGACACCCATAATTATTCCTCTGACCTCCATCAGCATGACACAAACACAAAGACAGAAAGTTACATACAACTGTAATACAATTTTTAAGAAAAGGTTACTTTAAAAATCTTACTAAATACTGAACTACCTAAAGGAAGTTTAGTCTCAAGACAAAGAAAATTCTGTCAAGTAACTAAACAGCTTAGAGTGTCTTAAAACTGCTCCTGAAAAATCCACTTTAGGTAAATCAGCTAGACTGGTACACAAAATGAGAAAAAGAAAACAAAACGCCCTAATATTGTAAAAAGTTTTTAAAACACAAAAAAGTTATTGTAACTTTTTCATGGGGGAGAGCTGTGCTTCAAAATACCAAAGACAGTCCTATGGAACTTAATTTCCCCAAAAATTTAATATTAAAGACATTCTTGAAATAAAGAACATGCCGTCAATTACGATCGTTCACATTACGTAAATCATTTATAAAAAGCAGGATATCAGACTAGCAACAGAGGCTTAATATTAACCAATGAAAACTATCCATCTTTGTATTTTTAACAGGATTCCTAGGCAGAATTTCCTAAATCATCCTCCAATTCTCCCGGTCACATGGTGAAAAGTCACGAATCTAAGCAGTGAGCAAGCTTTTAAACACGCCAAGGTAACTCCTTAAAACTGCTTTCGTGACACACTGTATCGTTTCCAAGCACTGCACCTTGTTAAACATTTAAAAGCCTTTCCCCTAAAATCCTCACAGAAAACCTCTGCCTCCGGGTTTCTTAAAATCTGAAGAAAAAGGAAAAAGAAAAAACTGTCATAGCATGTCTTCTTGCACATAAAATGTCCGAAATCAATTCCCTTCCCCAGAAGTTCAAACGTGTTACAGAATGAGGCTAAGTTAAGAAGAATCGAGTTTCTAAAGCTGTATTCTTGGGGGTAAAAAAAAAAAAAAAAGGCATCAACTTTACACGTGTTCGGGCATCAACTCCGCACAGTTTATTCCCCCCCCCACCCCCCAAGTCTGACCCGTATTCACACGCAAAACTAAAGTTCGCATTATTTCGGGCCGCTGATTTCGCCTCGGGCTTTAAAGTTACACATTTTCCCGAGTGTCGGAAAGACGGTTCAAACAAAAACAGCGCGTTCGCTAGCCGGGCACCTGGAACAGGTCGAATCCCAGTCCCCGTTCTCTTTCCACGTCCACATCCTTCTGCCACGGTTTTCCCGGACGCTCCCAGGCCTCGAGGACCCCCCCCCCGCCGCCACCTCGACCCCCACCAGCGCACCCCCACCCGTCCCCCTAAAAACCACTACGCCCCCCCTCCCGCTTCACCCACTTCCAACTCGCACGTTCCTCTGGAGCCACCGTGCTTCTCCCGGGCTGCGGGAACCCACGGGCCGGGGGTCCGGCCGGGCCAGGCGGCCAGCCAGGCGCAGGGCGCGGGAAGTAAGCGGGAAAGCGGCGGGCTGCGCCCCCTCCCCCGCCGGCGCACACCCCCTTCCGGCTCCCCTCCCCCGGCATTGTGCGAGCTGGGCCCAGGCCGCAGCCCGCCGCCGAGCCCGCCCAGGCCCAGCCTGTTCCCGCCCGAGGCCTGCTCCCGCGGAGCCCGGCACACAAAGCCCGCCGCCGGCCCCCGCGGCGCCCACGGACGAGACGGAGCGAGCGCGGGCTGACTTACAGGGCTGCTTCGGCCGCGCTGCCTCAGCCGGGGACACCGACCGTTGGGCACCGGCGGCGACGCTCTCGGCCGTCCGTCCTCCCCCTCCGCCTCCGGTGGCGGCGACGTCTTCTTTCTCCTCCTACCTCCCTCCCCCCCCACCCCACCTCCTTCTTCTCCTCCCCCTCCTCCTCCGAACCACCGAAGTACCGAGGGTGAGGCACAGAGACTCACAACAACATGGCTGCCACCGCCGCCTCCCCTCCCCTCCCTCCCCCGCCCACCGGCCGCGCGCAAGGCACTGCGGGAGAAAGGGGGGGGGGTGGTGAAGCGCTCACCCAGGCGCGACGCTCCTCGCCGAAGTGCGTAGCTTCTCCCGCGCGCCGGGAGCTGGGGGCCGGCCGAGGCTCGGCGCGTGCGCACTGCCGCGGGGCTCCTGCAGCGCGTGCGGCCGCCATGCGGTGTGCGCTCCCCGGCTTTTGCCTTGTGGTCTCGGGGATGGGCATCCCCCCCCTCGGCCTCTAGAGCTCTGCTCTCGGGGCCGTCCTCGCGCCTCGTACGGTGTCGCAAGCCCCCGACTCTGTGTGTGAGGCTGAGTTTATTCATCCTCGGCTTCTTCCCAGATATCTCATTGTTCTCCCCAAACTGCCTGTGTAAGCACTGCTGCCCACGCCCCCAAACTTGGGGTACGGCTCGCGCTTCACTTCCGCGATGCTGGCACCAACGGGAGCTAGGCCTTGATAACAACCCCCTACCGGTCAACGTTTGGCTACCTTTTTATCCAGACCTTGGCGATTTAGGGGTGAAAAACTGCACCCCGTAAATGTCTATCTACTGTGCAGTTCTAGTGACTGCTCAGTAGTTGCCAACTTCCTGCAACTGATGAGACCGGGTGCTGGGTAAGCACAAAGGAAACTAACTTGCTCTATGTTTCAGATGTATGTTTCCTTGTTACCAGTTACAGACTCCACCTGCCCTGATGAGGCGCGGCCTCCCCTGAAATCTGCAGAGACTAGCAGTGACTTCAAAGATTCGGACTGGCACCTATAGGTCTAGTTCCTGATCCTTCCCCGTTTTCACAATTCCGTACTTCATAACTATCCAGGGTCTTGTAATTAATTGCCCCGTGTTAAGGTCTTCGCTAGGCAGCTGTGAGCTCCACCAGGCCAAGGACCGTGTGTTCATGTGATGTCCTAGGGCCTTTGTTAAACACAAGCGCTCTCTGTGTTTTCATCATTATAAAAAACGGAGAGGCGTTAAAATTTATCTTAGCGTTGTCTTGCTTTAACAATACCAAGTCGGGTAATCTATAAGAAAAGAAACTTACTTCCCAAGTGTCTGGGGAGTAGGAAGTCCAATGATAAAAGTTGCCACTCTCTGGCAAGATCCTTGGTGCTGCATAATCCCATGGCGAAATACGAAAGGACAAGAGAACAGGAGAGGAGGGGCTGAGCTTGCTCTTACAATAACCCACTCTCAAGAAAACATATTTCCTAGATAGTGATACTAATTCATGAAGGAGAGCCCTTTAACTTAATCCCACCTCTTTTGAAATGTCCATATATACATGTTTTTAAATGTGAAGGAGTACATGTGTGTGCATGGCACATGAAGAGCAAGAGGTTGACATTGGAGGTCTTTCTCAGTGGAGAGCCACTGTGTTATTTAGACAGTCTTTCACTGAGCTTGGAGCCCACCAGTTTGACTGGACTAACTGGCCAGTGATGAGTCCTTCTATCTCTGCCTGCCTGGAGCTGTGATTACCGATAGTTGTCATCGTCCCCTGCTTTTTAAACAGGTTCTGGAACTCAAGCTCGTATCCATCTGCTTGTGCAGCAAGCATGTGGCCAACTGAGCCATTTCCCCAGGTCCCTAACCCCACCTCTTATTGGGCTCCTGCTTCCCAACACTGTTGCACTCGGCTTTGAAATTCCAACCCATAAACATTTTGAGACACATCTATACCTCCTCACCACATCAAGTCTTTACCTCCTGCCCAAGTTTCAGGAGTCCACTTGGGAATCATTCTTGTCACCAAATATGCTAAGGTAAGAACAGAAGACATATCTGTGCTTTCCCCCAACCCTTACTTTGTCCCCGTGATCATCACTTTTATCACCAATCATTTCCAAATGACTGCTCTGAACCACTTTTATTGTCTTCCTCTTTTTCCCCACTCCCCACAAAGATAAGTTGCCAAGCCTTGCACACTTCTAACTTCCCAAATATTTCCACGCACTATTCCTTCCCGGCCCTTTCTACTAATACAAGCCTCACTTTTATAGGTAGCTGGCTCATAACCAGCTTCCCCATCGTTGGTCTCACGTCTCACGCTATACAATAAGTTCTTCTCACTGCCATTTCTCATACACATTCAGTTCAACTCTTAGTACTCAGATGCTTCAAGCATCCCACCTCAATGTCTTCCAGCAGCATTTCCCAACTGTTCTCCCTGTTGGGTGTTAATAGTTGTTCGATTAAGAAATGTCCCCAGGTCATTAGAGTTGGCCACGTCTCAGCACTCCAGGAGGCTGAAACAGGAAAATTTCACATTTGAGGCCAGCTGGGACTACATATGTAAAGAAAAAAAATTGTCCCTAATTAAGTGATTATGGGATGTATATGTTTTGCTTGTCTATATAAAAAGCACATTCTTGTGCATTCTAAATTACTAACTTTAGAGGACACTGGAACACAGAGCTAGATTACTGAACCCCCTTCCTTCCACTCGGCTGATAACAAAAGGCTTTATAAAGGTTCTTTAGCCGAGGTAAAGACAGATGGAACCATCAGAGTCTCTTCCTTAAAAATTGGAATCGTGGCCAGACATAGTGGCACACACCTGTAATCCCAAGCACTCAGGGAGGCAGAGAGGCAGGCAGATCTCTGTGAGTTCAAGGCCAGCCTGGTCTACAAAGCTAGTCCAGGACAGCCAAGGCTATACAGAGGAAGCCTGTCTTGAGAAGAAAAAAAAAAAAAGGAATTGTAATGAAGAGACACTCCCCAAACTAGACAGTGTCTTTGAGACCGGCTTTGCCACAGCACATAGATGGGGAACCTTTTGAATAGAGTTGAATGGTATTAGTATTTCTCTTCCATGTGGAAGTTTCTCTTCCGCTTGCATAGGTGTCCACTGACTGCCTAAGTACTTGGAGTGTGAGAAACCTGCCTGGAAAAATCTTTATAATGAATTATTCTTAGTGCTTCTCATCCTCATTGTACTTGCTGAAGTTGGATCCACTGAGTTTTCTGTTGCAACTGTGTCTTAACCAAAACCCATATGTATACTACAGTTATTATCTGTTTGGTGTTTATAATGTAAACACCTTCTATTTATTGCCTCCTTTAATCCTCCCAACTTCCTCATGAGCAGGACTGGCATTCTGGGCATTGATACAGGCCTCACTTAGAAGGGATCTGCAGTTGATTTAATGTTCTTGTCACCATCTACAAAGTCTTCAAAGTTTCGGAAGAGCAACCCCTCATTTTCATTTTGTGCTGCACCGCCTAAATGATACTCGCTGCCCTGCCTATCAGTTATTATCTATTTGAGGGAAGGTTTCCTTACTGCAGGAAAACTTCTTAACATCTTGAAAATTGAAATGGCCATTGTCAACACCCAAGTGAGAGACACAGAATGCAATGTTTCCCACACTAATTGGACCCAGAAGAGTTTTTTCATAGAGAATCCCGTATGGTTTTGTGTTCTGAAGAACAGTAAAGGCCAACCCTTCAGTGATCTGACTCTGCCTTACCCTACCTCTTAGTGCTTGGTGAGCAGTTGCTTGCTTTTGTGCCTTCGCATATGCTTCGCAATCTGCTATGCTCATTAAGCCCTTGTGATTATAATTGGCTTCTCTTTAGAGTTACCTACAAGGAAAGAATGTATTCCTCAGCTAATATAAATATCTTGTGTGCTTGGCAGTTAAGATGGACATTGTAATTGACACCTCAACCAGTCACTCTAATCACCTGGGAGCTTGTTAGACATGCCAAAATTGGCCTGTGGCCAGACCTACTGAATCAGGATCTGCATTTTAAAAACATTCTCAAGCAATACCTATACACAGTAATGTTTGAGAAGCATTAGTAAGCTAATCACAATAGTTCCCTCATGCTCCCTAGAAATTGCTTCTGTAATGGGTGTGCCTTATCCATTTTGAATCAGCAACATACAATGAGGTGCCAACTCAGAAAGTTTCTGTCTCATCTCTCTGCCGGTCTCTGTCTCTGTCTCTTTCTCTCTCTCAGGCACACACAAACACACACTGGTTATAAACAAGAACACATGTCGCCTTCTTGGTTCCTGCTGACAGGCATTTTATGACAGCACGGGGAGCCAGGCTGGGGCTAAGCTGCTGTAGCTCATCACGTGTTTGTTCTTCCTTCTTCCCTAGTAACTAGCTCTGGCTGTGACTCCTTCTTGTAGCTAGGACAGAATGGAGTGTTCTGACTTTCCAGCCACATGCCTTGCATCTTGGGAAGCATCCATGTGACCTGTTGACTCAAGTGTTTCTTGACCAGGATTGCACATCACAATCATTCGGGGAACATTTAGCACATATCAATTCCCAAGTCCCGCTTCTGAGATTTTGGCTTAATGGGTCTGGGCTGGAGCCTAGACATTGGCATTTTTTTTAAAGCTCCTCAGTGGTTATAATGTGCAGTTATAATTGAGAAGAAACAATTTAGGCAGATTACCTCTTAGAGCATAATTTCCTCTTAATATTCCCTGTACAAATGGCCCTTTCCCCCAGGACTGTTTGTGAAGCTTCTTGTAAATTCATTTTATAACTTTGTTATCAATATAAAAATAATGAAAGCCAGAAATAGAGATGACTCAGCAGTTAAGAACACTTGCTGCTTTTCCAGAGGATTGGGTCTGAGTCCCATCACCCACATAGTGGCTCAAAACATCACTGGGTCGTGGTGGCACATGCCTTTACTCCCAGCTCTTGGGAAGCAGAGACAAGTGGATCACTGAGTTTGAGGCCAGCCTGGTCTACAAAGTGAGTTTCAGAGAGCTGGGGCTACACAGAGAAATCTTATCTCAATAAATAAATAATTCACCCTGTAACTCCAGTTCCAGGGGGATCCAACACCCTCCTCTATCCTCCACGTGCACTAGGCATGCAAGCAAGATATATGCCAGGCACAGTGCACAGACATACATGCAGAGAAAACACACATAAACATGAAATTAAAATCTAAAATAATAGTAATAATACAAGTCCTTTATAACGATGTCCAGAAATTAGCCAAGCAGTAGTGGTGCACACCTGAAATCCCAACACTTGGGAGGAAGAGGCCAGGGGGATCCCTGAGCTGCAGAGTGAATTCCAAGACAGCCAGGGACACATAGAAACCCTGTCTCAATAACCCCCCCCCAAAAAGATGACCAGAAGTTCATGTTTTCTTTTTCATTAATTATTTGTTATTAATTACAATTTATTCATTCTGTGTCCCAACTGTAGCCCCCTCCCGAGTCCCCTCCCTACTCCACCCTCCTTCCCTCTTCTCCTCCCATAGTCCACTGATAGGGGAGGGCCTCCTCCTCTTCCATCTGACCCTAGCCTATCAGGTCTCAACAGGACTGGCTGCAGTGTCTTATTCTATGGCCTGGTAAGGGGGCTCCCCTCTCAGGGGGAGTCATGTTTTATTTTCACAGAAATTGTGTTTGTTTGTTTGTTTGTTTATGGCAGGATCTCTTGTAGCTCAGGCTGGCCTCAACCTCAACTTGTAGACAAGGCTTGCCTTAACCTTCTCATTCTCCTGCTTCCACCTCTCAAATTCTAGGATCAGAGACAAGCACCACCACACAGGGCAGGGGCTAGTTATTGGAAACAGCTTTATCCTCTGCCTGGGTCATTTTATTGCTAATCGTGTCATTCTTCTGAATTTACTAGGATTAACTCAGGTCTTTCTCCACATCATTAGTTTAATTTGTGAATTACTGAATAGTCATTGCCATGCCTTGCAGTTGTGCACGATTGCACCTGCAGTGATATTTTGGTTTCCAGGCTTCCGTAGCTCTGCAGTTCATTCTTTTCATCTCATTTTGAGGTTGTGATCAAGTCAGTTCTACTGATGGTTGTGTAAGCTCTAAGATTACACTGTTGAAGCTGAAGCTGCGGCTGTGCAGGCTTTTCTAGCAGCTAGCTTGCTACCTGTTAGGCTCTGAGGAGAGTAGGCTGCTAAAGAGACACTGGAGGCCAGAGGAAAAGAGAAGCCTCTTGCTGCTTCTTGTTTGCATGTAAGTTCTGTCAGAAATGACCCCCGAGTAACACAGCAGCCCAAAATGCAGCAGTTGCTTCCTGTTTTCAGCTTCCTTGCACACTCGTAGAGCTAGCTCATAGTACTTCCTTAGTCTCTAAGCAGAGGCCGGGCAACCTCAGACCCACGGTTTTTACAAGCTCTGCGCTACTGCAGCAGCCAGGCCACGCCTTCCTTAGGGCTCCAAGTGCCCACTACATGGCATCTGTCTTCCTAGTTTTTCAATTCAGAGGATGCCCACCTCCTTTTGTTTCCTCCTTTGCTCCCCCAGGAGACTCAGTATTAACTACAGTTATTAACCCTGCACTGCTTAATTGACCCATTTGGGTTTTGCCATTTCTTGGATGCCTGTGTAACCAATTGTTAAAGTCTGTTAAAATAGTAATTGTGTAGCTCGGCATTGTGAAGCTTGCCTGTAATCCCAGATTCCTTATAGGCCAGCCTGAGCTACATAGTGGAAGGCCTAGTTTGAAATATTCTTAAAGAAAAGCCAACAAAAAACAAAACCCTAGAAGGTCCAGAGCTCGACCTCAGTGACAGACCCAGCATCCATGAGGCCTTGGGTTCCATCCGCAGCACCACAGTGATGACAACAGTGAAATAATCTATGTGGCTTCTGCTTTCCTGACTCATGCATCATCTTTGGAACTTATCATATTGAAATCATAGTATTAAACTCTTCCATTCTATAGGCATCTGCAGAAAATGTGATTTTTTTAAAATAAAAGATCTGTTTATTTAGTCGCATGCGTGTTTGCTGCCTGTGTTTACCACACATATGCAGGAATGCACGGAGGCCAAAGGATGTCAGATCCACTGGAACTGCAAGTATATATGGTTGTGTGGGTGCTGAGGGCCAAGCTGGGGTACTCCTCAAAAACAGCACACTCCCTTAACTCTTGGCCCATCCCTTCAGCCCCAGAAAATGGAGAATTTTTTTTCAGTAAAATAGGTTTTCCATGCCTTTATTATCAATTTTTCTGCATATTATTTTGTTATTTAAATTTGTAGACACCTTGTTACTTCCTTTTTTGAAGCAGAATTCTAGAGATAAAATTTATATACTTTATAATTTGCACATTTTTCTTTGTTTGTTTGTTTGTTTGTTTGTTTTTAGAGACAGGGTTTCTCTGTGTAGCCTGGCTGTCCTGGAATTCACTCTGTAACCGATGCTGCCCTCAAACTCAGACATCTGCCTGCCTCTGCCTCCCAAGTGCTGGGATTAAAGACATGTGCTACCACTGCCTAGCTATAATTTGTTTGTTTCACTGGTTGGTTGGTTTGGTTTTTTGAAAAAATTTCTTTGTGTAGCCTTGGTTGTTCTAAACACACTTTATAAAACAGGCTGGCCTCAAACTCACAGAGATCCATCTGCCTCTGCCTCCCTGAGCGCTAGGATTAAAGGTGTGTGCCAACAAACCTGGTTCACCTTTGTTCTTAGAGTGTTTCTTTTCTTTGATTTCTTTAAACAAACACATTGTATATTTATTCATTTAGAAAGAGGGTCTCATGTAGTCTAGGCTGGCTATACGGAACTCACTGTGTAGCTAAGGATGACCTTGAAATCCTGCTCTTCCTGTCCTTATCTCCCTGCTAGTAGGATTACAGATATGTACCATTGCTCCTGGTTAACACAGTGCCAGGAATGGAGCCCAGGGCTTTGTGCATGCTAGTCAAGCTGAGCCACACCCCCAGCCCGGCTGAACTTCTTTCAAGTCCAGATCTTTATTGTCCTGTAATGTCCTACCTTTTCTGCCTATCAGTCAAATAGAAAAGCTGTTGTTTTCTGGGTTTTGTATTCTTGCAGGTCAAGTTCCTCCTGGGCAGATCTAACATACCTATTTTTTGCTGTTGATTAGTGCAATTGAAAAAAAATTTTTTTGAAACAAGTGTCCCTGTGCAGCCCTGGCCATCCTGGAACTTGCTCTGTAGACCAGGCTGGCCGGGATATCACAGAGCCATCTGCCTCTGTGTCCCGAGCACTAGGGTCAATGGCATGCGCCACCAGCTCCAGGCTGAAATATTTTTAAACTACATTTCTTTATTTGAGGGTAGGTATTTGGATTTCTGAGGACTTATGGGAGTCAGTTTTCTCCTTCCAACATGTGGGTCCAGGGGATTAAAATTAGGTCATGTGGCATAGTGACAAGTATCTTTACCTGCTGAACCATCTAATCAGCCCCAAGTAAAATATTTTTGAAAGCTTTGTTGCTCACCTGGAACCAGTATGTCTTCCCTTGAGTCCTGGGTACCTTACTGAGTAAAGCTGTAGCCATCTTTGCAGGAGGGAACATATTCTAAACAGAGCCTTCCTATGGCTTCCTCCCTTTCTTTGGCTGTAGTCTATTGACAGAGTGGTTCCCAAGAAATTGACATTCCTCCATTATTCTCATGCTGGAGGAAAGGAAAAGCTGGAGCCTTGGTGCCAGCCGGAGGAGGAACTTTTCTCTAAGGAAGAGATTTTATGCTCTGAAGTCTTGTCATATCACCTTCAAGCTACACCAGGGGCGAAGACAAGGTGTTGACTAGAACTCCTGATGTAAGCCTACCCTCAATAAAGCGGGAGGATGGACTAAACAAGCGCCGCTTTATTTTTTCCTCTTCCAGAGAGGATGACATTGAAAAACTTTCCTCTCTGTGGTTATCATTATACTGTCTCTTTAACTGGCACATTGAGGGTGAGTGGTTGAACCCAGCTTGTTAGGGCTGCCGGGGCCCAGGCTTATATTCCTACAAACTCCAGTAACAGCCACATCTTTTTAAGAAACCATGGCTGCGTGGAATGAAAGCTCTTAGTCAGTGCTAAGTTGAATACTTGGTGAACAGCTTAGATTCTGGTCACTCAACAGAAACCCCCTAAACACTCTTTGCCAGTACCTAGCCTCCCCGCACCCACTCCCAGCGCCCAAGTCACGAGTCTGGTCATTTCCACTTTGGTGTGTTCTTCCAAATAAAGAGTAGCCTGGTGGGTGTCGAGCCAGGATGACATCTGCAGTGCTTCCTGCTGCATCTCCTCATAGCATCCTGGTATGTTTGAACCTGACTTTGATTCTAAAATTAAAGCAAGAGCTCTCAGCCTGCCAATGCATAGCTACCATAAGCTCCCTTCTCTTCCAAGAGAGCCTAGTTTTGTCAGGATTTGTATGTTGGCAGAGGCTTGATTTATACCACATTTTTATTTCTAAGTTGTGGAGAAATGCCTTAAAGCTCATAGGCCGAAGAGCTGCAGTGACAGCGAAGGATGCGGTACTTTTTGAGCTGAAGCATCCAGTGTCAAGTACAGGATTTCTCCAGAGTTTCATTTCCAATCTTGAAGTAATTCTACCACTTCTTTTTGACACCCTGGAGATCCTCTAAAGGGGGGGGGCATGTCTTGTGTGGGCTAACTTTAATTCCACTCTTTTGCTCAAAACCTCTTACTACCCCCTGTTCTACATTGGATGTAGATCTCAATGTTTGGGTTCTTGGAACAGTTATCCTGTCTTGGATAAGCTATGGCAGGTCTGTGCAGAAGACCATTACCTTTATAACCATATGTATTCTGGAAAAAGAGGCCACCTGCTTAGACAAAGGGCCAGAAGGAGTGTCCTAGGTATAAACATACAGGACGAGTGGGTGTATTGATTACTCTTTTGTCACTGTGATGAAACACAATGACTAAAAGCTACTTGTAGAAGGAAGAGTTTATCTTTTCATAACATTTCCAGAGGAAGAGTCCATCATGGAGGAGGCAACGAGGAGCAGGAGCAGGAAGCTGAGAGATCACGTCTCAATCACACACAGAAAGCAGAGAGCCAGCAGGAAGCAGGGTGAGGCTATAAACCTTCAAAGCCCATCCCCCAGTGATGTACTTCCTCCAACAAGACTGCAACCCTAAAGGTTCAATAGCCTGCCCCAACAGAACCACCAAATGGGGACCAAGTGTTCAAATACAAGAGCCTGTGGGGGACAGTTTTCACTCAAACCTCAGCAGGAGGGTTGAATGACTTATTATTGTTTCTTAGAGGCAGATCATAGTTCATCTTCATTTGTGAGCATACCTTTCCTCAGCTTAAAATATAAGTGATAGATCTTAGACACAGGAAAACTATGACCTTATTTAATACCTGTAATTAAGGCAAGAACAAAAGTTAACCATCAGATGCTATACCATGTCTGACATGTCACACTTCTGTAACTTCTAGAGTATAATTGCATACCATCAGGGTGACTCACCTTGTGAGTAGGTGAGTCAAGGAGTCATGCTTAAGAATTAAGCAGTTGATTTCAAGGAAAAACTGCTACTGCTGTCTATATTCTGAACTATCTGCAATGGACATTTTTAAAGTAATTTGTGCTTTCTCGTTTGTCATTAAAGCTTCATTCCTACTAGAAAAAAATAGGTTTTCGGTCTTTGCGCTCTGTAGTGCAAGGTCGTGGGGAAAGGAGTCTGAGGTAGAGCAGCCATTTCTTCCGCCTACGTTCTCTGCGCTCTTCGCTGAGCTTCCAGCATCGTCATGTTGGGGCAGAGTATCCGGAGGTTCGGCACCTCCGTGATCCGTCGCAGCCACTATGAGGAGGGCCCTGGGAAGAATTTGCCATTTTCCGTGGAAAACAAATGGCGGTTACTGGCTATGATGACTGTGTTCTTTGGGTCTGGATTTGCTGCTCCTTTCTTCATAGTAAAGCACCAGCTACTCAAAAAATAAGGATATTTAATCTATCCTTCAGCAGGATGAAGAATGTTTTAAGAGATGCAATCTGAAAATTGGATTGAACTCTTATACTATATACAATTGTAAATAAAGTAATGAGATAAAAAAAATACATATGTAATATTGAAAACTTCACAGTTAGACAGAAGGTTTGGATTCAGTGTTCATGGCTTCCTGTGTGTTAGGTGTGAAATAGTCGTTCCTAGAACATGTTAACAGTCTGTTTTCTCTCACTGTAACGAAATACCCAAGCCGGGTGATCTGTAAAGAAAGAACTTTGTTCGGCTCACAATTTTGGAAGGTAAATGTAAAAACAGCTTGGTCCTTGGTGATAGCCTCTCCAGATGTGTTACTTCATGGTAGGTGGCAATATGATGGGAGAATGTGGAAGAAGAAGGTATCACACGGTATGACAGACAGGAAGGCAGGAGAAGGATGTCACATGGGCGCTCTGGAGGTTCTGTGCACGAGGCAGTATTCGAATCATACCTACTTCAGGCCTCTCCAAGGGAGTGTACCACTGATCTTATTACCTCATACAAGTCCCACCTCTTCGCTTCTGAACAGTATAACCCCAGGGCGAAGCATGCTCCAACACAAGAAACTTTTGTGATTAGGCATGCATCTAACCCTATCTACACTGTGGTAGAGGGTTTAAATATCTTTTCCATTGCTGATGTCCACAGAGAAGGCTAAACCCCAGGAGAAGCACAGCAGAGCAGGAGAAACACAACTCGTTCATCAAGGGATCTGTGCATATTTTAAGTAGACCTGACCATTGACATTTTATAGAGCATATCAGAAACAAACAAGCCCCTCTCGAAACATAAAAAGTTCAAATCCTTGACTGTCAAATAGACACTGATAGTTTGAAGCAAGAAGTGAATCACCCAGAACAAACTTCAGAGTGTAGGATGGCCACAGTGTGGTGTCTGCCAAGAAGCAGGCTTCAGGCGAAGGGAGCCCTAAAGAAAACAATATTCTTGGCCATCCAACTCAAGGATTTTACACCAGCTTCTAGATGAAGAGAAGCTGGAGTCCAAGACTAAACGTTCTGTACAACACTTGTAATTTTCTACAATAACTTAGAGTAAACAAACAGTGGTTCTTATTCCAGGGAGGGAATTCCTCAGACACAAAATTCAAGATGAAACTTCAAGGTTTCGGCATAAGAAGATATTTCAGCTGTACACATCAGCCAAGCCAGACTGCTGTTTTAATAAAACTCATCCTGCTAAACTATATGATACACATATCCCAGCACACCTGCAATGTCAGTCTCTATCCTGCAGGGTG
>CM053755.1:25863707-25881763 GCA_028658305.1 Pachyuromys duprasi
TTAGTCCTGGGAACTGAACTCTGGGTCCCCTGCAGGAGCAAAAAGTGCTCTTAACCACTTCAGCCCCTTAATTTTTTAACTGTGAGCCAACCTCTTCCTACGGTACCCACTCTTAGCCTCCGGCAACCACTATTCTACTTTCTACTTCTGTGAGATCATTTTGCTGTTGGTGGTGGTGGTTTTAGCTTCCACATATGAGTGAGAGCAGGAAGTGCTGTCTGTGTGTCTGGCTTACTTTCAATTTGCTCCTTTTATATAAGAAGTTCGTTTCTGCCCTTAGAGCCCTTTACTATCTCCGTGGGCCACTTACAGGAAGTCTACACTCTCCATGGTTGCCTTTATGATCTGGCCCCCCTGCTCTCTCGCCTTGATTTAAGCTGCATTGGATGTGCTCTACTCTTCAAACACAGCAGGAACTCTTGCTTCAGATTAACCATGGTAGTTTTTCCTTGGCCCCAACCATGTTCCCCCCAAATCCACCTGCGGCTCATTCCTCAATTGCTTAGGGTTCTGCTCTGTGTCTAAAATGCTTTCTCCAAATGCCCCTCCTTTGATTGCACATCCACATTCAGGTCCTTCTCAGTCATTGTGTACCCATTTGTCTAATGGGTTTTTACTTTTTAGCTCTTATCACTGGCTGAGGTATTGTTTACTGTTGTTTTCCATCAATAGAATGAAGCACCCAGACAGCAGAGACCTACTTCTTCCCTTGTTGCAGTCCATCTCCCAGACAGTACTGAGCATAGGATAGTGGGTGATGAATGAATGATACATGAATGCATCATGGGAAGGCATCTACTTTTCCTAAGTCTCTTTAGGCAAATGGCTTTGGTGGCATTGCTTGTACTCTCTGCAGAGTATGCTGCAGGCCTCTGCATCTCCAAGGCTGCTAGCTTGCCTCTGCTTACCTCACCACAGAGCCATGGAGGAGAACTGCTGGGGGAAGGAGAGGCTGAGCTGTGGGAAAGAAGCCACCAGCTGTTCAGGATGCAGCTGGAAGAGTGCAGGCACTGAGGACATGTCACCAAGGGTGGGACCAGGGTTCCTGCTGGAGTTGAGCCTCATAGGGACTCCTGACCTCTCTCTCCTGCAGAAGTTTGCAACAAGGGTGCAGGGCAGGCTGGGGCTTCTTGCTAAGGCAGTAAAACCAACCTTTCTCTACATACAGAGTATGGAAGCTGCTGCCTGTTTTCCCAGGAAACCAGAAGGAGATCAGACCCCATTCCACAGAGGTTTACTGAATAGGCGCTGTGTACCAAGCTCCACGTAGGGACTGTTTCCAAAGCTGAAGCATCCTGAGATATGGGCCCCAGGGGACCCCAGGGAAGGCACCTGTCAACTCGGGGAGTTTCCACTCTTCCCTTCTCTTTGGTGGAAGCAGCTTTGAAAATCCCTCCTCTCTGGGCTGCTCCCCAGCCAATGAGGCTGGTGCAGCCCCTGTAAGTTCCCATCACTTCTTCTCACCATGGAAATCCCTCATACCCATCCCCCAACCACTTCTAACTCCTTGACAGGCTGACCCAGTGTTTCCACCACCTATTACTGTGGGCTTTGGACGCAGACCTCTACCTACTGATGCCCTAAAAGCCTTCTCCTGGCACCAGTTTGTGGCTTGCTACAGCTAAGAAAACTCTCTCAAGTACAAGTGCAGAAAGTGGCACAAGGTGCATTTCTACAGAGTGTGGTGTTTTCGGGGTGCCAGCCAGGGTTGTGGTTACAGAGGCCTCCAGCAGAGATGAATGGAGTTCAGCCACTGACCCTGGAGGCCCCTGGTGCACAGGGGCAGCATAGGTAGTCATGGAGGTGCCACGGATGCCAACTCCAGAGGCCACAGGGACATCTAACGAACCTTCCTAGAAGCATGGCAACTCAACCCACTCACCTTAGACATGGGGCCATCTAGGATTAGCTGGACTTGTGTGATGGCTGTCTTCTCCCTTGGGACTGGAGAAGTGATATCACCTATAAACACCTGAGTGTACCTTTGAAACAACTGGGTGAGGATAAGAGCACTCAAAGGCTGATGTGATCTCATTTCCAGAATTTGACCACTCCCTCACCTGGTTCATTCAACCCATCCTGACTTCCGGTTAGGGCAGCTCTCAGCAGGGCTGGTATTGTCTCCACAAGAGGAAATAAGCACAGACAATATGTCTTCAGGTCACCTCTAGTGGTCTGTGCTGGCTAGTTTTATGTCATCTTGACACAAGCTAGAGTCATTTTGGGAGAACCTCAATTGAAAAAAAAAAAAACAAAACACCACACCACACCACCCGCTCGCCAGATTGGGCTGTGGGCAAGTCTGTAGTGCATTTTCTTGATCAGTGATTGATGTGGGGGTGGGGTGGGAGCTCAAGCAGGGCCACATCCCTGGGTGGTCCTGGGTTCTATAAGAAGACAGGCTGATAGAGCCATGTGGATCAATCCAATAAGGAACATTCTTCCATGACCTCAGTATTATTTCCCACCTCCAGGTTCCTACCCTGCTTGAGTTCTGGCCCTGCCTGTTTTTCAGTGGTGAACTGTGATGTGCAAGTGCAAGCCAAATAAACCCTCTCTCCCCAACTTGCTTTTGATGTTTTATCACAATAGAAGCCCTAGCTAAGACATGGTGCCTTCAGGCTTGCAGCTCTCAGACCCAAAGAAGGACTGTATCTTATAGGCTCTCAGAAGCCTCATTTGTGTACAGACACAGGAGCTATAGGTACGAGACTTGCATTTTTCTGTGTGTATTCCTGCAGGTACTTTGGAGGGAACCGAACAAAGCAGTAAGGCTGGTCAAGGGTCTGCAGTCTGGCTCCATGGACTTGACTGGGCTTCAGACCCCTCCAACCCCCAGCAGGGAATCTGGTTGAGTGAAGAAAAGTAAATCCTGGACCTTAACATTCCTTAAGGAGGAGCTATTGGTCTACCTCAGGAAGAGAAGGATAGGGGATTGGCGAGGGCTTCAGCACTGCTATTTAAAGGCAGGCTTTCCCTTTGCTTTACACTTAAAGCTTTACTTGGCAGTCACAGGCTGCTGGGGTCTACATTTGGGTGTTACGAGTAGGATTGCTTCAGCATTGAGGTGATGAAACAATACATAAAATCAGGGCCATTTCTAAAGGGAGGATAGCACCTCTGTTGCCTCCAGTCAGCAACTTTGGAAACACCAGAAACAGCATTCTTGGTGTAGACATTGCCACTTTCCAGAGTGGCTTTGTCCCAGGAGAAAGACATGAGGCACACGTAACTGCAAGGTCATGAGCCAGGATGTTGGAGGTACCCTGCTGGTTGAGGCTGCTTCAACTGGATAGCTCGGCTTTAAAGGCAGGACTCTCTCCCCTTGGTGGAGTCCCCTGCTCTCTGCCTGACTTCATCTGGAGAGCGTCTTTCGACACAAACTCCCCTAACCGCATTTGATATATGGCCCCTGACACAGCTTTTCTCTCCGCATGCCTATATGTTAATTAGGTACTGAGTTTCTGCTCTTATGATTGGAGTGCTGCATAATGCAAATCAAGCATCCTTGATTCCAACCAATTATGTGCACATATTCTTGGAGCCCTCCCACCCACTCCCCTAGGGATATATAACCTTTGTTCTCTCGAATTAAAGTTGAACTGGCCATCAACTGTTCCCAGGGTTTGCGATCCCTGTAGGGTTCTCGCTGGCCATTCCAGGGATGCTTCTTATCTCCTGCCCCTCCTGACTTTGAGGGCTGGTGGGAGGCAGCTCCCAGGCAGGAGGAGAACCAACACCAAGACAGTAACCAAGAGGAGCAGGGCAGAAAGCGTGGGGTCAACGTGGTGGGCACTACGCAGCCGACAAACTGGTGTGTGAACATTCAGATGACACCCGTGAGGACTCAGCACAGTACCAGGAACTTCCAGGGTCCCTAAGTAAGTGAGCAAGTAGGAAGAACAACACTAAATTTGCCCTATGAGTTCAAATGCATGCTGTTACATTTGGGTGTGACAAGTGAAGGAAGGGCAAGAGAGCGGCTACAGCCAGCATGCCTCAGCCTGCCTTGTGCCCCATATCAAGAAAACTGAGCACGAGCTGGTGTGTTAGCTCAGGGGGTAAAGGCGTTTGCCACCAACACTGATGACCTGGGTCTGATCCCTGGAACCCACATGATTGAAGAATGAAGAAACCCATGCAGTGTCCTCCCATCTGCACACATTCGTGACCACACACAGAAGCTCCAACAAAAATAACTGTAATAAAAACTTGAAAGAAAACCGAGTAGCCAGCTCCTACTCCTTTCTATGATTTTCCTGGAAGTTCTCGTCTCTCCCAGCTTTTCCTCCAGCTTTGTTTTTGTTGTCTAAGCTTCGCCATCCCGTGAGATCAGCCTACCTCATATCCCTATCTTCCTGTGGGTTTATGGGTCACAGAAGACTTCCTAGTCTTTCATCTCTCATGTATGTGGGTTGTTAATGTATTAATAAGTCCTCATCAGGGAAGTGCTAGCCATGGCTATTTTCTTGGCTCTTAGGTTTCCTTTCCCACTGGCTCCATTCTCTGCCCTCATTTCCTGTCTTTTTATTGCTTTCCTCTTCCTTGTGGCCTGCATTCCATGTTTTACTCTCAGGCACTAGGCAACCTCATGAACATGCCACGTTTCCCAGCATCCATCCATGAGGCATTTGTGGGATGCCTATGTGGAAGGGTTTAGCTTGGGATTAATCCCTGGGATGTGCAAGATACATCCTTAACATCATAACATGAACAGCACATGGCTAAATAGGAGCTGGTCATCAGTGTGCTCCAATAATGTCTGTCTGGAGGCAGATTTTTAGGTCCTTTGCCCATTCCAGACACCACTAGATAAACTACACTTTGCAGATGAGCTCATTTAACTTGCTTCTATGGGACTCAAGAGCCATGCAAATTTGATTTACACAAATAATTTCATTTATATTGCTTGAAAATATTTTTATAATTATCAGAGAGAGAGTTGAAGATTACAAAAACTCTACAAAGCATACCAATAGTCAAACAGTAACCACAAATTCTGTTTAGCTACACTGTCTCAGTATGGTAGCTGCTAGTTCTCAACTTTCCTAATGCTGTGGCCCTTTAATACAGGTTCTCATATTGGTGACCCCAACCATAAAATCATTTTTGTTGCTACTTCATAACGTCGTTACTGTTACGAATCACAATGTAAATATCTGTGTTTTCCTATGTATTAGGTAACCAACCCCTGTGAAAGGGTTGTTCAGCTCCACCTGCCAAGGCGTCCCAAAGGCTGAGAACTGCTGTACTAAACACTTATGACTAGTTAAATATTTTAAGTAAAATTAAGATGAAATTATTTCCAAGCAATTGCAACTGTTATTGGATGCTTACCAGAAGTGGTTCATGAACCCTGTTGCTAAAGATACCATGTGCCATCAGTTGCAGGGCATAGAACAACCAAGTTGGAACTGGAATGGAAGTTTCCTCCTTGTTACCTAGCCTTCAGAGTGCTAGAAGATGCTCTCTCTGCAGGCTGCTACAGAAGAACTGTTATCAACACTCTTATTCAGCTTCAAACCCCGGATGCAGCAATATCGATCCACTAGCAAAGACGTACCCACTGGTGCTGTAGTAACAAGTCTGTTATTGGGGTAACCAATTGTCTGTCTGTCTGTTTTTATAAAGTCTGCTCCAAAGGAGAGAATTTATATCTAGTATAGTAAAACTGGCAAAAGTTAATGGCTGGACAGCCATAGATCCTAGCAATGAAGCTAGTGCAATTGTTTTGCTAAATGGATATGGAGTGTTCATCGGATTGCCTTCTTAAACAAAACAAAACAAAACAAAACAAAACAAGAAAAGCTTCATTCTGCAGTGAGCATCAGTAACTGCAGGGACCTATAATTGGTCAGAGTGCTGAGACTAAATGACCACTGGATCATCCACATGAGCCATAAATGGACCATCTATGTAATATCCAAGGCTCAGGAGGGAGACACGTAAGAGCTGTGGGAAAGCAGAGTGGTATGAAATGTTAACTTCCAAGCATGACATGGCTATCATACTCTTGAACCTACAACATCTGTGATCATCTTCACAGGATATGCACAGAATTGGGACCATCAACTTCCTGTCATGGAGGGGAGAAAGCTTCATGGGAACCCACTCTTCCATGTGTATTTATAGAACGTTAACGGTTGGTTGAGGTGGGGAGAGACATTTCCTCTAGTGGTGTAGCCTCTGGTAACATGCTCATACACCTGTAAACAAACCCTCACCCATATTTCTGTAGGCAGCCCTAATGAAGCTCATTTGGTCATTAAAAAAAAAAGCATCAAACTAAAAGGGAGGGCTAGTTAGGAAGAGGAAGTCAGTGGGAGTGGGAAGGGGACAAAGGATAGTAATAAAGATGAATATGTATGAAACACATTATAATTAGAAAATGTATGAAAATATGTAATGAACTGAATTATTATATAATTAATATATGCTGGCAAAAAAACACTTGAAAAAAATACAATTTCTCACTTGTATGAACCACATTTTAAGTGCTCTTTAGCCATGTATAGCTCATGCTACTGCAACAGGACATTTTGACATTCTGGGCTCTGTACTGGAGTGACATTCTCACATTAAATCCAACCTCTTCACACTCTTGAGTTTAGTCCTGGTCTTGTCTATACTGACCTCATCCTTCATCCATTGTCGCACTCTCCCTGATCTCTGCTTTCCCTGTCCTGGTTCCTCAGCCCATAAAACCTGGTTTGGGAAGAACAGTATTTTTGATTGTTGTTTGTTCTGAGACAGAATCTATCTGTGTAGCACCAGCTAGCCTGGAGCTCACTGTGCAGCCCAGGTTGGTCTTGAACTTGTGTGAATCCTCTTGTTTCAGCCTACAGAATGTTGGGATTCCGTGTATGAACCACTTCTTCCAGTGTGAGCATTCATCCTCAAACAAACATGCAGGAGTTAGCTTTCCTTCCATCTCATCAATTCCAGGTCATCAGGTCCAGCCACTGAGCCCTCCAGCCAGTCCACACATTTGATATCTCTGTGCACATGCCCATTTTGAAGAATTCTGGCTGTCTATCTAGAGTGGCTTGGGGTTTATATTTTAAGCCCAGAATCCTCTTCTATTACTTCTACACCTGTTGGTAAGCCCTAGGAGTTTGTACTAAAACCTCTCTTTCTGGAAATTTGACTGAGATACCGCGTGAACTTTCACTGTTACAGGTCTAAGTCAGTAAGGTGCCAGTCAGACAGAGTATCAAGATTCTGAGAACAGTTGTCTTTACTGTTCGTCATTCTGGTTCAGACTCCCCTGGGCTGTTGTAGTCACTATCTCTTGAAAGGTGCTCAAAAGCTTGCTCAGTTAGAGACAGCTTTTAATAGAGTCCTGAGATGGACAGGAGAAAAGAAAGTGTGGTGTAGGTGACAGGACACTCCCCTTAAGAGGGAAATAGATCTACAGAGCATCGTCACGTTTCTGATTGTCTCTGGTACCCTCATATTACAGGTCACATCTGGCACTACATGTGTATTGGTCCACAGGTACAGGTGTGGGGCCAACCTCGAGGTCTGAGTATTCTTGGGCTTCCTGTCTGTGCTTGACACCTTTTTACCTTGGAAAGAAGACACAGCCTACATTTCCATCTTTTCTTGTCTCCTCCACATTAGCCACCTCCACTGCTGCAGTGTCTGAGCTCTGGTGACTACACACTGCCTCCCTTTCATCCTGGCTGTTCCCTGGTGCCCCAGGCTGTGGTCAGGCTCCAAGACTTCATGCTGGATTGCCTCCCACACCATGCTGAGACATTCGCACACTGACTGGACTCTCACTCTGTGCTGGGCCGTCTCAACAAGCAGAAGTCTTCCTCACACACTCTTGACTCGCACACCCCAGGCAAGAATTCAAGACTTCCCTCCAGCAGGGACACTCCCCCACTTTTACCGGGACTCAGACGTCATAGGAGCAGCCTTCTTCCAAGTCCCAACATCACTGTTTTGGAGGTTGTCACAGCCCCCTACTCTTACATGTCTTTATGCCCTTTTATCGTATCTTTGGGTGGTCCAAACTTGCTCTGGCTCTAACACTTATTATCAAGTATGAAACATGATTTAAAATATCATATAAATGAGGTCGCAAAATTCTTTAGCCTAGAGAAAATGTGAGCGGTCAGACCAAAGTCACTTAAGTTTTTCTGACTTGGCACAGCTGGTTTGTGTGGGCTTAACGACAACAAAGGGTAATAAAGCCTCTCGGAACAAGCTCTTCCCTGCTTACTGCAGTTTTTACCTGGGACATATAGTGTAGATGACTGGTACCCAACCAATGTCTTGTACCCTTCTTGGTGTCCCATGTAACTATAGGAACTGGCTTCTCTAACATCCTCCTTCTTCTTTTTTGTTGTTCGCTAACAGGGCCTTGTATCTGCTGGGCTAGCACCCCTGTCTCTAAGGTACACTCCCAACTTCTCCCTGCTCCCTCCTTCTTTTACTCTATAAATCTCACTCCCCTGTATAACAACCCTTATTCTGAGTGTCTAGCGTTCATATTTTCTTCCCAGGCTACCAACCTCATTTTGGCTCCAGGATGATCTCTCTTCACACGCTCAATGCGCCTCAAGTTGCATTTTAAGGTGGTGCATCTTGTGACCGCCATAAAGTGGGTCTTCTCTCACCTGCTGCATCCTTGTCATCACTGTGGAAAGAATTCGGATGAGATGGGTGCAAAAGAATGAATCGGAGTGGAGCGCGGATAAAGGCGGAAGAGAGCCGTGTGTGGAATGGCATTCCAGGCAGGCATTTGTGTGTTTTCTGAGTGGGGTCTAGAGCAAGTAGCCTCTCCTCGAGGACTTTGTTCTGTCCACGTGATTGATTGGTTGATTCTGATCGAGTTTTAATTAGAGAGCAATGGTATGACTTTCATCTTTATCAATCAGAAAAAAAAACTTCTACTATGTAGTAATCTCATAAGATTTGTGACTCCTGGAGTCAGGTTTAGAAAGTGATACATTAATAACCTTCTGGGAAGTTCAGGATGTCATGCCTTCCTCCAGAACCAGAGACGTGACTCAGGCCCTGTTCTTTCAAACCAGTTACTGAATCCTTTTCCTCCAGTCCTTCGATTCTTAGGCTGACTATTAGGGAGGGACCCAGCCCTAATGTTTTCTAAGGCTAATGTCAAACTAATTTCCCAACAAGCGGCTCTCAAAGCATCTCTCTGCACTTCCCTGGTGGCTCTCTTCTTGGCTGGGATATCAATGGGATAGTGAACCCACTGTGCTCTCTGGCTCGGGGTCCATTCAGTCATCAGGACTGAGTCCCCTCAGGATTGCAAGTCTCCCAGGCCTTTGACTGAGACTGTTTTTTTGTTTTGGGTTTTTGTTTGCCTTGGCTGTCTTGGCTTGGACTGCTTTGTAGAGCAGACTGGCCTTGAACTCATAGAGATCCACCTGCCTCTGCCTCTAGAGTGCTGGAATTAAAGCATGTACCACCACACCCAGCAATTGAGATTGTTTTTAAAGAGCTGTTTTACGATCTTCTCTGTGAGAATCAGGCCTAGTCTATGTGTAAGGCAGGTACTGCCTCCTACCTTCCTTTGCAGAATATTTGAGTCTCTTAAGGTTAGGGTTGGTAACTGGTAAAGGCTAAGGTGGTTTTTGGTTGGGTTGATTTAGTATAAGCACATTATAAGTTACAATTGATTTGTGTGTGTGTGTGTAGAAAATTTGTATCTATCTTTGTCAATCATCCTCTTTAGTCTGATTTCAATTTTTAAAAAGACACTGGGCATAGTACAGTGTCTTTTAATATCTTTAATCCCAGAACTTGAGAAGCAGAGGTAGGAGGATCCTTGCCTGTTTGAAACCAAGTTTGTCTACATAGTGAATTCTAGACTGCCAAGGGGTATATAATGAGGCCCTGTCTAAAAGAGAGAGAGAAAGACAGAGATTGAGAGAGAGAGAGAGAGAGAGAGAGAGAGAGAGAGAGAGAGAGAGAGAGAGAGAGAGAGAGAACAGAGAGAGAAGGATTGCTGCAAGGCTGCAACTAGGTTGCAGAAAGTTCCAGCCCAACCAGAGCTACCTAGAGAGACCTTGTCTAAAACCAAAACAAAACAAAATTCCCAAACAAACACCCCTGGGGCTAGAGAGATGGTTCCAAGGCTTAAAGCGCTTGTTGCACTCACTTAGAACTGAGGTTCAAATCTCAACACCCACATGGTGGCTCACACCGATTCATAACTCCCGTTCCAAGGGATCTGCCTCCTCTTCTGACCTCCATAGGCACGGCACATGCACACAGTGCACATACACACATGCAGGCAAAATGCTCATTCATACAAATAAAATAAATATAACGTAGAAAAACTTCTTTCCATATCCTTCTAAACCAAGCAACCAAAACCATGAGATTAAATCTCTGAAGAGATTACATGGCTCTTTCTAGATCAAGAGTCTCAATGAAAGCGTTAGGAGAGATCAGTCTGTTGCATGCAGAATCATGTAGACAGTCCCATTAGAATGTTGGGGGGGGTGGTTTTGTTGTTTGTTTTGTTTTGTTTTGTTTTAGGGAGCTTTCAGCTCACCTGGAAGATGCACACCAAGTCTGTTCACCTGGACCTTGAACACAACACTTACTCGTGACAACCAGGTTTCTAAGACATGTAGAAGAGTAAAATCAACTCTAGAGTAAGGAGACCCAGAGGAGCAAGGCTCACAAGCCCCACATTAGGCCAGATGAATGGAGGGAGCTGGGGAACTCTTGAAGAAATGTGACTTACAAGAACCAGAGCCAGAGCCTTCCACTTAGAGAGTAATCATCCTTAAGAACTCCAGCTGGCTTCACAGAAAACACCTATGGTGCTCATAGGAAAATGGTCCCATGAGACGGAGAGTGACCCCCTGCGTGGTTAATTTATTTTGCATACTGTTTCAAAGCACATCATATGCAGCCAGTTTCTTTCTTTTTCTTTGCTTTTCTGTTCTTTCTTTCTTTCATTTTCTCTTCTTTTCTTTTTTCTTTCTATTTTGAGACAGACTTTTTCTGTGTAGCCCTGGCTGTCCTGGAACTTGCTTTGTCCAGGCTGGCCTAGGACTCAGAGAGACCCACCTGCCTCTGCCTCCCCGAGTACTAGGATTATAGGGGTGAGCTATGGTCTGTATCTTATGATTAAAACATGTCTCTGTTTCCTCCAGTCTGCCTCTCCAGACAACACAATGTGGTGCTACACTTCCTGAATCCTTACATGTTTGGGTTGTGCATCAAGAACCCTATTTGATTAGAACTTTTTAACATACTCTTTGTCATTACTGCTTTGTTTTCTTCTGGAATCTAACACCCAGTGGGAATGCCTAGGCCATTTGATTATTTTCTTTTCTTTTCTCTGAAAACAGTCTACTTCTGCTGAAATGTCACCATTTCATCAGTACATGTCTTATTGTATCTTTCTCCATATTAACTGGTTCTGGTAATTCATCTGGAGCTGAACATTTTATCTTTGCTATAGGAATGCTTTCTCCTGTTTTATCTTTAGATGGGGATTCTATTTCTTACTGTTCAAAAACTCACAGATAGCTCTCACTATCTGGTCCATGAATTGGTCAAGATGGTTCTAGGTGGATTTGGAGTCTATCATGGTGGGTAGGCATGCCGGCAAATGGCTGCCATGGTGACCCTGCTGTGAGAATTGCCTTAGAGTTCTCCAATTCACTGCAATAATCAACCTCTCTCTGCTCTTCATTTCCCTCTTGACACAATAGCCTTGCATCCACTAGAAGGTGGAAGAAGGCAATTGATGACACCATTCTACCTTTCTCTGCCTCTAGGATGCTGCTTCAGTTTCCTGGTAGTTCAGTGGTGGAATCCCTGTGATCTAGGTTTGATTCTTGGACCTGGAACTATGACATTTTGATGATCCAGATGGAATGTGCCTTCCCCCCTTTACCTTCCTTTTCAAGAACAAAACATGTAGCCCTGTGAATGAATAAATAAATGTATGCGTATCCACTGTACGGTGGGGAAAGACCAGGTATAATTGTGTATGCCTGTAATCCAACGTTCAGGAAGCTAAGGCGGGGCTCATCACCAGCCTGGACTGTCTGTCTGAAAACAAAGACAAACACAGGAACAAACAAAACCCCACAAAGCAATCCCTTTAGTCTCCTATAGTTGATAAGAATCTTGAGAGCTTACAAGAGGCCTTTCCCCTTATTAAACCATAAAAGTTGGAATATCTTCAAGTGGAGAACAACCCCTGTTCTCCACTTGAAAGGCCCTGACTGGAGATCATTCAATTCCACATGTAGTTTGCAGATGCCCACGGGGTAACTGCAAGCAGAATGAAAGCTTAGCATCTTTGCTTTCCTTTTGCATCTTCTTTGCTCAGAGGCGTTCTTTCCTACTGGCATCTAGGATTCTAATAATAACAGAGCAGATGTACAAGCAACTTGAGACAAGGGTCAAAACTACCCCAAGGCAATAGCAATTTTCTTATTAGCAGTGCCTCTGCCTGACCAGTCCTAAGATAACGATCAGCCAGAAGACAGTTTGACAGTTACCCCATGGGTCTTGCCCTCCACACTTCTGACCTTTCTCTGTATAATCTAGGACCTATGCAGCACCTTCAAAGACATTACTGAGGACACTCAGTCCTCTTGTCTTCCTGTATAACTATATTAATGCATTGCTACTTTGTCTTTCACCATTGCTTCCTGATTTCTGAGATGAGCCACCGCTCCTGATTAGTTAGGACTCCCTGACATCATGCTGGGCAAGGCCTAGGGCTCTAAGCAATGCTTACAGTTTACAAATCCCAACCCATAATGTTCCATGCAGCACCTCTTTCATTTCCAACCCCTCTCTACTTGCCCCGTCTACACTGATGTATTTCAATGGAAATCTCTCGGAAACTCATAACACATATATTTCTTTCTCGCAAAAAAAGGGAAGCGTTTTTAAACTTAAGCAGGATGAGCAATGATTAGGACAATTAAAACAATTAGAACATTCAGACACAGACTTTTTAGTGAATTTGTGGACTCCAAAATCCTTCTTTTACAATATTCTCTTCTACAATGACCCAAAGCTTTAGGCTTTGAAGAGGCATTCCCAAATATCCTCTCTGGTCAAATGGGCATAAAATATGCTCTTTGCTCTGTTTGTTAAAGGGCTATGTCCTAACACCTATAGTCTAATATAAAAGCAAATGGTATTTAGAAAGACCAGGTCTATCATCCAATCACTCTTTCTTCTTCCAATCACTCTTTAATCACTTTTTGACTATTTTGTTTTGTTTTTGAGACAAGGTTTCTCTGTGTAGCCCTGGCTGTCCTGGAACTCGCTCTGTAGACCAGGCTAGCCTCTCAAACTCACAACAATCCATCTATCTCTGCTTCGCAAGGGCTAGCATTAAAAATAGGTGCCTCTACCACCCAGTGATTTGTCTGACATTTGACCTGGCTATTTTAAAACTCTTTCTAAAGGAAATACACATCTATAAATGAAAATGCCATTTGTTAGGGTACTTCTAGTCCCTGCCAACTAAGTCTCCAAATAGGGAAAGACATTAACATAAGGTTTTTTTTTTTCTTGATCATCTCACCTCAACTGGGCCTTTATTTATATCTTCTTTGGTCTCAGTCTACAGTGATGTTTAGGTTGGAGTTCAGTAACATTGTTGCGAGCAGGCAGTGCTCTGCCCTAAGTGAGTCCATATTGTGTAAAACAGTGGTTTTTCAGATTGTGCCTTGCCGGGAGAGGCTCCGCTTTACAAGTAACATCTGACTCCACTTTAAGGATAGAGAAGGGTTCTGTGCCTTGGTCGACATTTGACCAGTATCATCTGTCTGGCAGCACCTGAAAGCTGGCTTATTCCTGGGAGTAGAAAGGGTGCCACCCTATACATTTGTTGGGGTGAACTGAGATTGTAGGAGCATAAGGGTGAATTAAAATCATGTCAGGTAAACCAGCTCCAAGAACTTATTGGACACACCGGACCTGGGAAGTGGTGCAGCTCCCTCACTTGCACCCCATAGAGAAGAAAACTTCTTACATTGTGATGTCATGGCTCTTCCTCCCTGTAGTCGGACCACTGTGTGTGTGGCAGAAGACCCACAGGCAAAGGATTTCTGACTGTTCCAGGGCCTTCAGTTTGGCTTGGTCTCTGCTGCTGACATGGCCTCCTTGGATTGAAGTCTGCCTGTCTGTAGGTCAGGACATGCTGTCCATTAGTCCACCTGGACAATGGCCTGACCTTAGTTCCTGCAGCTCACCTCTGCAGATGGACTTCATGCCGCACTTCTGTGCAAACCTGTGGTCCAGAAGCAGCTGGCTCACACATTAGCATCTCCAGCTGATTTCCCACTTGGGTTTAGCTTACCCCCACAAGCACTCTTTTTACATTGCAGTGGCTTCCTGGCCTCTCCGGCCTCTTTTGAAATCTCTTGAACTCTGTCATGGTGTATTTAACCCTTCACAGCCATTCTACAACACAGACTTGCACATCTACGTGTATGTTTGTATATGCACACATGTTTGCACACTGTATGAAGTATGATCTGGGAGATATAAATTAACCTTTCTCAGCACTAGGGCGGTAGAGTCAGGCATATTTCTAGGAGGTGGAGACTAACCTGGTCTATATAGTGAACTCCAGGCTACACAGGGCTAGATAGTGAGACCCTTTCTTAAAATAAATAAAAACTGGAATAAAGATAACTGTGTCTCCCTTGGCCTGACTAGCAAGGAAAATGGGATTACTTGGCAAACTGCTACCAATGAAAACACATACTTTGTGAAATTTTCCTTATTCAGTAAACTGCGCCATTGTAGAAAGAAACAAACACATTTATTTACATTTTTGACTCTGTGCACTCATGACAAAATTGTAAATTCTATGCCTTATCTTGCTGAAGAATCATTCATGCCTTTAAAGTGTGAACTTAAAGTTGCTTAGCTACCAGGTCACTCAAGCAGTACAACAATATAACCAAAAGAACTCACAAGAGTTCTCCGTTGCTACTCATGGCTTGGCCCTAGCCTCACAGCTATAGTCTGCTTTTGCCCTCCTACTTGGGTGGTCATCACCAAGAAATGAACCTCCCTAGCACCATGGGACTCTAGTTTTTTTTGTTTTTAAAATAATTTATTTAATTTTATGTGCATTAGTGTGAAGGTGCCAGATCCCTTGGAATTGCCATCACAGACAGTTGTGAGTTGCCATGTGGGTGCTGGGAATTGAACCCAGGTTCTTTATGGAAGAACAGACAGTGCTCTTAACCATTAAGCCATCTCTCCAGCCCAGTGACTCTAGTTCTTAACCCTTCAAAAACATCTAAGAACATCCGTTGATCATCAATGCTTCCAGAGAAAGATTTTTCGAAATGATTACACCCGTTTAACAATTCATCTTTATGTTAACTGAAGGGTGGAAATGAGAAAGCATTTTAAATGTCACAAGAATGAAGTCACAGGGTTCTTTAGCTCAGGAGAGAACATGAGACACGGGCTCAGGTTCCTGCAGACTTCCTATGCCATAAAGATAGAAACACATACCGGGGAAAGCCTTTCCCTGCTTGTTTCCCTTCTCCCTGAGACAGAGAATGTGATGAAGGACATCCGGTCACTATCCTGGCTCCCCCTTGTTCTTATTAGAACAGCCCCCTCCCATATCATTTCAGAAGCGCTGATTCTCAGCAGCTGGCACTTGTGTTTTCTATCCAGGTGGCCCTCTTCATTTTGGCTCTAATAAACCCTTGTTCTGATGCTTGGTGTTGCTCAACATGGCTTTACGGCTGACAAGTACAGAGGTTGACAACTGAGATTGTTGTAGATTTAAATCATGGAGTTCAAACAATAAGGTCTTGCTGTGTAGATAAGACTGGCCTTGAACTAGTCTTCCTATTTTAGGTTCCTGAGTCCTAGGATTATAGGCATGAACCCTCATAACCACATTCACTTTTCATTTTTTTGCTTCTCCTCTCCCCTCACCCCCCTCTCTCACTCTGTGTGTGTGTGTGTGTGTGTGTGTGTGTGTGTGTATGGAGCCACATGGAGCCCAGTCTTCCTGCAAGGGCTGCATTGTCTTCCTCTGTGGCCTAGTAAGGCTGCTCCCCCTTCAGGGGGAGGTGATCAAAGAACCAGTCACTGAGTTCATGTCAGAGACAGCCCCTGTTCCCCTCACTAGGGAATCCTCTTGGACACTGAGCTGTTACGGGCTACATCTGTGCCCGTAACACAGATGTTCTAGGCTATTTCCATGCATGGACCTTCATTAATTAAGAAGACTGGGAAGGCAACTTTGGTGAGGTTCCTCTGTGCACCAGAGGGACCCCCAGAGAAGACAGACAGCTGAGAACTTTTTTCTAGCAACACATCATACTTGGAGGAATAAATCTCTCATCCCCAAAGCTGACCTTGGTAACTCACCACAGTGTCCTCCATATCAAGGAAACATGGCAAGCTTCCAGAGGAGTGGGAAGGCCAGGAGGAGAGGGACTGAGAAAGACACTGAGTATATTGAGGTGGGTATATTTAAGGAGCTTGCAAGTGGGCATCAGTGGATGGCTGGACTGATAGGTCTGAAGCTCTAGAGCAGTTGCTCTTAACCTTCCTAAGGCTGCGACCCTTTAATACAGCCCCTCATGTTGTGGTGACCACCCCTGGCCATAAAATTATTTTGTTGCTATTTTATAACTGAAAATTTGCTACTGTTATAAACCACAATGTAAATAGCTGATATGCAGGATGTCTGATATGGGACCCCTATGAAAAGGGCATTCAACCCCCAAAGGGGGTTGGGACTTGCTGCTCTACAGATCTAGCAAAAGACAAAACAAAACACACACAAACAAGCCCACCAAGGTGGTGCAGTGGCAGTCAGAGAATCCATGGGAGTTGGAATCAGGAGATGATGTCTGAGGTGATCAGCAGACAGCTCCTTCTACAGGAACAAATGGGTGGGAATAAGCAAGAACCTGCAAGTTGAGGAATTCCTAGCCTGGCCAGAGCTTGGTCAGGGTAGTGAGGCTGCTGGTCACTGTCCCAGACGAATGAACTCAGGGAATGGTGCTCAACACAGTGAAAAGACTGACTGTTGGTAAGAAGCAGGATGGCAAGGCAATGGAGATGTTCACATAGGGATGCCTCTGATCTTCTTTTTTTAAAATTAAATTTATTTATTTTTATTACAGTTTATTCATTTTGTATCCCAACTGTAGCTCCCTCCCTCGTCCCCTCTCAATCCAACCTTCCCTCCCTATGCCATGCCCTGATAGGGGAGGTCCTCCTCCCCTTCCATCTGACCCCCATCTATCAGGTCTTATCAGGACTGGCTGCATTTTCTTCCTCTGTGGCCTGGTAAGGCTGCTCCCCCTTCAGGGGGAGGTGATCAAAGAGCCAGTCACTGAGTTCATGTCAGAGGCAGCCCCTGTTCCCCTTACTAGGGAATCCTCTTGGACACTGAGCTGTCATGGGCTACATCTGTGCAGGGGTTCTAGGCTATCTCCATGCATGGACCTTGGTTGGAGTATCAGTCTCAGAAAAGAGCCCTGTGCTCAAGTTTTTTGGTTCTGTTGTTCTCCTTGTGGAGCTCCTTTCCCCTCCAGGTCTTTCTGTCTCCCACTTCTTTCCTAAGATTCCCTGCACTCTGCCCAAAATTTGGCTATGAGTCTCAGCATCTGCTTTGATACCCTACTGGGTAGTCTTTCAGAGGCCCTCTGTGGTAGGCTCTTGTCCTGTTTTTTCCCTCTTCTGATGTCCCTCCAATTTGCCTTTCTGAATAAAGATTGAGCATCTTACCCAGGGTCCTCCTTCTTGATTATCTTCTTTAGGTGTACAGATTTTAGTATGATTATCCTATATAATATGTCTAATATCCACTTGTAAGTGAGTATGTACCACGTGTGTTTTTCTGCTTCTGGGATACTTCACTCAGGATGATCTTCTCTAGTTCCCACCATTTGCCTGTAAATTTCATGATTTCCTTGTTTTTAAATGCTGAGTAGTATTTCATTGTGTAAATGTACCACAGTTTATGTATCAAAACTAAAGTCCAAGTGGACCACAGACCTAAATATAAAACCAGATACACTAAACCTGTTAGAAGAAAA
>CM053755.1:25882263-25937291 GCA_028658305.1 Pachyuromys duprasi
TGTGTGTGTGTGTGTTGGGGTATGTATATTTTGCTGGGAATAAAACCTAGTACTTCATCACACTCTGTCATATCTCAGAATGTAATAGAGAAAGTGAACAGGTTTTCTGAAATTTAGATACCTTTGCATTGGTGAGATAAACCTTTGACATGATAAAATTAGAAAATACCCTGTAGAGCAGAGCCCTGGCTCTCCTGGACTCATTTTGCAGACCAGGCTGGCCTTGAACTCACTTCTGTGAGTACTACACTACCACTCCCAGTACTGGATTTCATTTTTAATGTTATGTTCAAGAAATTCTGCTGGTTGGCGGTGCACACACCTTTAATCTCAGCACTCAGGAAGCAGAGGCAGGTGGATCTCTGAGTTCGAGGCCAGCTTGGTCTACAAAGGGAATTCCAGGACAATTGGGGCTACATAGAGAAACCCTGCCTCAAAAACAAACAAACAAACAAACAAACAAAGACAAAACAAAAAAGAAGGAAAGAAAAAAAAGCAATTATGTTTCTAAAGTTATGAATGAGATTGTGTGTGTATGTATATAGGAGACACATGGGGCCCAGTCATTGGATAAGGACTCATTCATTAATTAAGAAGACTGGGAAGACAACTTTGGTGAGGTTCCTCTGTGCACCAGAGGGACCCCCAGAGAAGACAGACAGCTGAGAAGTTTTTTCTAGCAACACATCACACTTGGAGGAATAAATCTCTCATCCCCAAAGCTGACCTTGGTAACTCACCACAGTGTCCTCCATATCAAGGAAACATGGCAAGCTTCCAGAGGAGTGGGAAGGCCAGGAGGAGAGGGACTGAGAAAGACACTGAGTATATTGAGGTGGGTGTATTTAAGGAGCTTGCATCAGTGGATGGCTGGACTGATAGGTCTGAAGCTCTAGAGCAGTGGCTGATGTCTGTGGGTTAGGCATTTGGAACAATGAAGGGAACCATGCTTCACAGAAAGAAAACTACTAAGGCCCACCTGAGCAAGCCCAGGCTGAAAAAAAATCTGCCAGTCATTGAGTGGCAATTAAAGGGGGCCATGTGATATCCAGAGTCCATGTGGACAAGGGTCATTGTTGAGTTGAGAGGTCCCAGATACAGAACAGTGTCCTTTGTCCTAAGACTCTTCTCTACCAGGCCACACAGTCATCCAAGGCCAAGTTATATAGATGTTGTTTTGGAGAAAGAGTGTGGAGGAAAATTTCAAGGCTGCTGAGTCACAAACACTCAGTGTTGCTGGAGTTACAGTCTCTGACATGCTTTCCTTCTGTTGTGCTCTAAACTTCAGAGAGGGTTGGGTCAGCTCATTTTTAGGGCTCTGCCAGCACTATGGGGGCTCAGCATGGGGTACATTCTGGATTCCTCTGTGTTGGCTTAACGTTTAGCTGTTGTACTGTGGGTTTTAAGAAATGCAATTTAAAATAGTCTCTCCTGTATCCACTGCTTTGCAACTTTTGAGTACTCTGTGACTATCACTTCTTGGTAGAAGTCAAGGTCAGCTGCCTGTGTTCTCTAGAAAAGCCTGGGGGGCTTGCATTTGCACTCTTTGAGCAGAGTGGCAAGTGACTGACTTTTAAGGTAGAAAGGCCTACTCCAAGAGCAGCATAAAGCATTCCTGGGGCCTTAGGCTGGTAGGGGAGAGAGCAGGGAAGAATGAACTTCCTGCTGCCCTACTTAGGTAGAGTGAGGCAGAGCTTCCTTTGAAGCTAACAGAAGGCAGCAATGCAGCATTTACCTTTGTTTTTGGAGAAAGGATCTCATGTATATCAGGTTGGCCTTGAGCAGCTGCCTAGCTGAGGATGACCTTGACCTTGAACTTCCCCTTCCTGAGCTACTTTCCCTGGGTTTTCTTTGATTCTAGGAATCAAATCCAAGGCTTTGTGCAAAGATAGGAAAGCACCCTAGTAACTGAGATAAACCGCTAGCTTGTGCAGGTCCTGTTTCAAAACTCTGTTGCTAATCTTTAAAACATTTCAAAATATACTTTGTTTTATTTTTATAAATTATTTCTTTTATGTGCATTTGTGTTTTACCTGCATGAGTGACTGCGAAGTTGTCAGATCCCCTGGAACTATAGTTACAGGCAATTGTGAGCTGTTGTGTGGGTGCCAGGAATTGAAACCAGGGCCTCTGGAAGTGCTCTTAACCGCAGAGCCATCTCTCCAACCCCTCAAAAGTTACTTTAAGTTCTTTCTTTGTTTATGTGTGTGGGCTTGCTTGTACCACAGCATTAACGTGGGAATCCGACTACAGCATATGGGAAAGTCGGTTCTTTCCTTCCACCATGTGGGTCCTGAACACGGGACTCAGGTCTTCAGTCTCTACTGCACATGCCTAACAGTTGAGCTGTTTTGATGGCCCAGTATGCTTTTCTTTTTATTATTTGTTTAGATTTATTAATTTCATGTGTGTGAATGTTTGCTTACATGCATGTATGTGCACCACATGGGTGCTTGGTGCCCTCAAAGGTTAGAAGAGAGTGTTGGGTTGGCATTGGAATTATAGATAGTTGTGTGTTAAGAGTTGGACCTGGGTCCTTTAAATACTGAGATCTCTTAACCTCTGAGTCATCTCTCTAGCCCAACCCTCAAGTTCTTTTTAATTAAAAAAATTTTGAAGATATATATATATATATATATATAAAACATAATAACTTTTAATGTATGTTCAGTGGGATTTTTAGTTCTTTTGCATTTTTTTTTCTGGTTTGTGTAGTAGTTCCAGGAATTGAACCCAGGTTCACACATGCTGGGCAGAGGCCTTACTATTGAGCTACCACCCCAGATCGATTCCAGTGTGCTTTTAAAAATTATCACAGCGTTGCTCAGCCACTAGCTGTAGCCAGTGACATAAGAGCCTTATCATTTTCCTCTAAGGGAACTCCTTTAATCCATGTTGTATCAGTTGGCTTGTTCCCAGACGCAGCTATAATACGATGGAGCCTTTTGAGTCTTCCCTTCTGCTTGTTTGATTTCTGTTTTGTTTTGTTTGTTTTTTAAACAGGATCTCTGGCAGTCCAGGCTGGCCTTGAACCAGCTACACAAGGCTCCAGGATAACGGGTATGTGCCGCCATGCGTGGGACTGGAGGCAGAGACCGGAGATCCACGCTTGCTAGACAATGACTGTCAAGTGCGCTGCATCCTCAGACTATGGGTCTGACTTTTTTGGATAAAGTCTTCAAAATCTGTCCATGTAGTTGCATGTATCCATATCCCGGTCTTTCCATGCATTGGTTACATTCTACTACACATATATGCCACATTTCATTTATCCGTTTATCACTTCATATAAACCTGAGCTGTTTCCATAGAATAGTGCTGTTATGCCAGGCCAAGTGGTACAGACTTGTCATCAGGTAGTCAGAAACAGGGGGAGTGTCAGTCTGAGGCTAGCCTGGGATACCTATAGGAGGGTTTATCTTAAACAAAACAAAGTGACAATGACAAAAAGAATTCATGTGTGTGTGAATTCATGCGATGTTTTTGTGTGAACATTGTTTTCAGCTCTGATGAGCTGAGTTGCCAAACTCTGTCCATTGCATCTGACCTAAAAGCCTGTGTGTTAAAGTCTTGATAGGCAGCTTAGCATATTTTAAACTGGTTGCTATTGAGGGAAGCTAGGGCGTCAGAGGTGTGCCTTCAAAAGCACCACTAGACTCTCAGCTCTTCTCATAGGAGCCATTATCTCTTCTATAAACTTTCTGTTATGAGGTGATGCCTCATCACAGACCCAAAAGCAATGGGCCTACCTGACCACGGAATGAAATCTCTAAATCGGTATTCGTAAACGGGTAGACCCTTTTTCTTTAGGAGTAGATTTGCCCTCTGTCAGATGTAGGGTTGGTGAAGATCTTTTCCCAATCTGTAGTCTGCTCTTTTGTCCTATTGGCGATGCCTTTTGCCTTACAGAAGTTTTTGTTTTCAAGAGGTCCTATTTATTGATTGTTGATCTTATGGTGTTCTGTTCAGGAAGTTGTCTCCTGTGCCAATGAGTTCAAGGCTCTTACCCACCTTCTCTTCTATTAGATTTAATGTATCCAGTTTTATGTTGAGGTCTTTGATCCACTTGGACTTGAGCTTTGTGCAGAGTGATAGATATGGATCTATTTGCATTCTTTTACATGATTGACACCCAGTTAAACCAGCACCATTTGTTGAAGATGCTGTCTTTTTTTTTTTTCCTTTGTCAAAAAGCAGGTGTCTGTAGGTATGTGAGGTTATTTCTGGGTCTTTTATTCAGTTTCATTGATCAACCTGTCTGTTTTTATGTCAATACCATGTGGGTTTTATTACCATTGCTCTGTAGAACTGCTTGGAATCAAGGGTGGTAATACCTCCAGAAGTTCTTTCATTAGACAGGATTGTTTTAGCTATTCTGGGTTTTTAATTTTTTTCTATATGAAATCAAGGATTGCTCTTTCAGGATCTTTAAAGAATTGTGTTGAGATTTTGATGGGAATTGTATTGAATCTGTAGATTGCTTTTGGTAGGATAGCCATTTTTACTATGTTAATCCTACCAATCCATGAGCATAAGACGATTTTCCATCTTCTGATATCTTCTTCAATTTCTTTCTTCAAAGACTTGAAGTTCTTGTCATGCAGGTCTTTCACTTGCTTGGTTAGAGTTACACCAAGATATTATATATTATTTGTGGCTATTGTGAAGGGTGTTTTTTTCTCTATTTTTTTCAGCCCATTTATCATTTTTATAAAGGAGGGCTACTGATTTTTTTTTAACTTAATTTTGTATGTGGCCACTTTGCTAAAGGTATTTATCAGCTGTTGGAGTTCTCTGGTAGATTTTTGTTGGCTTGTTTTTGTTTTTTGAGGCAGTGTATCTCTGTGTAGCATTGGCTGGCCTGGAACTTAATCTGTAGACCAGGCTGGCCTGGAACTCACAGAGATCTGCCTGCCTCTGCCTTCCAAATCTGGGTTCAAGGCTGTGTGCTACCACTAAATGGATCTCTGGTAGAATCCTGGGGGTCACTTATATATACTATCATATCATCTGCCAATACCAATACTTTGACTTCTTTTCTATTTTTTATCCCCTTGATCTCCTTTAGTTGTCTTATTGCTTTAACTAGAACTTCAAGAACTATATTGAATAGATATAGAGCTAGATAGTGGGCAGCCTTGTCTTGTCTCTAAATTTAGTGGAATTGCTTTAAGTTTCTCTCCATTTGATTTGATGTTGGCAATTAGCTTGCTGTATATTACCTTTATTGTGTTTAGGTGTGCACCTTGTATCCCTGATCTCTCCAAGTCTTTTAACATGAAGGGCTGTTGGATTTTATCAAAGGCTTTTTCAGCATCTAATGAGATGATCATGTGTTGTTTTTTTCTTTTAGTTTGTTTATGTGGTAGATTACATCGATAGGTTTTTATATTTTGAACCATCCCTGCATCTCTGGGATGAAGTCTACTTGATCATGGTGGATGTTATGAGTTCATGAATAGCTGCACACTGACCATTTGAACACCAGACTCAGACTGAAAGGAGTTTATTGAAAGTTGAACAAAAAGTGACCAGTCAGGGACACAGTCTGGACCTGGGAGCCAGACTGTGACTCCCATTTCTTAGGTAGGCCTTTTATACGAAAAACTGTAACCAGGTAACAACCAGGTAACTAGATGGGAAGCAAGGGGAGGACAGCATTACATCATTTTTATGAGCTAAATACAAGAAAGATTTTGCTCCAAGTACATTGTATCTAGGTAGCTAGACAAAGCATCTTGAGCTGATTGGCTAGGATTTAGGCTTGGGGGAGTTTCCACTTTCCCACTATTACAGGGGAAAGGAACATAGCAGGGTACTGTGGTTTTTGTTTAAGTAGAACATATATTATTAATTCAAGCAGAACATTCAATAAGTATTGAATTGTAAGTAAAAGGCTATTCAAGTTTCCAGGCAGGCAGAGCCTAAGAACCTGAACATAATTTCACCTTCTGATCAAAATGGAGACTTAAAAGTAAAATGCCTGCTGTTGTGCTGAAGACAAAAGCAGATGTTAACAGAGGAGCTACAGTTATGCTAGAACTAATGTAGGTCTCAATGGAGGGGCTATAAAGTTAAAGTGGATTGTAATGGTGAATGATGTTTTCGATATGCTCTTGGATTCAGTCTGTGAGTATTTTCATTGAATATTTTTGCATCAATGCTCATAAGGGAGATTGGTCTGAAATTTTCTTTCTTCACTAAGTCTTTGTGTAGTTTAGGCATTAGGATGGCTGTGGCCACATAGAATGAGTTTGGCAATGTTCCTTCTGTTTGCCTTTTGCGGAACAGTTTGAGGACCACAGCCTGTAAGCCGCTCTAATAAATCCTTTATCTATGTTTAGGAGGTTATGCTTTCGACATATGTGAAAGGTAGGAGGGACACTCAGGAGCCATGACAGTAAAGGTTCTGGTTTCTGTTGAGAGCATTATTGACACATTAATGAGATCCAAGTTGTCCATGTGGCTAACCTGAGGTAGAAGAGCCTGATGGGAAGACTGTAAGTACCTTTATGCCTACTTTTGTAGTCAACATCTTTACCCCAAATTCCGACAAGTTCTTTTCACCTTCATATAAAAGCACTAGCAAAAGTTCTACTACTCAGTATATTTAAAGCAAAAGGGATGATCAATAAAAAGCTACATATAAAATCCTGAAATAAATATTACTTATAGATTAAATAAATTAGTATTGTTAAATATAATTTAATATTAACTATATAGTAGAAATATATATATCCCTTTAATCTTTCCTCTTCCTGGTATTAATACCAATCCCTCTTTTTTCCCAGTGAAACTAATGAAAGTTATACATAAAGTAAGAGATGTGACCACATTATAAAATGTTTACTTTGCTTCATATACTATCCAAACTACTTCAGATTGTTAGTTAATTCTTCAAGTAGCTCTACAAGATAGACATTACTAATTGAAGGATGAGTAAAATGAAGTTCAAGGTCTCATACAACTTTGAGGCTGTAGATCTGGGATTTGCTATTAGCAGTCTCATCCTAGAACTGTGTACTCTGTCAATTTATGCTTTATTTGGCGTGCAGGTTTACGTACCAAATTTTTATACATATGTAGTTTTGGTTGATTGACTTCTAAAGACCCTGGAAGTCTGAGATGTCTTTATGAGGTCTAGCAGAAAGCAAGGATTCCAATACAGTCTTAAAGCCAATTGCATAAAGTCTAGTCCAAAGAAGGACCAGGAGGTTTGGTGAAGAAGATGCAGGATGAGCTTGTTCCCTGGCAAGAAGGAAGGAAGTGGCTAAGAGTACAGACTCTACATGTGATGGGAAAGTGGAAGGGGGCTCGTAAAGGCAGGAGGCGCAGAAGATGTGAGAAGAAAGAAAGATGCTTGGCTGTCCTGCTGCAGACACAGAGCGCTCAACCAGCTCTCATTCCCCGTTGTTGCTGGGGAACTGGACAATGGAAATCTCTTCCTTCCTTCTCTCCCTCCTTCCTCTCTTCCCCCCCCCCCCTTGCCCTCTCTCTCTTTCTTCCCTCCCTCCATCTGTAGTGCTAGGGATGGAACTTGCATGTGCTGAGCAAGCACCCTCTCAACAAGCCACACCCCAGCGGTCAGTAGCGATTTCTACCCTATCTTTCCTGGACTTCTCTTGACTAAGTCTGACCTGTGACTCCTAAAGACTGTCTGTATTGAGCTTCAGTGGGACTACTGCTTGCTTGATCAGCTCCTTCTAGACCACACCCAGAATCTTTGCCCTCTGGCTTGTACTCCTTCCGCTACTATAATCATTAACACTTCCTGGAAACCCACAGACAATAGGTACCAGAGCCTGTACCTGTCACCAGCCAGAGGCAGTATCTGCTGAAGCCTCGAGATGGAGAGAAGTGAGGAGAGAGATGGCAGTGACAAGCTGGCAAAACAAGAGCACAGCAGCGGGGAGCCAGGGTTGAGGCTGAAGAGGCAGATTGGTCTGTGGAGTGCAGTGTCCATAACTGCTGGCTCTATGATTGGTTCTGGCATCTTCATGTCACCACAAGGGGTCTTGGTTTATGTAGGCAGTGCTGGAGCCAGTCTTATTATCTGGGCAATCTGTGGCCTCCTGGCCCTGCTGGGTGCCCTGTGCTATGCTGAAATGGGCAGCCTGGTTCCTGAGTCTGGGGGAGACTATGCCTACATTTTGCGAACCTTTGGCTCTCTGCCTGCTTTCCTGGTTATCTACATGTTCGTTCTGGTGGGCAGACCAGCTGCCATCACTGCTGTTTCTCTGAGCTTCGCTGAGTATGTGCTGGCTCCCTTCTACCCAGGCTGCTCCTCACTGCCCCAGGCGACAGTCAAGATTGTGGCTTCTTCCTGCATCCTGCTTCTGCTGCTGATCAACGTCTGGAGCTCACGGATGTCCACCGTGGTGATGAACGTGTGCACGGCTGCCAAAGTGTTCTCACTGATAGTCATTGTAGTGGGTGGGGCTGTGGTGTTGGCCCAGGGCCACAGTCGCACGGATTTCCTGCTGTCTGACTTCCATAGCACAACATATCAGGCTGGGCGCATTGGCATGGCTTTCTACCAGGGGCTCTGGTCCTTTGATGGCTGGGCTAGTATCAATACTGTGGTAGAGGAGCTTAAGAACCCAAAGGTGAGTTGAGAATGCTGTTGTGTGGGTGAACCTTTTAACCTCTGCAGCTCCAGGAACTGCAAATGAATGAGATCGTGTGCAGTCTAACAGGCTCCCTTGTTGTACTGTAGGACATGCATGGCAGCCCTTCTGCCTTGAGTAGTGTAGGGGATTTTTACTATGGCTTCTAAATAAGGCAGAGTACTTCATAGTGTCAACCCCCATGCTCTCATCTTTCTGCCCCTTAGGATTACCCATCAACACTCCACTTTTTTTCAAGGGAAAACTGAAGTCTGCAAAAGGGAAATTATTTTGAATTCATACTGCCGGCATTCTTATTGATTCTGTTGGCTACCTCCGGGATTGTTTCCTCCAGAACATTGCAGTAGACATTTAACTCATAGTTTCTGAAGTCTGGGAGCCATTTGAGGACATAGCATACTTTGGCATGGGGAACAAACCAGTCATGCCTGCTCACCCTACCTTCGAGCCTGGCCTTGGATAACAAGCATGCTAACCAGTCTGCAGGGCTACCTCGGACTCAGTTGTGGCATTTAGATCTTCAGTTATTAATATGCTGACTCTTTGCCATAAACACATTTTCTGAGATGTTTGTTTTGTTTTGTTTTGTTTTTTTCCCTTGCAAGAGTTTCAAATTCTCACAGAATGGGAACTGCAAGTCTTCCGCTGTCTCCTCTGGGCTGGCTTAGGGACACTCTGGCTTTCAGAGACTCTGCAAAGGCTCATTGGAGGGGAACTTGGGAAGGGAATGGCAGCTTGGAGACAAAATCGCAAGAACAGATGCGGGGGTGGGGAGAAGGAGAAACAGAGAGAGTAGAGAGACAGATGCAGACAGGGGAGAAAGAAGCAGTCAAATGAAAGAGATAGAACCAGAGAGAGAGATCGAGACAGGGTAGAAGAGACAGAGGCAGAGGGAACAGAAAGTCAGAGAGAAGAAACAGAAAAAAGAGTGAGGAAAGACACACAGAGAAAATAGAGACAGAGGAAAAAGATACAGAGACAGATGGGAGAGAATGCATGCTAGGAGTCCTAGGAGTTCATCCTCATTTTTATTTTTATTTTTTCCTTTGAGACAAGAGTCTCATTGTAGCCCAGGGTGGGCTTGAACTTGTTCTGTGGCTAAGAATGCTCTTGAACTTCTGATCTTCCTATCTCTAGCTCCTTAATGGTGAGATTACAAAAGTATACTGCCATGCCTGGTGGTTTTAATTTCTTGTGTATAATTTCATGTTACTAATTCTCTGCCTGTGAAAAGGGACCATCATAAGAACTGCCCTCACTTCCTCATGAGGTTCTGAGGTTTCACTGGTACATTCTTGGTAGATGGCTTGGGAAACTCTCAAGTAAATGGGTAGAATGTACGTAGGGTTGCCTTACAGTAGCAGAGCCCTTTTCCCAATCTAGACCCTGGGCTTTCAACTAGGTTAAGGAAAGAGCAGGGTCCCAAGAAGTTGGTCCCTGAAGTTGAAGACAGGGTCCCATAGTTGCAGTGGTTATCAGTGAAGCTTCTCTAGGAAGGAGACAAGAGTTAAGATTTTAGGCCCTGTATTCGTTAGTCCCTGTCACCACTACTCAATTCTGTTGTGGTAGCAGGAAAGCCGCCATAGATAAATAAAAGAATGCTGCTGTGTTTCAATAAAGCTTTATTGACAAAAATCAGGCCATATGGTCCATGGCAGTAGTTTGCTGATCTTTGCTAGAGCTGAGGCTTTTTTTGATGTGGATTTCAAAGCAAAATGTAAGCCAGTCATCTGAATGCCAGTATTTAAAATTCTGCCTCATTTTGTTCTCATGGGTAGATAAAGGGTATATTTTAAACTCTCTTCACCTTCACTAAAGAAAGTATAGAAACTGTGCCAAACTACAGTCACCCTTATATGCAGACTCCTTGGGATTTGAATGGAGAATTCAGGGCCCTCAGAGTGAAATCAGAACATCTCACTGCTTTTATGGTATATATTAGCCAGAAACATGTCTATGATACAACCCAGGGTTCCACCATTGTCACAGCTATTTACTACAATGAAAGTTGACCGAGGAGAGGTCAAATTCAAAAAATGTGCTTAGTTTCTTGCCCTCAATACCTGTGAGGTTGGGTCATGCAATGTGCTGAGGGTATCCCAGCGAGGCCTGGGAAAATGAGAGCACCTTGGCGACAGGTAGAATCGTGTGGGCCTGGGCAGAGGCCCCTGGGTGGTGAAGCAGTAGCTACTATACCCATTCTATGGTTAAGGCAACTTTTCTTTGAACTCAGAGTCCCAGATTTAAAAGCTGGAGGGGCCTGGGAGGACTCACATACAAGAGTCTGTTGCTGCCTCACTCACTGCACTTTCCCTAGTTTGTAATATAGTCCTCTTGGGAGGGTGACAACAAAGCAGAACAAGGCAAGCAAGTCCTCCTGGGAGAGGAGACTTGAGTCAAGCCGCAGCTCGGCAGAAGCAGAATGCGCACGGAGCTGGAGGCCAAGAAGGACAGAACCTGCCAATGTGCAAGGGCACACAGGGAGCAAAGACAGCGTCTACCCTGAGGCTGGTTGCCAAGAGCTGAGCTAAGTCGAGATGACGGCCCCATCCTCAGTGTCCCTCTCCTTTTCTTTCCCTCTCCGCTTTCAGCGATTTCTATGAGCAGAGCTCAGTCCTGACAGAAGGCTTTGGAACTTGTTCTTTCTTTAAGGCCGAAGAGGAGAAGATGTGCTAATCAGAAGCAGGTGTTTCCTTGAGGGGCAGATCATACCTGTTGCAGAGTGGACTAGTGAAATCGTTAGCTTTCTCGCTCTTCCGGTTTCTTCTGCAAGAAATTCTCCTTCACACCTTCCTCAGCCACTTCCACTCCTCAGAGAGAGCCCAGGTGAAGGCCCTCTTCATCCTGGAAGCTTTGGTGATGTGTCCACCATTCCATCTGTTATCTCTACTGCCACCTGCCTAGTCCTTCTTGTCATTTTCCATGTTCCTGTCTGACTGTGTGCCCTTGCCACAGGCGTCATGATCTCATGGGGAGAAAAACACAATTCTTCCATTCCCCAGGGCCTGGCACAGTGCCTTGTGCATAGCATAGTTCTGAGTTTGTTCGTTCTGGAGGCCGAGAAAGACCTCATCGGCTAACATTTGCCCTCTTCTTCCTGACCCTGCAGCAGAACCTGGTGTGGGCAGTGATGATTGCCATTCCCCTGGTCACCATCCTCTATGTCCTGGTCAATATCAGCTACCTTCTGGTTATGTCACCCTCTGAGATTCTCTCCTCTGATGCCATAGCTGTGACCTGGGGGTGAGTGAGTCACGTGGTGTGTCCCTTGGATGCTAGACAGACATTTAGGGAATAGGGAAGGATGGCACGCTATGTGAATTTGGAGTTGCCTTTAAATGCATTGTTTTCGTTATTTCCGAGGAGGCCTCCTTGCCCCTTTCCAAGTTAACTGTTGGAGTTCTTTTTACCAATCCCTCTGTTGTTCTAGGAACCAGGTTCTGGGATCCTGGGCCTGGCTGGTGCCCGTGGCTGTTGCACTTTCGACATTCGGTACTGTCAATGCGGTGTTCTTCAGCGGCAGCCGGGTGTGCTACGCAGCCGCAAGAGAAGGTCACATGGTAAGAGGTGGCATCTGGGGTCAAGCAAGGTGGTGAGGGCTGCAAGAGGGCTCCTGGGATACCTTTCACTTATGCTTTCTCTTGCCTGAGCCTAGCATTTAGCCCAAGGCTGAACTAACCCAATTGGATGTGACCATCTTTTCTTCTGAGGATGGGCCAGAGCATTCCATACCTTCCTGACATCTTCCTAGTGTCTTCCAGATATCAGGACAGTCATGGCCCTGGATTATGTGGGTTAGAAGAAGTGAGTGATAAAGTCCTACCGTGTATAGCGAGAGTTCAGAGGCCACAGGGAGGAGGCTCAGGGTACACATAGTGGCCTTTTCCCTCAGAGACTCTTCCCTCCCGTGTCGGCTTTGACTGTAGCAGTAACGTTGAATGGCAGACAACCCCAGACCCCAGAGCCTTGCAACAGCATTTAACTGTTGCTCCTAGTGTTAGCTGTAGCCCTTCTGGTTTCAGTCATTCTTATTTTTGGAACGAGTCTGTTCCTCTTCCAGGGATCTTGCCACTTGTGCTCATGTTTTATTGGGTGAATAAAGCAATCAAGTCCACACGAATGGCTGAAAACTCTGTTCCTGACACAAGAGGCAAAGAGAGGGAGAGACTATTTGGAGGATGATAATCCAGTGTACCACAGTAACCCAAAGAAGCCATGGTACTAATGACCATCCATTTGGGCACCCTGCTGTCCAGAGCATGACAGGGGACAGAGTACTTACTGTGGCTTTTCTATAGTCTCTCTCACGCCATGTTTTGCAGCCCCAAATCATGTCGATGATTCATGTGAATAGACTCACACCAGCCCCAGCCCTGATCTTCACCACAGCTGTGGCTTTGGTCCTGATATTCCCAGGAAGCTTCAGCACCTTTGTGAACTTCCTGAGGTGAGTGAGATTTTCACAGGCTGGTATCTGTGTCCAAGACATCTATGTATCTACATATCCTTACATGTACAAACTTGTACATATATGCACATATAAAGGTGTGTTTTCTGGATCTAGTAAGGGAAAGTGCACATGGGTGTGCAAGCGTACGCACACATGCACACACACACATATGCACACACACACAGAGACCCACGCACACTAATGTCTGACAAGAAACAAGTTGCTTGTTCACATCTCAGTGGACCAGGAAGCAGAGAGAAGACAAGAAGCTAAGTGTCGTAAATCTCAAGGCCACTCACCCACCCAGAGACCCATTTCTTCAGTGTACCTGCATCCCCTCCATCTCAGTCATCTCCCAAAACAGCAACTCCAGATGTTTCAAACACATGAGCCCATGAAGCAATATTTTACATCCAAAGAATATCTGTCTGTCTGCCTGCCTATTTATCTTTCTTTCTATACACACACACACAGACACACACACAGAGAAATGTATCCATGCCTCTTGAGCTCCATATATATATATATATATATGTATGTATGTATGTATGTATGTATGTATATATGCATGCATACATGAGTGTGTGTATATGATCCATTTCTGAAAGCCCAGGCTCAAAGACCTCACACCTACACACATTTCAACCACTTCCTTGTTATGTTTCCAAAATTAAATGTGGCCCCCCTCTCTCCAAATGCAGCAAGACAGATATTTCACCACGAGACAGCCTAAGGCTGTGATGTCACTGTCACTCTTTTCTTAGTCCTTCATTCTGCTGCTAAGATGATGTTAAAGGACACGGAGGCATTGTGATGCTGGGGAGCCTTTGGACACGGCATGATTTTTCCCTTCGCAGTCCGGGCCTGTGCTCTGGACTCTACCCCATTTAATTCTCCGGAACTCAGTGTAGAGGCACAGTGAAAGATTTTGCCAAGGGAAGGGGATGTTCTGACTCCCTCTTAATATTTTCCTCAAGACAGAAATTGCAGGCTGTTGTGATATCCATTTGTAATTTTCTAAGCTCGTTTGAAACAGGGTTGATTCTTCAATTACCAGTTGAGCACAGTATCTGCGTATGGAGGGAGGTCTAGTAATTTCTCAGGTGTCACATGTTCCCTTGCTCTGTCCTCTAATCTAAGACAGGACGTTCAGTGCCTGATGTGACTGTTAAGAAAAAGTCACAAATAATGTTGTATTTTCATTTTTTTCCCCAGAAGAAAGATGGACATCATTATACAGTGATAACAAAAATCTAACCCACTGTGGGTCTGGCGGGGGTGGGGAGTGGAGCAGAGAGGTAGGGTGTCTTCAGGTAGAGAATGGGGATGTGACTAAAATGTCTCAGTACAGAGCAAGTACAGAGCCTGGATTGATCCATTGAGTTAGGACCTAACACTTGACAGTCTTGATCAACTCAAGGGATGGCTTGTTTTGGACCTTCTTTGCCAAGTTAGAATCCATGTATGTATCCCTGTGTGTGCAGGTGTGTGTGTGTGTGTGTGTGTGTGTGTGTGTGTGTGTGTGTGTATGTACTCATTCACATGTGCATGTGGAGGACAGGGGACCAAACCTGGGTGTCATTTCTTATATGCCGTTCACATTTTTCTAAAACAATGTCCTACTTAGAGTTTCTATTGCTGTGATGAAATGCAATGACCAAAACCAAGTTGGGAAAGAGAGGGTTTATTTGGTTTACACTTTGACTCTTTAAGTCAATCACGGAAAGAAGTCAGGACAGGAACTCAAACAGAGCAGGAACCTAGACAGAGAAGTTGATGCAGAGGCGGCCATGGAGGGGTGCTTCTTTACAGGATTGGTCCTCATTACTTGCTGAGCCTGCTTTCTTATAGAACCAAGGCCACCAGCCCAGGGAGAGAACCACCCACCATGGGCTGGGCCCTCCCTCATCAATCATTAACTAAGAAAAAGCCCTACAGCCAGATCTTATGGAGGCAGTTTCTCAATTGAGGCTCCCTCCTTTCAGCTAACTCTGGCTTGTGCCAAGTTGACATAAAACTAGCCAGCACATATAGCGTCTCACTATGTAGCTCTGGCTGGTCTCGAACATGCTACATAGACCAAGTTGGCCTAGAACTTTTGGCAACATTTCTGCCTTTGCCTCCCAAGTGTCACACTAGCCAAGCAGAACAGGCTGCCTGGCCACTGAGCTCCAGGCATACATTTATATCTGCCTTCACGGTATTGGGATTGCAAGCCCATAGCACCCTATCTGGATATTCTACATGGGTTCTTTGTGTTCGTGTAGCAAGCCCTTCACTGATCAAGCAATGTCTCCAGACACTCAGGTGGAACTTTATTAGAATGGCAGCAGCCCCTCATACTATAGACCTTGGACAGAACAGAGTCAAGGGTTTATTGGGCATCTAGCAGCCTACAGGTAATGTCACCAACCCTAAGGGAAAGAAGGGTTGGGAGAAAAACTCTCTCTCCAGTGAGCTGTCTCTCTGGTGAGCAGAGGCCTCTCTGAGATTCCACCATGCTCCCCTTTTTAAAAGATTTTATTTTAGAGCCCAGCATGGTGGCACACACCTGTAATCCCAACACTCAGGGAGGCAGAGGCAGGTGGATTGCTGTAAGTTCGAGGCCAGCTTGTTTTACAAAGGGAATCCAGGACAGCCAAGGCTACACAAAGAAACAATTATTCTCTGATAATTTCACATATGTATAAAATACATTCTGGCCCACTACCTTCCTCTTCCCACAAGCCACACTTCTTCCTTCACCAACTTCCTCTCTTAATGTCATGTCTTTTTATTTTGTGACTCACTGGGTCATCCCTAGGCTTTTTTTTTAAATTAAGATTTATTGATTTCATTTTATCTGTATAAGTGTTTTGTCCGCATGTATGTTTGTGTGCCTCATTTGTGCCTGGTTCCCACAGAGAACAGAAGAGGGCATTAGATCTCTTGGAACTGGAGTTAAAGGCAGTTGTGAACCACCATATGGGTGTTGGGAACTGAACCTGGATCTTCTGTGAGAGCAGCAGGTGCTCTTAACCACTGAGCCATCTTTATAGCCTTTGGCTGTCCTTCTAAAGAAAACCAAGTGCTCCTCCTTCTCTGAGTATTTTGTTCTGATCTAGGCAGGTTCCATCAGAGAATGCCTCATCTACACTTTTTCCATTGCAGCTTTATGTCCTGGCTAATCTTTGGAACCACCTTTAGCTGTCTCCTGTATTTGCGAATAAAGACAAAGAATCTTCCCCACGCTTACAAGGTAACCTTCAGGACAGCCACTTGGCATTTTTCATCTAGGCTCCTTTATGAAGTATATCTTTGGACCACTGTCTCCTTCAAGGCCTAGAACAACCTTTCTAATGTTGTGACCCTTTAATACAGTTCCTCATGTTGTGGTGACCCCCCCCCCACACACACACCATAAAATTATTTTCATTGCTACTTCATTACTGTAATTTTGCTACTGTTATAAATCACAACAAAAAATATTTGATAGACAATCACCAAAGGGGTTGAGACCCACAGGTTGAGAACCCCAGGCTTAGGCAAGGAATGTCAGTGGCTGCTGTTATCATTCTATTTGGTAGGACATTGCACATTTTTTGGGGTGGTAAGGGGTATTGACCATTTTTCCTCTGGAGAACTGTGAGGGAGAAAGATGGAACACAAATACAGAGGCCACATAGCACAGAGAGACCAATTCTGGGCTCCAGACTCTGCTTCTTAAAGAGCCAGCTGTAGCCCAGTGGGTGGATCCCCTGGCTCAGCCTAGCGTTGTAGCAGAACCTGGAGGAGGGGCACTAGTGGGAAGTGGAAATAAATGAAAGGTAGACCGGTAGGACAGAACTCAGTGACACCCTCCCTCACCATTCCAGTCTCAGGAGTCAGAGAACTTCTTTGTGTCCTCCACAGGTTCCCACCTTCATTCCTGCCATCATGGTCCTGGTGTCTCTCTACCTGGTGCTGGCACCCATCATTGACCATCCCCAGATGGAATTCTTGTACACCTTCCTGTTTGTGCTCAGTGGCTTCCCAGTGTACTTCCTACTTTTCCACTTCCGGTGTCAACCCAAGTGTTTACAAAAGGCCACTATGCATCTCCAGATGCTCCTGGAAGTTGCTCCAACCACTAAAGATAATTGACTGGGTGGTCTTATAGGGTGCACTGCCCCTTTCACTGCAGACCCTACTATTCCTACTGGTTCTCTGTAGACTGACTATGCATAATTCTAGTAAGCACTTAGTGCTATAGTACAGCTGCTTCGAGGTTTGGGAATATCTACCAGGATACTATCACATTTCTGAAACCCATTCCTTTGACACAAGTGCAACCTTGTTTCACAAAGAAACAGCTAGTTACAGATAGATATTTAGTTGCTATTTGTAGCCTAAATGGACAGTACGGAATGAGTTTCTTCTTTGGGTTTCTGTCATTGGAATTCTGTAGTCTTATTTGGCCTCTGGTGTTGCTTGAGCTGAAGATGTGCACATCTTGGGATTTAAATGGTGCCATTTGTATCAAGTGGGCAGAGAAGTAGAGAAAGCCAGCATGGCAAGAAGGATGAGGACAATATAGGAGAGGTATGGTTTTTAAAAATGATGTGGCACTGAAGAATGAGGAGGCAGGATCTGAAAGAGTTTTGATCTTTGTCCTGTAGTTTAACTGCCACTTTTTGACATTTGGGGGGTTTTATATCCTCCTCCTCTTCCTCTTTCTTTTTCTATTTTTGCAAACCTGGATATAGGCAAGCACTATATCATCAAATTTCTGGGACAACTTATACCATAAAATAAATTTCTCATTTTGCCTCCAATGAATTTGAGTGGGTACCTACCTATTTCTGGCAATTAGACAAGATTTGTTTGTGGCAAGTATTCTTATTTGGGAAGACTTCAATTGGGGTTTGAAGCTGCCTATTTGCTTGAACAGTGCAATAACCAGTAGATGTACTGCTAGAAAGGTGGGATTATTGGCTTTGAAAAAAAAAGGAAAGACAGATACATTTCTGGGAGACAGGGACAGGAGAGATGGTTCAGTGGTTAAGAGCACTGTCTGTTCTTCCAGAGGTCCTGAGTTTGATTCCCAGCAACCACATGGTGGCTCCCAACCATCTAAACTGGGATCTGATGCTCTCTTCTGGCATGTAGGTGTGTGTGTGTCTGTGTGTGTGTGTGTATATATATATATATATATATATATATATATATATATATATATATATAACTAAATAAAAATAAATCTTTAAAAAAATCCAGAAGAAAAGACAAAGAGCTGGAACAGATTTCCCGAAAAAGCATATAGGTTATAGAACTAAATAGAAATGAGAAGACAGAGAAACCTCACTATCCTGGGAAGAATGTGGGAGATGAAGAATGACAGGTGCTTAGGATGAGGGTATAGCTCCAGCAGACATCTAGGGGTTGAGTAATTCAAAAGAAAGGGGCAGAAAACATCCTTTAGTTTCTCCTGAAAACCGGATTTAGGCAACTCATGTATGGTTTTAGTGCACTGTGCACACATTTGTTACTTTTCTGTTAGTGTGATAAAATACCACGAGCAACACAACTTACAGAACGTGTTTTTTGGGCTTATGGCTCCATAGGGATAAGAGTCCACCACCACTGTGACAGGGAAGTGTGGCAGCAGGCACATGTGGTGGCAGCAACAGCTGAGAATTCGGATTTTGCACTTCAAACATGTGGTAAGGGGTACAGTGGCCTGCACACACTTTTTCCAGCAAGGCCACACCTCCCAAACCTACACAAATAGCATCACCAAGGGTACCTAGTGTTCAAACATCTGAGCGTTATCAGGGACATTCTCATTCAAATCACTACTTACCCCATAGCTTGTTTCATGGTAGACATCAACCAGAAAAGTTCAACAGTTCAATTCAGTTCTGCCATAGAGCCTGAGTTTGGTCAAAGCTCCTCCGGTTTAAGGGTTCAGTTTCTCATGCCGACTATCACTTGAGCCACCAGTGATTTAAGTCTACAAGCATGACATTGAAATTGGACATTCCTACAACTTCACCCTTCAAATACTAGAATGACTCATAGGACCTAGAAAACCACTTTATTATTAGCAGTTGAATATAAAAGATTCAACTCAGAAACACTTAAATGAAATTGATGCACGGTGTAAGGTCAGAGGACTGGAGGGCAGCTTCTGCCAGCTTCTGCTCCATGTCTTCTGTTGTAAAGCAGTTTCCTCTGATTTGCAATATTCCACCTGTGAGGGAGCTTTGTTGAGACTCAGGAAGTTAATAAAACTTACAATGTTCAGGAAGTAAACAACTAACAAGTCCTAGGAAGCTCCTGAAATTCACAAGATTCACAAAACCCCACCAGAAAGTGATGAGGCCTGTACACAGTGTTCCTCTCTTTGATGCACCCTCTGGCTGGGTAAATAGATGTTTATGTCTCCTCAGGAAAAGTCATCCAACACCTTTTCCAGCACCTACATATGTTTACCCAGAAACTTTCTAAATCCTGTCATTCAGGAGTCTTTATAGAGGTGTCATTAGGTATGCATGACTGATTAAGTCATTGCTCAAATTCAATCTCCAACCCCTGTCCCTTCCCCAGGCAGGGTAGGTTGAATGGTCTAAACAGCCTCTCCTCCTTCTCTTCCTCCTCCTCCTCTTTCTTCTTTGAGATAGGGTTTCTCTGTGTAACCTTGGGTGCTCTGGACTCGCTTTGTAGACCAGACTGGCCTCGAACTCACAGAAATCCACCTGCCTCTGCCTCTCCAAGTGCTGGGATTGCAGGCATGTGCCACCGTGCCCTGCTGAATGTTCTTTCTTCTTCTTTTCTTCTTTCTTCCTCCTTCTCCTTCTTCTGAGTCCCATAGGAATTGTTTTTATATTTGGAAGTGCTAGGGACCAACTTCAGGGCCATATACATGCTGGGCAAGCATTTTGCCAAGTCATACAATTGAAACTGGGATTCTGACAGTAACAACAGATCTAAGTATTTCTTCTCTCCCTTTCTAGCATTAACATCTTTGAGTTACGGTACACAAAATATTGTACAAAATATTAGATATACAATAGATATCTGTTAAAATTAATATTTCCTTAGCCCTGTTGAAGAAAGCACGATTTAGCCAGACAATCTTGTTCTCTGTAGCCATCCAAGTGTTATTTCAGGAAGGCAGGCAAAGGAGGCACTCAGCACATTTGCAGTGTTGTCCCGGCTTAAGTCCCTTGTCCTTTAAACTTTTTACTGTATCTCGGGGAGAGCCAAGTTCTTTGTCATCCACAGATTTCATATTCTTAATATGTCAGCGTGAGAGATGTCAGCAGTTAGTTCTTTGCGGCGATCTCCTTGTGGAACTCTTCGAGAACTTCCAACTGGTTGGGCCTGATGGAAATGTGTGACCGGATTTTGGCGTAGCTTCTATAGCTTCTTCTGGGCTCCAGTTGTGCACCTTCGAGGTGTTGCACAGGAATCTAGTCTTGTAGTCCTCGTTCCTGGTGATCATCCTGCGTACCTCTCGTCCAGTACCAGCCGGCGTGTCATGCTCCGCAGCGGGAGTGCGCCCAGCTGCACCGTGGTGTCGATGCGGTGGTACTAGTCCCGGTGCGCCCAGCCGAGCACCATCCCGCGGAACACCGGAACACTATGTAGAGCAGCATCGGGTAGAAGAGCACCCGGGCCAGGCTGGCCTCCAGCCACGTGGACGCCGCCATCCCTTCTAACCAAGTCCCATCCCTGAAGCTACCAAAGAAGCATTTTAAAAATATTCAACATTCTAGTCATTCCAAAAGTTTTAGGGACTCTGTACTAGCAATTGGGTCTACACAGTCCTGCATCGGGAACTGTTCATTAGCCCAGTTCCTGAGGACAGTTCCACAGTGAAATTCTAGCGTCTCAGATTCCCAAGGCGCGTGAGGGGGTTGGGGGTTGGGGAATGTTGCAGAGAAAAGAAAGCTTCAAAAAGGACTGGTCCTCCCCAGCTCCTCCTCTAAGTGGTGGGTTGGACTAGAGAAACCAACCACGTGATTAAGAGGATTGGAGTGTTTAGCATTCTGGAGAGAAAGGAAGGGCTAGAGATTAAGTTCACTCATCAAATGCCAATGATTTAATCAAGCATGCATGTATAACAGAGATTCTATACAAAAACTAAGTGAGGGGTTGGAGAGAGTCCAGGCTGGTGAACACATGAGGAACTCCATGCCCCTCCCACCTCACCCTATGTACCTCTGCACGGATGATTTATAGGTTTTGTTTTGTTTGAGGCAGGATTTCATCTAATCCAGGCTGGCCTCAAATTTATTATACAGCCAAAGATGGACTTGAACAGCTTCTTTTCCTGCACACATTCCTGAGTGCTGGAATTACAGAAGTACACCACCATGCCAGTTTATATAGTGCTGGAGATCAAACTCAAGGCTTTGGGCATGTTAGGCAAGCACACGACCAGCTGAGTCACAGTCTAGCCCCATTTGCATCTCTTCCTCCTCCTCCTCCTCCTCCTCTTCTATTTCTCCTCCTCCTTCTTTTTCAAGACAGGGTTTCCCTGTGAGCCTTAGCTGTCCTGACCTTGCTTTGTGGACCAGGCTGGCCGTGAACTCACAGTGATCCACCTGCCTCTGCCTCCCTGAGTGTTGGGATTACAGGCATGTGCCACTGCCCTGGGCTGCATGTTTTATAATAAACTCCTAAATACAAATAATTGTGTTCCTGGGCTCTGTAAGCTGTTATAACAAATTATCAAACAATAAGACAAGGATTGTGGAACGCTCGATTTGTTGCTCATTTGGTGAAGGACCAGAGGCCCTCAGGGCTTGCAAATGGCATCTGAAGTGGGTGCAGCCCTCACTTGTGACTGAGGTACCCTCATAGGTACCTAGGGCTGTTGAGCAGAAGGTGGCCACCAGCTGCAGAGCTGGCCATGAAGCCATACTGGCAAATGAATCCTCTCTGCTCTCCTCCCTCGGCTATCTCTGATCTATCAAGCAGCTCCTCTGACCTTGTCCTGGCACCGCTCTGTCTCCTTCCTTTCTACAGGGGAGTCTTAGTTTACCTCTCAGAGAAGAATAACTGGTTCTGCACACACGCATAAAGGAAATTTTGTCTAGCGTTTGAATCTTTGTTCCTGCTTAGGAGTGGGTTAGAAAAACAGAGCAAAACAACTACCAAGCCTAGCCCTTGGGGCACCAGTGTGCAAGAGAGAGACAAACACACAGATCACACAAGCAGGCGATGGTTCTGAGATGTAACCCTGAGCTCACAGACGAACTGTACAGGCAGTATCCACTTTAAAGTACTTTTGTGATGTATGAAGCTCTGGGTCTGAGCTCCAGCGCCACACAAGCAAAGCTTGGAGGTCCACACTTGCAGTCTCTTCCACTTTGGAGATGAAACCCGGAGCTCAGAGGGTTGAAGTTACCCTTGCTTGTACAGCAAATTCAAGGACACAGCCTGGGAGACATGAGATCCCATCTCCAAAAACCAAAACCCAAACCAAGTTGAAACCAAGAACAGGGTTAAACATTCTTCCCCCCTGGCAATGGGCAAAGAGACACCTTATTGGTGGTATCGTTCTAATATCAGTCAGGGGTAGAACGGATGGCAATCCTTTGTTCATCCTGGCTTGGTGGCCAAAGCTGTTTTATGCCTAGGACACATAAAAATCAAATCAAATCAAATCTGTAGCACAGCACGGGATTAGGAAGACAGACAGAGAACTGCCTTTTGCCATGCCACACAGTACGGGCAGGGAAAGATGCCACAGACCTTACCTGCCCTTCGCCCCATGGTTAGGGTGGGTGAGTTGTACCTTGTGGTGCACATTGTGGTGGTTCCCGCTGCAGGCTGGCCACGTGGCTACGGACGCCTGGGTGACCTCCTCTGGTAAGCAGGTGTCTATGGCTCTCCTATGCTTGGTTTTTTGTTGTTGTTGTTTTGTTTTGTTTTTTTGTCTGTATACGTGTTTTTTATTTGGGGGAAGGTTGAAAGGATGGATATGAAGGGACCGAGTGACGAGCAGGTTTGGGTACATAGTGTGAAACTCACAAAGAATCAATAAGAAGACTTTAAAAATTCTTAGTGACTTATGATTTTGGGGAGGTGTTTTTGTATAACACTTTTGTATCAGCATGACTTTAGTGAAGGTTCTTGTTGTGGTTTGAATGAGAATGGCCCTCAGAGGTTCATCTATTTGAATGCTTGGTCATCAGTTGGTGGAATTGTTTGGGGAGGACTACAAGGACCTGGAAGAGGAGGGTCACTGGGGAGTGAACTTTGAGGTTTTAAAAGTCCGTACCATTCTCTCAGCCTCCAACTTTTGGATCAGGATGTAAAGCTCTTGGCTGTTGTTCTGGCACCGTACCGGCCTGCCTGCCTGCCGCCACATTTCTTGCCATCGTGGTCATGGACTTATCCTATGAAACTGTAAACAAACTCCCAAGTAAATGCTCTCTTTTATAAGTTGCCTTGATCATGATATGTCTTCACAGCAGTAGTAATACTACCTGAGAGAGTTCTCCAGAGAATCAGACCAGAGGGACCATATGTGACAGATGAGAGAGGGCTTAACTGGAAAACTAGTTCCCACAATTATAACATCTGGGAAATCTCAGGGGAGGTCTGTAAGCTGGGGACCTTAGGACCCTTGTAACATATATCAGTCCAAGTCTCAAGTCCTCAGTGCAGGGGAAACTGAAGGTGTGCTTTCAGTTTTGAGGTCAAAGATTGGAGAGGCCAAGGAGAAAGCTGTTGGTATAAGTCTGGCTACCAAACAACTTGGACTCCAATGACCACTGAGAGAGATGAATATGCCCTGGCTTTTGGAGGGAGGCATCAACCTCCTTGTGGTTATTCTCTGGTTGGATGGTGCCTACCCACACTGAGGGCAAGTCCAGTCAGATGCACATGCCGCAATTCTTTAGAAACGTCCTTACAGACACACCCACAAAGCTGTCCAAATGTCTCTATTTCTTAATCCAGACAAGTTAATACTTAAAATTAACCACCTCGGGCACTTAGCTCGTTTTTTACTGATTGCTTAACTCCATCAGCCTGATGTTCATACCTACTTTAACATTTCCATTTATAATTATCATAAGCAAAGTTGGAGGGACCATCTTGATGTATGGAAAATAGTGGCCCAACCACAGACTTAATCACTGCTCGACTTGTTCTAAACTCTGGTCTTCCTCTGGGATTAGTACTTGTCGTTTTTTATAAATAAAAGACACAGGCCTCTATAATCCCCATGGAATCTGAGACAGGAGGATTACCAAGAGTTTGAAGACAGCTTATACTATGTGGTGAATGTTATTTTATTTTATTTTGGTTTTGGTTTTCTGGAGACAGAGTTTCTCTGTGTGTAGCCCTGGCTGTCCTGGATATAATTTTATACACCAGGCTAGCCTTGAACTCATAGAGATCCACCTGCCTCTGCCTCCCAAGTGCTGGGATTAAAGGCATGAGCCACCATCACCTGGCTATGTGGTGAGTTTTAGACCGGGCTTCAGAGTGATTCTGTGCCTGTGCTTCTGTGGTTTGTGTGTGTGTGTGTGTGTGTGTGTGTGTATTCGTTTGTTTGTACTGCAGTGCTGGAGATTGAATCCAAGCCCTTATGCATGTGAGGGAAGTATGCATTGAGCCTCAGCCACACCATATACATTTTCAACATGAAAAAATGCATCTAAGACATGAAATTATTATGATATGGATTGTGGGCTTTGTTAACTTCTGACTAGCTCTTAATTTACAGTTTAGGTTTTATTTCTTCACACGGGGTTGTGCATTTGCTTCTGTAATGGTTCATCTTGGCTGTGAACTTGATTGGATCTGGGATCAACTAACAGACACACCTCTGGGCAGGCCCATGACAGTATTTCCTGGAATGATTAACTGAGTGTAGACAACCCTTCTCTAGGGTGGGCAGCAGCTCCTGCAGTGGCCCAGATTTGAAGATCTTGGAGGGAAAAAAAAAAACAGTGCTGTTCTTCACCTGCTCACCTTTGGTCCCTGCTGGTGAGTGCATCTGCAGTGTTGCTGCCACTGTCTTTGCTTGACGTCAGAGCGCAGCTTCCTCAGCCTTCAAATGTGTACTGAAGGTTGGGGACTCTTCTGGGATTCTCCAGGCTTTCAGTGCGAGATTGGGATGGCTGAGACATGCAGCTTCTCAGACTGAGGAGCAATTGGGTTTTCAGATTCTCCAGAATGCAGACAGCCATTGCTGGACCTCCTAGCCTGTGCTGTGCAAGCCAGTCTGGTGAATCTCCTTTTAATATGTGTTCCCTCTATTGGTTCTGTTCCTCTAGAGGTCACTGATAGCGACAGCTTCTGTACACTGCAGGCCAAGACTCTCCTATCAACGTCTGTAATGCTCAAGGCTTCCACAGAACTCTGAGAGTTGTTACTGCTTCCCTGAATGCACCAGATCTCATAAGGAAACCGGAGTGAGCGTGAATGGAGAGCCGTGTTTTGTTTTGTTTTTCCGGGCAGTTCTTTTTCTTTCCTTTTTTTTTTCTTTCTTAAAATTTATTTATTTGTTGTTTATGCAGCACTCTGCCTGCACACATGCCTGTGCACTAGAAGCGGGTACCAGATCTCACTATAGGTGGTTGTGAGCCACTGGGTGGTTGCTGGGAATTGAACTCAGGACCTTTGTGAGAACAGCTAGTGTTCTTAACCTCTGAATCATCTCTCCAACTCCCTCCCAGGCATTTCTTATACTAGGGATCCCAGGCACTGGTAATAAAAATAAGATTTATGAAGTACCTAGCCCACACCAGGCATGATTTTTCATGCCTTTCATGTATTGAATCATCATTTAATTGTCACAGGCTTGAGTACTGAGAGCTTAAAGCAGCCTACTCAACGTCACACAGTAGAAAGTGATAGAAGCAGAATTCGAATCAGACTGTCTGGGTCCAAAACCTATGCCCCCCAGCTACCAACACATTTAACCCAAAGGCAACTAGAATTGGGAAAATGTGGCAGATGTCTTATGTGACACTAATGCCTTTGGCAAAAGCTACTACTCCGCAGTGGTGCCTTCCCAGCATATTTATTCTCCTAGGAAAGACACCTTGTTTATTTTGGGACAGTCCCACCTCCCAGCTCTCTAGGTATGTATGTCTAGAACAGGATTCTCAACAGACTGCCCCCCAGGCCCTGCATGGGCATATGGCCCCAAGAAGACCCTCTCGGGACTGTTCAGGTCAGTTCTAGGAGACAGGAGGAGTTCTCGTTCTCGTGGGAGGTAAAGCTGGCTCCAGGCTTACGCAAGCAGACTGACAGAGCAAGACGCTGACTCATATGGAAACGCCAGAATGAGAGATGAACAAGAATGTCTCTCCCTTTCCCAGGAGCAAGTGAGGCCCGTTTTACCTAGTCCATCCTATGTAATGTCTGATTTCTCACCTCTTGACCCAGAAGAGCCCTAAGAACAACTTACAGCCCCCAAATCCCTTCATAGGCCATAGTTCTGTATACTAACTGGGGTAGCAGGCCAGGTAAATAAGGATGATGAGGCTCCACCCTTAAGAAGTGAAACGGCTTTCTAAGCAGCAAGTAGTGACAGAACTGACGAGAGATAAGTGATGTCAGATCCCAAAGAAACAAATGGCTAACTGACATGCCTGCTAACCCCTCTCCTCTCTTTCCTCTCATGGTCTATTCTGACGGCCATGTTCAGTCTGGACTCTTCCAGACACCTCTGACTGTTCTCTTTCTCATATCTACAGCTGGGCGGTGGGGGCACATGCCTTTAATCCCAGCACTTGGGTGGCTCTCTGTGAGTTTGAGGACAGCTTGGTACACAGAGTGAGTTCTAGGGCAGCCAGAACTACACAGAGAAACCATGTCTCAAAAAACCGAAAACCAACAAACCAAACCAAAGAAAACCTATCTCCCTCATCCATACCTAGGAGCAGGCATGTCCTCATTTTCATTCAGGTAGTCTCTCCCTTAGGCTAAAGCTCTAGCTTTCCTTCTATCCCGTGCCCTTGTGAGAGTCTACAGGAGGAGGGTCTCAGGTCCCCCACCTCCCTTGAGGCTCTGATTTCGCCTGTACATGTACTCATTCTTCACAGCCCTGACTTGGAGCCTGCATGGGCTGAGAAGAGAGTCTCATGTGTCTTTTCATTGCCACAGAGTGCATAAGACCACTGAGACCAGAGAGTTCCCTGGAGACAGCTTGGTGACAAAACCGCAAGAGTGGGTGAAGGCTGAAGGCCCCGCCCACTTCTGCTGGGAAACTCCTCTTCCTGCCAATCAGATTTGAGGTTCTCATTCGGACCCCAGCTGGGGGAAGTATGGGGTTGCCTACCTGAGGCTGCAAAACCTGAGGCACCATTGGTAGGAAGCTGGTGAGCCATCCCGAGGTTGCCAAACACCAAGTCTTCCTCTGAATCCTCCTCAAAGATCTCCAAACTCTTGCAAGAACAGGAAGCTGTGGCTGGAGGAATTTCCTGTTTACTGATGGTGTCAGCTATGGTCTGAGAAGGCTGTCCTTCTGTAGCTGCAGAGAGCTGTGTCCCCCACCTGCCCCTTAGGCTGTCTCACATGTCTGGCCCATCCAGGGTTTTGTCTTAGTAGCTGCAATCCTGCACTGACTATCATAGGGTCATATCATGGGCCCACCTCCCTTGTCCTTCTGCCCCTTCAGGAGATTGAGTGAAACGCGCCCCCTTGGGCTCAGCAAGGTGCTTATCTCAGCTGCTCCCTTTGCTGGTCTGGACTGCAGGTAGCATTTCTGAAACTATCCAGAAAGCAGGAGCCTGCCCTGTTGGCACCGGCTACCCTGATCCTGTGACTTTGGTGTCACCCTAGTTCACAGAAAAGGAAGCTGGAAATGCTAAGGTTAGCAAAAAGTAGATAAGTAGATAAAAATGAGGATGCTCAGTTAAAGTCACGTCTTAGATAATGATGGGGTTGTTTTTTTTTTTTTTTTAACGTGAGAAACAGCTTATTTTGGTTTATGGTTTGAGAGTATATTCTATCGGTTTGAGGGTATAGTCCATTGTGGTGGGGACATCAAGGTTTCAGGAACTTGAGGTGCTGGTCACATTGCATCCACAGTCAGGATGCAGAGAGAGATGAATGATAAGCTCACTTTCTTCCTTCAAAAAAGAAAGAAAGCAGGCAAACAAAACCCCCCTGTGAGTACAATTAGTGCTATAGGAATGTGCATGGGTGTGGGTCCACTCACTTGGAGCATGGGTAACTAACCAGCATGGGTAACTAGCAATACCTACAAAGAAAATGACTCCCTTCCTCAGCAGCCTTCAACTGCCAATAGCTCATCAGCCAGGGGTGAGGCCTTGTGAGCTACCAATCAGGTCTTTGGTGTTAGAATCTTCTGGGTTTTATCTTGTGAATCCTAAAGGGGCAGAAGGCCAGGGGAGGTGGAGAGGCCCATGGTGTGACCCTATGATAGTCGATGCAGGATTGCAGCTTACTAAAACAAAGGACTCAATGTGCCAGTCTGGAAACATGGCCACTGTGCTCCCGTCTAGGTTATGAGGGTGTGGTGGCAGAGTGGACACAGATTCAAGTCACCACAGAAGGAGGCAGACTCTCCAAAGCAGTGGCTGACAAGCCTGGAGGCACTTAGCAGCAACAGCAGCAGCTATGGTTGCTAATTTTGTGTCAATTTGATTAGGTCATGGAATGCCTAGGTATTTGGTCAAGGTGTATATCCATGAGGGTGTTTAGAATCTGTAGAATTCTAGATTGTGTGTGAGTGCATGTATGTGTATGTGTGTGTATGAGAGAGAGAGAGATGGAGAGACAGAAAGACAGTGATACACACAAAGACACAGAGAGATACGGTGACACACAGAGAAAGACAAAAATAGAGACACATACACACAGAGACAGAGAGACAGAAAGACGGAGAAACAGAAACAGAGAGACACATAAAGAAAGCCAGACTCACAGAGAGAAAGAGACAGAGCTTGGTAATCAAGGAGACTTGGGTACAATCATCTACTTGATCTGCTGTCTCTCTGGGGCAGGCAGATGCTTGCCCCATGTTGAAATGACATGTTGAACACTTGGCCTCTAGCTGGTGGCATTGTTTTGGGGTATTACGGAACCTTTTGGAGACAGGCCCTATCTGGCTGACACAGGGCTTTGGTGTGTGTGTAGGGGGGGGGGGAGAGAAACTAGAGGGTTTCTATCCCAGACTCTTGCCAACCTCATCTTTTCTGCTTCCTGATCAGCCACCTAGCAAGCTGCTTCACCCTCCTTGAACAGCAGCTGTTCCCGCCGCATGCTTGCCCCGCTGTGATCTCACTCCACCATGCTCGCTGTTCTGCCATGCACACTCCACCTGCCGTGCTGGCTCCACCTTGCTCACCCCACCGTGAAACTGTGACCTAAAGGAACTTCTTCCCCTAAGTCGCATCTGTAAGGTATTCCATCCAGCAATGAGAAAGGAGAAGCGCAAGTCTGGCTTTATCGTAAGGACGAGATGAGAAAAGGTTGATTAAGTTTCTGAGGCCTCAGTGCATGGGGTGGGAGCCAACAGTGTATGTTCTTTTCTCCTTCTGGTGGCTGCTGACATCAGGAGTCATGTGTCAGCAGAAGGGTTAGAACGGCTGACAGGGCTGTGCTGGGCCCATGTACGAGGCGTGTAGAGGCTCCACAGCAGGATGTGGCTGCAGCCTGGGGCATTTCTGTTACTTGAATCATATGACCCAGGAGACACTACGCGGTGATGGGAAAAGATACGTGTGGAGAGCCAGTCAACCAACTGGGGAGTAATTCTTCTGTAAACCCCAGGCCATGCCCTCTGTAGCAGAGAATGAAAATCCTCTGGGACAAAGTGACATTGCAGCTGAAACTGCCCATGGTGGATTGAGCCCCATCAGAACCATCAAGTGCTGAAACCAAGCAGGTCCAGCAGCCAGGCCGGACAGGATAGAAGAGGCATGTCTGGGACTTAGTCACATCAGGACAGAGGGCTCAAGGTAGTCCAGAAAGCCAACTGTCCCACTCTCTCAGGTCACGCCCACAGCTGTCTGGAGGCTCTGGAACACAAGACCAAGCCCCAACTACTTTCCAGGTATGCTCTCTTAACCGTATGGGTTCAACCAAGATGGATGATAGCTGAACCACAGCCTCTAAATGGGAGTATAAAGACATAGCTTTTCATCCTTTTGGTTCTCATGTTTGTATTGCTTTCTTGCGATCCTTCCTTCAGAAAGTACCTGTGGTTTGTCTCTGACCTCGGCCCTCTATGTTGGTGAATAAAGCCTGACACTTGTATTCAAGTCTGTTCAATGACTGTCTCATCAGCCTGTGAAGCACTCATCGCTCATTCATCTTAGAAGAAAGCTAACCTCTCCAGCTCCACTATTACCATCTTTTCTTTTTAGCCGCACCTTAAGTACATCCACACTAGCTTTCTCCATTTCTCCCTTCCCCGATCCTTCTCATCCAGCAGGCCTCTGAGCAGGACTTTTTCTCCATGGCTCCGCCTCCCAGAGATGGTGCTTACTTCATCTCTCAGCATCCCTCATGGCTAGCAGCTAGTTCCAGACCATACTCGCTGGCTGCAAACATCTCTTTTACAGCTTTCTCATTTGTGTCCCAGTGGTTTTTGGCCCTACTCCTCATGAGACAAAGAATAGTTTATTGGGAGCATAAATCTCCGCGTTTCACATGCCGTATTACTCTCCTAAAGCAATGGGGCCTAAACACATAAACCAAAGAGCTTAATTTTTTTCCAAAGCCCCTGGAGGCTGAAAGTTCAAAACCAAGGTGCTGTTGGGCTTAGTTTCTGACTTGCTGTCAGCTGCCTTCTCTCTGCAACCATGCGTGGCCTTTCTCTCTGTGACCTCATGTACCCTCTCTCTATATATATATCCTTTCCTGTTTTCTCTTCTTTTTTTTAAGTTATTTGCTTACTTTTGTTTTATGTACATTGGTATTTTGCTTGTATGTATGTCTGTATGAGAGTCCCAGATCCCTGGAACTGGAGTTACAGACAGTTTTGTAGGTGCTAGAATTTGAACCCAGTTCCTCTGGAAGAAGAGTCAGTGCTCTTAAACATCGAGCCATCTGTCCAGCCCCCTGTTATCTTTCTTAATAACACCAGTCCCTTGGGTCCACAGCCCTACCCTATGACCTCATTTGAGTTCCCTTGCCCCATCCTGATGAGTTTTTATGTTAACTTGACAGAAACTAGAGTTTTTGTATCTGAGAGGAGGGAACCTTAATTGAGAAGGCGCTGCCATAAGATCCGGCTGTGGGGCATTTCCTTAATTGGTGGGGGAGGGCCCAGCCCATTGTGGGTGGTGCTGTCCTTGGGCTGGTGGTCCTGGGTTCTAAAATGAAACAGGCTGAGCAAAGCCATGGGGAGCAAACCAGTAAGCAGCACCCTCCATGGCCTCTGCATCAGCTCCTGCCTCCAGGTTCCTGACCTGCTTGAGTCCCTTCCCTCACCACTTTTGGTGGTGAACTGTTACATGGAATTATGAATAAAATAACCTCCACCCCCGCCAAGTTGACTTTGGTCATGGTTTTCATCACAGCAGTAGTAACCCTAACTAAGACAGGACCCTAATCACTTTGGGGATTAGGGTTTCAATGTAAGGGTTTTGAGGGGACATAGCTCTAGTGCATGCCTACGTGTTTGTGTTGCTCGCAGAGAAGGACAGACTCCTTTACAGGGCTCCATGGGACTGGTTTTTTGTTTTTAATTTGCCAGTTCTCTAATCTCATCTTGTAGTCATCTTTCCCTTCCTGTTCCTTATGTCTCAGTCCCAAAACATGCAGGCTTCTTAATTTCCTCAGTACACAATGTTTCTTCTGCCTTAAATGCCCCTCCTTCCCTCTGCACCCTCCTCCCTGCTCCCTCAGCCTGCATAATGTGTACTTGCTCCTCAAATTTAGCTCACATCTCTTCCTTAGCAAGCTTTCCTTGCCTCAACTCCAAGTCAGAGCCCTGTTTTAGTTTTTTTTTTTTTCTACTGAATCATGCCTGCCTTCTCCCATAGTACTAACACCTTGTAATGCTGTTTAATGTGTCTTTTCCTACCATGGAATAAGGCCACCCTGGTCTACAAAGCCAGTCCAGGACAGCCAACACAGAGAAAGACAGGGGTCTTGAAAAACATAAACAAAAAGTACCAACAAGAGTAGACATCACATTCCTGTTTGTCCACTGCTGTACCCATAATACGTGCTACAAAACATCAAATATACATAGTGCTTAAAAATAATCATTGAAGCTGGACATGGTGGTCTCAGCACTTGTGAGGCAGAGGCAGGCGGATCTCTGGGAGTTTGAGGTTAGCCTGATCTATGAAGTCCAGGACAGCCAGGGCTACACACAGAGAAACAACAACAGCAACCAAAAATAATTGAAAGAATTTATATAGGTTGAGGGTACTTTTTTAAAATAACATTTTTGGAGTAAGGAAAAAAGTAGTCATAGTCAATAATTTAAAAGCGAGTGAGAGGTGAGTATAATAGTAATTTTATCATCATGATAAATTTTAGTAATTGTGGTGGTTTGAATAGGTATGGCCCCCATAGACTCATGGGTTTGAATGATTGGCCCATAGGGAGTGGCACTCTTAGGAAGTGTGGCTTTGTTGGAGGAGGTGTGGCTTTTTTTGCAGGAAGTGCAGTCTCATATATGCTCAAGCTATGCCCAGTATGTCACACACTCTCTTTCTGCTACCTGCAGATTAAGAGGCAGAAGTTTTGGCTTTTCCATCACCATGTCTACCTGCACACCACCATGTTTCCCACCATGATGAGGATGGATGAAACCTCTTAAACGGTAAGCCAGTCCCAAATGAAATGTCTTCTTTTGTAAGAGTTGCCATGGTCATGGTGTCTCATCAGTAATGAAACCCTCACTAAGACAGAAATGGCACAGAAAATTCTAGGTAGAATGTACATGGTGATTGGTAAAGTTTCATCTCTGCCCACACCATTCAAAAGTAAAAGCTTATTTTCAAATGGCTGAATGTACTGTAAAAACCAGTATGGAAGTTTATCAAAAACTGAAAATAGAATTACCACATGAACCAACTATACCACTCTTGGGTATGTACCCCTAAAGAACTGTAAGTTAGCATACACATTTCAGGGATCCAGGAATCCTTTGTTTGTTTGTTTGTTTGAGACAGGTTCTTCTGTATCGATCTGGCTGTCCCAGAACTTGATCTATAGATCTCAGGCTGACCTTGAACTCAGAAATCTGCCTGCCTCTGCCTCCTGAGTTCTGAGATTCAAGGTGTGCACCACCACCACCAGGCCTCAGGAATTGTTTTATGCCTCTGTGCTTACTGCTGCAATATTCCTGACAACCAGGAAATGGAGTTAGCCTAGATATCCACCAACAGACACATGGGCAAAGAAAGCACAGCCCGTATATATAATGGAATGTATGCAGCCATAAAGAAGAAGGAAATCATGACATTTTCAGGTAAATTAATGCAACTGGGAATCTGTTTGCTTATGTTAAGCAAGGCAATTCAAAAATGTTTTTTCCCATATGTGGAAACTGGATTAATAATTATCTATATTTCTGTGTATACATACACACACATATACATATATATACATATGTGTATATATACATATATATGTATGTATATGTGTGTATGTATACACAAATATAGGTAATATGTGCATATGTGCATATATGTGTATGTGTAGAACTTGAAGACTTAGTTACTGTTCTATTGCTATGAAGAAACACCATGCCAAGGCAACTTATAAAAGAAAGCACTTAATTGGGGCTTGCTTACAGTCTCAGAGCGTTAGTGCATGATCGTCATGGCAGGAAGCATGGCAGCAGGCAGGCAGGGATGACAATGGAGCAGCCGCCGAGAGCTCACACCTAATCTGAAAGTTGAAGTGAGAGAAAGAGAGAGGCGGGCCCAGTGTGGCCTTTTGAAACCAAAAGCCCACTCCCAGGGACACATCTCCTCCAACAAGGCCACACCTCCTAGTCCTTCTTAAACAGTTCACCAACCAGGAACCGAGCAATGGTCCTTAATTAGCCCTCTCTTAGCCAGCAGAATTCGTGGAAATGATGTTATAGAAAAACTGTCTCACCCTCCAGCATTCTTATAGCATCTTTTCATTCCCTTGGAATCTTGCCTTAAGACTATGGAGTAAAGAAGATGGGTTAGCATTCTGGAAGGTGAGAGGTCACACCAAGGGTGATCAAGATGACTCAAAACAATCACCTCCAACTTACAGACATGAGAATGAGACTCCCCTAGGCCTTCTGGCTCTGTCAGCATTCCAGCTAAAACCAGCCATTTAAGAGAGCCAAAAGATACCATCGGGGAAGCTGGCAGAATTTAGGAGAACAAAGCTCTGCTGGATGGATGGTTACCCAGAAGACTTGACACACTGTTAGTCCCGATTTCCATGTGACCAATCCATTTCCCTTGTTAAAACAGTGGCTCTGTTACGTCACTGACTCACTGAGGGTCAATCATCAGACTTCCATATAATCACTGTTCCCAGCCATAGACCTAAAGAAGATGATGGACAGAACAAAGGATTTTCAGTGAGGTCTCTGTGACTCTGATCAAGCATGAATGTAAGGATACCTTCAGGGACTGCTTTCTTCCTGAAGCTGGCCACATTTGCTCCCCTAGAACATGAAGTCCGCAAGTCAGAAGCCAGAGGCATCTCATACTCGGAGTGAGGACTGTGGATTCTACACCTGAAATGAACTCAGGATTTCAGTTAGAAGCTCCTTCCAGTGATGTAGGAATGCATCTAAGGATGTTAGATGTCCCTCTGCATGCTCATACTCTGACCCATCCAACTGCAGCATCGGCCATGGCAGCATAGTTTGTGGTCAAAAAGGTTTGCAAAAGGAAAAACAAACAAACAAACAAACAAAAAACCCACAAATGCTAAACAGGAGGACAGATAAGTATGTACCAAATGGGACATGCGACTAAACTTCAAAAATGATTATCATTGAGTAGAATCAAGAGGTTGAAGTCACATAAAGTGTACTACTTATGAAAGTTCAAGCCAGGCATGGTGACACACACCTTCTAGCCCAGTCCTCAGGAGACAGAGCCAGGGGAATCTCTGTGAGGCACAGAGGAGTTCGAGGCCAGCCTGGTCTACAAAGTGAGTTCCCGGACAGCCAGGCTTATATAGAGAAACCCTGTCTCAACACCAGAGAGAGAGAGACAGAAAGAGAATTCAAAATACTCTCAGGTATTTAGGAGGCACTAGTATTAGTAGCTGTATATGCATAGCAGTACAAAATAACACATTTGAGGGAAAGGGTGTCTGGGGAACAGGATTGGTGAGGGGTACACAGGAGCTTTGCATGTGCCTCAGAGATTTGAGAAAAGTACAGAAAATCCAACAACTGCAAAACTAGATGGCAGAAACTACTTTTTGTATTTTATGCTTTAGCATCATAAGTTAAAATGTATATTAAGTTGCCTTTCCCCTTCTTACCAAATATCTTTTCTTTAGTTCAACGTTTTCCCTTTTAATGACTTAGAGTATCTTTATGTAGCCCTAGCTGACCTGGAACTTGCTATGTAGGTCAGGCTGGACTTGAGTTTTTGGTAACCTTCTTGACTTTGCCTTTCAAACACTAGGATTACAAGTGTGGGTTACCACAACCAGGAGACAATAAAGTTTTAAACTGGGACCATGACAGTGCTTCTCAAACTTTCACATTCAGATTGTCAGATCTTGTTAACATCTGTATTTCAATTTTAGAGATCCAGGGATAGGTTAGAGCCTGAGATTCTGCATTCCCAAAGCTTGTAGGACATGTAGAAGCAGCTTGCTCTTGGACCACAATTTGCCTAGTAGCCCACTCAGTCCTTTCCATCTAAATAGTTCTAGGTGTGTTCATGAGTCCCACTGACATCCTAAAGTCAAGGCTTGTATAGATGGTGTTATGAGGGAAGGAAGCAGGAGAAGGGCCTGTACGAACATCAGGGAGCCTGATAGTGAGTCCATCTCCTACATAGATATGGATCTAGCCCTACTCTGCTTCTGGCTCTCTCACATGTAACCCAGGAAGAGGGCTGGAAACCCAGGAAGAGGCAGGTAGGTAGGCATGCACAGAGGAATATTAGGAATATTTAGGTGGCCAGAAATGTCAAAACCTACAAGTTAGAAGGCTGGCAGTTCAGTGTATCTTACAGTTTTTTACTCTAAATCTGAAGAGCATCAGGCTAAACACTGAAGCCATTCTATATGACAGTATTTGGATAGTCTCCTCCTCTTTGTGGGGAACCTCCATGGCTCCGATAAAGGCCTTCAACTAGTTGGACCAGGCCCACCTACAACACTGAGTGTAATCCACTTTAGTCCAAGGCTACGGTCTTCGGTGTTACCTCCATCTTTTAAGGGAACACTCTCGCCCTTAAATGAGTGTTTAATGGAACATCTGAGCATTGTAGTCTAGCCAAGTGAACATATAAAAACGTCCATCATAGGCCCTAGTAGAAGCCCTGGGATGCCGAGTGCAGTGATTCCTAGTTATCAGTGTTTCACACAAGATGCTGCAACCCGCTCCTGTGGGAGCTTCCTCTGGGAGACCCTGGGAGGGGGTTCTCATGAAGTGTTTCAAGGAAAGTACTTTCCTTGAACCTGATGATCATCCCAGACTTTGCTTCATATGCTCTCTGCTGATTTTGCTTCCCATTGTGTCCTGCTATAAATCACACCTACAGAGTCTTATCAGCCTTATCACTGGATTATTGATCAGGGGCAATCTTGGAGGCACCTGCTTATCTTCAGCTGTTCTGATCTGGACTTGACCAATCTTCAGTTTCAGTAACGGCCTCTCCCTGACCCTATACCCCACAGTTTTCCCACTCCTGTTCAGCCACCTCTACAGTATCCGAATCTGCTGTACCATCTCATGCCTCTCATGTACTCCTTGTTACTTGGCCATGCTAACTTCCATGACGCCAAGCCTCAGCATGTTTTGTTATCTAGAGCTGTGGAACAAGCCACCCCCAAAACCTGTGGCTTAGGACAACAACAGATCATCACTTCTCATATCTCTGTGGGTTGTTGAGTCAGGCAGTCCTGCTTCCCAGGTTGGCCAGGAGTTTAGGGTGGAAACTTCGAGCGGCTCCACCCACACAGGTGCTAGCACCAGCTGTTAGCTCAGCTTCGGCTTCCATATGGGGCTTCTATGTGAGATTGGTTGATTATCTTCAGAGAACGATGGGTGGGTTCCAGGAAAAAATTATTCCTAAGGAGCAAGAACACACCAACCTGCAGCTTGCATCAATCAGGTTGAGCTAAGCTAGTGCCGTGGCAAAGCTCAGTATCATCATGGGAGAGGATTACACAAAGAGACTAATGCTGGAGTGTGGAGTTCACTGGAGATCACCAAAGTACAATAGGTCATTTGTTTGAACCTTCTTGTGCCTCTTTATGGCCTTCCTCCGTACTCACCCATTATAGCACTTACCCCATCAGCTTTAAGTAGTAAGTTTGGCTGCAAGAACTGTCCCAGGCTGGAACTCCTTTGAGAGTTAACACCATCTCTCTATTCTCCCTCCATCCCAGTCCTAACCACACTGTCCTAGAAGGGTTCATGATGGAATCGGGGGAGCCATGGTCACCACATAGTTCCCATTTGCCAGACTCAAGCCCTATTGCTACTTCAGTTTGACATTGGAAGTTGAGTAGCCACTAACACGTTTCCCCACACTCCTTAGAGCATGGCAGCCAGGTCCTGTAAATAGATTTCTGGCAGATGGGAAGCATCTAATAATCACTGATGGAATGAATAAACACATTCGTTGAGTCACCTTTCTACATAATCATTTAGATTTTCAAGCATAAATGCATCGTATTTTTTTTTTCTCTTTGCGACAGGGTCTCACCCTGTAGCCTTGGCTGGCTTGGAAGGTACTATGTAGGTCAAGCTGTCCTAGAATTCACAATGATCCAACTGCCTCTGCTTCCTAACATGCTAGGGTTATAATATGTTCTACTGTATCCTGCTTTTCAGTTTCTATTTTAGACATACACTGTGATCAAGTTGAGCAGAAAACACACCTTCATTAGATGAAGCATGTCCATCAAAGTTGTCTTTAGGAGGCTTCTCTGGCCTCTCTTTTTGACTGGTCCCTAGGAACACAGTTTCCCTTGTGTGTCTGGGGAGGAAAAGGACAAGGTTTACTCCACAAATGTGTTCTCTGCTTCCCAGATTCTGGGGTTCTGAGCAGTGGCTCCTAATATAGGCTCTGTCTGGTTCTATAAATAGTCACAGACACATCGTCGGTGGTAACACACTGGAGTGTGGCAATCCATTGTGAACTCAGCTCCTCCCTATTGCAAAATCCTGACTTCATCAGAGAACAGAAGAAGTGAATCATTCCTGTGGAGGGGCTTACATCATTTACTTTTTAAGAACGAGAGCTCGAGAAAGAGAGAGAGAGAGAAGTTGATGTTCTGTGTTCCTCTTTGGAGGCAAGGTTCTCCACCCCTCTGTAGGCACCTTGTCAGCTGTGGGAACAACTTCTTATCTCTTCCAGCTTCTGTGCTTTGACTGCGCGGTTAAAGGGTTTGACCTAGTGGTTATCCAGTACCAAATGGTCAACCCTGAACATAAATAAAAGTAACAAGTAACCTGAGCATGCTATATTTAGGAATATATACATATATGCATACATGTAATAACAACTAATGAAAAAGAAAGAGGCCGAAAATTGTAAAGAGCAAGGCGGGACATATGGGAGGAATTGGAGGGAAAGGAAAGGGAAGGCAGAAACGATGCCATTATAACATCAAAAATGTAATATACTAAAGCTGGGCAGTGGTGGTGCATGCCTTTACCCCCAGCACTCAGGAGGCAGAGGCAGGTGGATCTCTTAGTTCAAGGCCAGCCTGGTCTACAGAGCTAGTTCTAGAATAGCCAAGGCTACACAGAAAAACACTGTCTTGAAAAACCAAATAAATAAAGGAAGAAAAGAAGGAAGGGAGAAAGGGCTGTGAAAACAAAACCAAATAAAAGGATCTTTTTGTTTTATAAATGAGTCTTTGTTGTTACTTTTAAACTTTTAAGCCTTTTTATTGAAAGGCTTGGTATCAGCTCAGGACAACCCAAGACTAAGTTTTCAGCACAAAGGAGATTTATTTGCCCCAGAGGGACAAAGAGAAAAAGACAGGAGATAGAGGTTGAAGGAGAAGCAGAAGGGATCAGGGGAGGGAGGAGAGGAAGGGCGAAGAACTGCCTCAGGATACAGAGGGTACTGTGGCTCAAAGGGAACTGGTTTACAAAGGTAAAGGGGGGAACCCTGCCTTAGGATACGGCGTTAATTTTAATTGGGCATGTTAGTTAGGTGAGCCAAAGGGTGCTTTTGATTGATGGACTTCAATACTTTGATAGCTGGACCTACCAAGTAAGCCTCAGGGAGAGGAAGTGGCCAAATAAGGGACTAGACTTTGGGAGATAGCTTTAGGGATGTAATCTAATGTTTTCTTTGTTTTGTAGCAAGGTAGAGGGTGGTTGATTAAATAAAACAGAATGAGCTAATGGAAAGAGGAAGCTACATTATATAAATGCAGGTTTATCGGGAGCAGGGAGGGAAGGGGCAGGGGTAGGAGAGCATGTACTGCTCTGGTGGGGGTGGGACAGCGGAGAGCAGGAACTGGGGAAAGGGGGAGAAAGGGCGGGAAAGGGAACCAAGATATTATATAGTAAGGGACCTCTGGGAGAGAAATTCTGTCCCTAGGTGGAGGGCAGGGTAGACAGCTAAGACCTGCAGCAGGTAGGTACTTTAACAGAGGGAACGGGAGAGAAGAGCAAGGCCTTCCAGAGCCATGCTTGCCATGGTCAGGCTGGCTAGAGTCCCCTCAATTATTACGGGCAGTGGGACACATTGTTGTGAATACGGTCTGCAGACAATTTTAGGGGGTCAGCTCTCTCCTTCTATCTTCCTGGATTTCCATGATTGGTCAGGTCCTTAGGTTTATGTGGTAAGCACCTCTGCTGGCTCAGCCATCTCACCAGCCCTTGTTTTTGTTTCAATAAATGAACTGACATTGTTTTCAGCAGGCCAGCTCCCCCTTGGTTCTCACAAGTGCATTTCATCCAACTCAGGATCCAAACTAACTCTGTTGAAATTGGCCTGGCCTGTCTATGCTTTTATTGAATAGCACCTGGTTTATTTTTAAATTCTGGGTTTCTAGCCAGGCTGTGGTGGCACATGCCTTTAATCCCAGCACTTGGGAGGCAGAGGCAATTAGTCTTGTGTTGGAGACCAGCCTGGTCTATCAGGACAGCCAGGGCTACACAGAGAAACCCTGACTCAAAATAAAATAACAAATGCAAAACAAATAAACAAATATGCTGGGTTTCTATTTATTTATCTAATTTCTGTTTTAATTTTTGTAAGCATTGTGCCTGCATGGGTATCTGGTGTGAAGGTGTAAGAACTCCTGGAGCTGGTGACAGTGGTGAGCTGCCATGTTGGTGCTGAGAATGGAGCCTAGGCCCTCTGCAAGGGCAGCCAGTTCTTTTAACCCCTGAGCTATCTCTCTAGCCACATATCCAGTGTTTCCATAACCTAGTTATATCACACTTTCTAGTCCCCAGTAGTCACTACCACTACCTCCTGTCTCATTCACAGCTATGCTATGTCAGGACTTCTGTGGAGCGGTGAGATTTCTGTATCTTAATTTTTATGGCTTTTTAAAATATATATGTGGTAAAACGTACAAAGACCTACAAAGAATGACTTGCTCTTGCTATAGACCTAGGAAGAAGAAGGGCTAAAAAAGTAGCTCTTGGTTTTTGGCATGAGTCTCCTTTTATGCTACACTTTGGTGAATCATGTTCCTGTAGCTTTGGCTGAATTACTAAATGTGTGTGCAACTGGTAGCTAACTCTGCGGAATCTACAAGCATCTGCTGGGTGGATTTCCTAATGATGGAAATTGTGTAATGGCAAGTCCTATGACCTTTCCTCTCTGCCCTCTCAGACAGTCCTCAGAGGCAAAGCTCAGACTCTGATCTCATCAGCAAACCTTACCTTTGGAGAGAGGAACATATTCTTTTGCCTGATACTGTTTCTCCTTCCTAGCAAACAGTTTTGCTTGAAAACTTTTTCCATACAAAATCTACACAGCAAAACTAGGGGGAGTGGTGCATGCCTGCAATCCCAACACTTGGGGAGGCAAAGGCAGGTGAGTTTGAGGCCAGCCTGGTCCAGGATAGCTAAGGCTACACACAGAGAAAAAAAAAAAAAGACACACCCTTATCACATACCTTTAATCCCAAAACAATGAAGGTAAAGTTAGTTTGTAGAAGGAAGCAGTAAGGTGGGAGTTCTTTCATGAGTTCAGGGCAGGTCAGCAGAGGAAGTTGAAGCCAAAGAATGAGAAGGAACCAGAAGATTAGAATAGGTTGCTAGAGTTAGTTTAAGGCCAAGCAGAGCAAATCAGTCAGAGGCTGAGAGAAGCCAGTTTGAATCAGTCAGCTTGGAGAGGAGTGTGAGCCAGAACAGTGGAATTGAATGAACCAGCCAGAGTTCAGAATGAGCTAGAAAGAGTGAGCTTATTCAGAAGAAAGTCCCAGAGGCTTAAAGCATTCTAGGCCTAGATTAGATTGTTCAGAGGCTAGAAGCTTCCAGGACTAGGTTAGCAGACAGACTCAGTAAGCCTCTGAGACAATTATTTCAGGTGAATAAAAGATACTTTAATAGATACTCTATTTGCCATCCCACCCCCACCCCCAGGAAAAATAGTCTTGAGCTACTCAAGGTCTGGTTCAAATGTTTTATCTGCTATCTGTTTTTTTTTTTATTTATATTTATGTAATAGCACCCATCTCAGTTGATCGGTTTGCCTTCCTCTCCTCTACATCTCTCAACTCCAACCCTATCAATCTATGTTTATTGAATCAAATATGTTAGAGAGGTTCATAGAAGACTTCCTGGGAACAATATACATCCAATATTTGGGCTTTATTTGGTTTTCCTAAAATTGAGCTTGGACAAAGTTTACTCTCTCTCTCTCTTTCTGTCTCTCTGCCTTTGTCTCTGTCTCTCCCTCCCTCTCTCTCTCACATACACCTCCTCTCTGAAAGACAATATGCTACTGTGTTTAGTGACAAAGGGAAAATTTCCCTCTAACTTCTTAAGGTGCACAGCACCTATTTCAGTAGAAAAAATATGCATATAGGTACACAGCATGCATGGGGTAAACTGGAGTGTGATGATCTAGCTTCAGCAAAGGTTTAGAAGTCTATAAACCTTCACAAACAGGGAAGGACATACCGTAGATAGTTTGGGGAAGATGGGAGGAACTGGAAAGCCTGATCTGCTGACTGCAGAAGGGAAAATATGTCAAAATGCAAAATAGTCAAACAATCTCAATAGTCCAGACTAGGGGGAGGAAAGAACTGAAAAGGATGTCAGGTTGGGGGGGGGCGGGGGAGTAGGGGTGTATGTGTGTTTCTGTGGGGGAGGGGAGTAGGTGTGTGGGGGGGAGGGTGTTTGGAATGTGTTTTTAATCCCAGCTACTTAGAATGCTGAGAGAGGAAGCTTCTGAGGATGAGACCCTGTCTCAGATTGGGGACACGACCCAGGTGGTCCTCCTGCTTATCTAGCATGCACACATCCTGGGTTTGAGCCCCAGGACTATGTAAAACTAGGTGTGGCAAGTTTAGGGCCAGCCTAGGCTACACAGGACCCTGTCTGAAGACAGAGAAGACAGATCTTGCTTCACTTTTAAAGATATACATTTGAGCCAGGTATAATGGCGCACACTTTTGATTCCAGCAGTCAGAGGCAGAGGCAGGCAGATCTCTGCGAGTTCATAAGGTCAGCTTGTTCTACAAAGTGAGTCCAAGGACAGCCAAGGCTACACAGAGAAACCCTGTTTCAAAAAAGCATAATAATAAGTTAAACAAGTAACAAATAAAAATATACATTTGGGGCGTGGAGAGATGGCTCAGCATTTAAGAGTACCCTTTCTCAAAAAAACAAAACAAAACAAAAAGCGAAATGATAGAAATAACTTATATAATGAGCCGAAATATATTTAACATTAAATCTCAAGTATTTAAAACTATCTCCACTCTGTCCAAAGTATTGCCACTTTGATATGTAAATTATGCAATAATTGTTAGTGAGCTCTCTTACATGTTCTTCTGTGTAAGTCTGTGGGTTCCACTGTCGGGTTTTGTTTGTTTGTTTTTACGGGGTTTCTCTATGTAAGTTCTCTATTTAAGCTGTGAGTTCCTGACTGTCCTAGAACTTGCTCTGTAGACCAGGCTGGCCTCGAACTCACAAAGACACACCTGCCTCTCAAGTGCTGAGATTAAAGGCGTGTACCACCTCGGGTACCATCGTTTATTTTATAGTCACAACACATCTCCATTTGGTTACTAAATTTTTGTTGAAAATAATCTGTTTTTGGATTTCATTAAATTTCAGGTTGAAAAATAGATTTACCTCCCTAGTGGTTTACAAACACACCTGAGCCAAATACCAGGATTTTTTTTCATTTTCTTTCTTTTTTTCAACTAATACTAGTTTTTTATTTTTAAACAAACAGAACAAAACCACTTTAAGAAAAATTTTTCTTTTTCCATTTCATTTTTTTATGTGCATTGGCGCTTTGCCCTCCTATATGTCTGTGTGAAAATGTGTGATCGCCCTGGAACTGGAATCACTGACAGTTGTGAGCTGCCGTGTAGATACTGGGAATTGAACCCCGGTCTTTTGGAAGGTCAGCCAGTGCTCTTAACTGCGGAGCCATCGCTCCTGCACTAAAGTAACATGTTTGTTTCCGCATTTGTGTGTGAGCACCAGCGAAGTCAGGAGACAACTTGAGGGAGCTGGCTCTCTCCTTCCACCAGATGGGTCCTAGGAACCAAACTCCGGTTCTCAGTCTTGGCCGCTGAGCCATCTCACCGCCTCTCCCTCGCCTTTCACAGAAAGAGGCCCGTGTTTCAGCCGGCCTTGGAGTTGTTCTGTAGCCACGGGTGACCTTGGAAATCCTAACCTCCTGCTTCCTCTCCCCTCAGCAGTCCCGGAATTGCACGCACACACCACCATGCCCAGTTCATTTGGGAGTTTTGAGACTCCCGACTCAGGGCCCCTGGCAGATTAGACAAGCCTCTACAACTGCATACCTCAGCCCCTCAAATATCAGTCTTGAATTAAGCAGCCCCACCCTGACCCCCTTACCCTTTACCTATTTCCCTGATTTTGGGAAATAGATAAAGGTCTAACAGAGGTCAGACCAAAGGTCATTGTCTAAGTTCCCGGATTACAGTCAAACTATGTCGGTTCTCTGAAGAGTTCAATGCTCTATTTTAAAACTTCAAGTCAAAACAGGTCTCAGGTTAGGGAGAGAGAAGTCTATGGTAGCTGCTATTGCTCCTGGCTGGAGAGCATCACTCACACACACACACAATAAAAAAAAAAAAAATTTGAAAAAAATTTCCCAAATATTTTCATGAGATTTTTTGAGGATATATATATATGTATATATAAACATGCAGATATATATAACATATACATATATACATTATATGTATGTATATGTATTAAATATATATGTATTATATACAATATACATATGTATTATTATATGTATTAAATATATAATACACACATATAATCAAGTTTTTGTTTTGTTTTGTTTTTCAAGTCAGGATTTCTCTGCGTGTAGCCCTGGCTGTCCTGGAACTCTCTTTGTAAACCAGGGAGGCTTGGAACTCACAGAGACCCGCCTGCTTCTTCCTCCCAAGTGCTCGGAGATTAAAGATGTGCACATCACTTCTGGCTAGTTTTATATCTTGTAAAAAATTTTTTAAATAGAAGTATTCACAAAAAGTCAATTTTAAGGGTTTGCTCCTAATTTTTTTTTTAAGAAAAAAGTTATGAAGAGTGCCACAAGGTGGCACTAAAATGTAGTGAAAATTCCGTATCTGGTGTGGTCTAGTGGGGTGTGATTTACAAGAAGCCCCTGGGGGAAACAGAAACAACAGCCAAACCCACAAAACAAACAAAGGGCAAATAAATTAGGCTGCAGACTAGAAATGGGTTAGTCCCCTCCTGTTTGAAAGATAACTTCTTTATATTTTCTTAATATTTGAATCTCGCGCTGATACGGTATGTTATTCGCCATACAGTGAATCTATATATTAACAACATTTTGAGAATGACCTCTCTTTTAGAAGAACTAAATCTAGACATTACCTTGCTGTGAAGGTGAATTTTAGAGGGTGAGACAGAGGGAGATTATAAATCCCATCCCCTAGTTTGGAAAAGTTGATTCCCTAAGCAGTGAGGTCTTCCTTGCAGGGAGCAAAGTGTTGTGGGTGAGAAACCGCACCCCATGAAGAAGTCGCTACAGAATGAGATTTTCGTCCTTCTTTACGTTGGCATAATTTGCCTGCTTTGTATTTTTAGCAATTATTTCAATACAGAGATGTGAGCTTGGGACACCCCATATAAATAGGTCTGGAAACCAGGACGCGAGTGGACTTAATCCTGCTTCCTTATTGTCTGTATTTAAGTCTTTTAAAGAACCGCATGGCACAAAGCTCTGCTTCATATTTTCTTAATATTTGAAGTTGAAGGTCACACACAGGCAAGATTCCCAAGCTATATTAAGACCAAGGAAAGCAATGCTAACAATACAGCCATAAAAAGTTTTGACTGAAAGGAGAAAAATATGTGTAGATACAATTTTTCCCCTAACAGGCATGCACACTTGTGTGTGTGTATGTGTGTGTGTATATACACTGACTTCCTAAGCCAATGGCAAAACAAACTGTTTGCCAGTTCCTTGGGTCTGGAAAACTAACACAGAAGAAAACAAAAGGCTGGGAGGTAATCCAGGGTGAAGGAAACCCAGCTTTTCTGGTCTTTGAGTAAGTTGTTCCCTCTGAGATGGGCTCTAGTGGCAATAATGGAACATTTGGTTTGATCACATCTGTACAACTACATAGAAACCCTAACACTGGAAGGACATGTGAAAACACTGGCTGACCGTACTGGCTTGGTCAGATTATAGCAGAATCTGGCGTTGAAGTAAGAACTAAAAAGTTCCACTTTGAGAATTTGGGTTAGCTCTCCAAAGTTTACCCCTCCCCCCCACCTCTGTCTCACTCTGTTGCATAGACTGACCTCCAACCCCTAGACCCAGAAGATCACCCCCTGAGCCTCCTGTGTGGTTGGGAGGACAGGTGGGCAGGTCTGCCATGGCACCGACCACCTACTGATTCTTGCAAAGGGCCAGGCATAGTGCTAGGTCTTCAGATTCTAAGAGGACATCCTGGCCCTCAGAAAATTCACAGGATGGAAGACTGAGAAATGGGTAATAACCTCATCATGCCATGGTGGGGCAGTTCCTCTACCCTAGATATAGTTTTCTTAGCCTAGCCCTCCACGAGGGACCCCAGTTTGAATTTCAACTATCTTTCAGGTGTTTTGTTCAAACAGTCTCTCTTTCCGTGACTCCCCATGCTGCTTTCTGTCCCTTCTATCTTTCTATCTTTTGTTTGTTTTCTTTTGTTTTTTCGAGACAGGGTCTCTCTGTGTAGCCTTGGCTGGCCTGGACTCACTTTGTAGACCAGGCTGGCCTTGAACTCACATTGATCAGACTGCCTCGGCCTAGGATTAAAGGCGTGAGCTACCATGCCCAGCTCCCTTCTATTTCTTAAAATGGACTGCCTTAGATCCCTTAAGATAGGAAGGAGTTGGTGTTGTCCCCTGCAGAACCGACCAACACATGAATTAAGGCCTGGTGTTATAACTAGGAGTTCTGTCCATTGCACAGTAACCGTGTGCCCACCTGCAGGTCCCCACTTTCCCAGCTTCAAGCTCGATGAGAGTTGTTGGGGTGCATGTTTTTTCTTGCACAGTGTACTTCAGGTAGCCCTCTGGCTTCAGGACTAGAATCAAGATATGATGTGGTAGAGCTGGGTGCAGGCTGCCTCCCCAAGATGGATGACTTCTCCGGGGAGTGGCCCGCACCCCTCTTTCCTTTGTCCTAAGGCTGTGCTTCTCCTAGATTGTTTCTCTTATCTTCCTCACCCGGGAAGTTCAGGCCCTGAAGAACAGAGCCTGGAGGGGGACTCACCCAGGCCTACTCAATCTGTTAGGCTCTCCCTGTGAAAAGACTGCCTCTGGGAGAGTACAACGGCGCGGCCCGGAGCAGAAGAGGGGTTCAGGGGTTCGTCACCTAAAGTAAGAAAGAAAGAAACCGTTGGCTCGGAAACAGAAGTGTGCATGGGTGTCTGTTTAAGTAAAAACAAAACCACACAGAAGGCGCCGCCCCTCCCCCACGGGTTTGAGCACCCGCGCGGAGTTCGCTCGGAAGCTAGGTAAATCTGAAGCCGCGGGAGTAGCCAACTCTCCCCCTACCCCGACCCACACCCCGAAAGTGCGGCTGGTCTCCGAACTGCCCGCCCAGACCCAGAGGGCTCCGGGCTGCCTGCCCCCGCGCCCAGAGTGGCTGCGACGAAGGCAGGCGGGGACCTGGCGGCCACAAAACCCCACGGGGCGGGCCACCGCGCAGACTCCGCAGTCGCCACCTCTCCCAGCCCGGCGGACAGGGCCGTCAATCAGGCTCACCGCGATCCTCCTCCGGCCTGCGGCGGGCGGCCAATCGGAGGCATGATCCGCAGCGATGAGCTCAGCCCGGCGGCTTCCCATTGGATGGCTATATTAAGAAAGTGGCCGGACTCTTTAAATAGCGGGCGCTAGGGCCGCAGCCCGCATCTGCCACCGCAGTCGTCTGCGCCCGTGCGCCCTAGGTCTGGAGAGAACCCGCCCGGGCAAAGAAGCTAGGCCGAGTCCGTAGCCCCAGCCATCGCCTCGCACAAAGCAGCGCAGCTCCGGGACGGCGGAGGGAGGACCGCAGCAGCGCCCGGTAGCAGCGCGGGGACACGCTCCGCGCCCCTTATGCCCGCGCGCCCCTGCCGAGCCAGCCGGAGCGCCCCGAGAGAACGCACCTCCGCGGGGTCCCGGCGCTGTTAGCGAGCGCGGCGCGCGGCCGCGGGAGGGCGAGGAGCGGCGAGCAGGGAGCGGGACGGCGGCGAGGCGCTCGCGGGCCCCTCTTGCTGCCGGCGCCCGGCGAGCTCATGGCGGCCATCCGCAAGAAGCTGGTGGTGGTGGGCGACGGCGCGTGCGGCAAGACGTGCCTGCTGATCGTGTTCAGTAAGGACGAGTTCCCCGAGGTGTACGTGCCCACCGTGTTCGAGAACTATGTGGCGGACATCGAGGTGGACGGCAAGCAGGTGGAGCTGGCGCTGTGGGACACGGCGGGCCAGGAGGACTACGATCGTTTACGGCCGCTCTCCTACCCGGACACCGACGTCATCCTTATGTGCTTCTCGGTGGACAGCCCGGACTCTCTGGAGAACATCCCCGAGAAGTGGGTGCCCGAGGTAAAGCACTTCTGCCCCAATGTGCCCATCATCCTAGTGGCCAACAAAAAAGACCTGCGCAGCGACGAGCATGTCCGCACGGAGCTGGCCCGCATGAAGCAGGAGCCAGTGCGCACGGATGACGGCCGGGCCATGGCGGTGCGCATCCAAGCCTATGACTACCTCGAGTGCTCGGCCAAGACCAAGGAGGGCGTGCGCGAGGTCTTCGAGACGGCCACGCGCGCCGCGCTGCAGAAGCGCTACGGTTCCCAGAATGGCTGCATCAACTGCTGCAAGGTGCTATGAGGGCCGCGCCCTGCCTCCCGCCCCTGCCAGCGTGGCTCCCCCTCCTTGGCCCGGTTGCCCACGAGCCGGGAGAAAGGGAGACCCACGCCTCCAAGGACACCACCAGACTGCCTGACATCTGCTGGTGGCTCTGGCTGGTCACGCTGAGAATTAGCGTGGGCACCAAGCTCCCCCTTCCCAGTGTCTGTGTGTGTCCAGCTTTGTGGCACAGGCCTGGGCACCCCGCTGAGTGCCAAGGGGTTCCTGAGCATCCTTTTCTAAAGAGCCAGGCCTCAAAGTGTGGTTGTGTGTGTATGTACGACTCCCTACATCCCCACCCCAGTCTAGCCCCACCCCCACTTCTGGTTTCCCCAGGGGCACGCCGAGTGGTCGCACCCCAGCAGATGTTCGCTTGTAAACCAGCGAGCCAGTACTGTCCCTCCATGTCTGTAACATAGACCCCTGGAATCACGGGAGGGGAGGGCTGGGGAGGATGGGGATGTTACATAAATACAGATTTTATTTTCGGAGGCAGAATGGTATTGTTTAATGGTGGTGAGTGGTGTGACCAGGGCCCAAGAGCAACTCCTTTCCCAGGCTGGGTCAGCTGCCTGCCCATCGGAGCATGAACTGGACTTGGCCATCTTTCCACACCCTGGGGAAGACATTTGCAACTGACTTGGGCTTGAGAGGAAGCAGCTCCCAGAGTCTCCTGGGCCAACCCCCAGCGAACCTCCATTTCGCAGCGGATCCATGGTGTGCTGTGGGGTCACTTTTGCCATAAGCGAACTTTGTGCCTGTCCTACAAGTGAACATTGTTCAGTCCAAGAAACTATTGTTACTGAATTTATTTAAAGGCTGAAGCTTTTTTTGTTGTTGATGATGATGAAAGAATTCTTTGCACAATTGTCTCATTGTTTGACACTCAGTGCACTTGTCATTTGCATAAGACAGCATTCTGACCACACTTGTATGCTGTAACCTCATCTACTTCTGATTTTTTTTTAAAGTATAATGACTTTAAGGAGATTTAAAAAAGAAACACTAATTTTTGCTTTGTTTTCTTGAAAAAAAGTGTCAACACTGTTGTGATTTTTATTTGTGTAGCTTACGCACACTTTTGATAAAGGAAGGCAACACACATTGGGGTTTATTTAAACCTTTCCCCCACCCCCACAAGACAGTCTCCATCTATGTGAAATTTTCTGTACATTCTGTGTACAGAGCAGAGAAAAGCCTCCTGCCCTTTGCCCCCTCCCCCATTCCCAGCCCGGTGGTACTTCTACTAAATTGTCTTGTTTTTGTTTTATTTTTTTTAAATAAACTGACAAATGACAAAGTGGTGAGCTTATGATGTTTACATAAAAGTTCTATAAGCTGTGTATACAGTTTTTTTATGTAAAATTAAAAGACTATGATGATGACGTTTGTAAATGGCTCCTGTGACTCAATAGTGTCATTGCAAATATCCGAATTTGGGATAAGGAAGGAATTCTCACAGAGCCCTTTCCTGGCGGTGACTCTATGTCCCCTATAGAGTAAATATTGTCAGTGAGCCTGCACCTTTTAGCGGGTTGGGTGACCCAGAGAGGCCAGGTTGCTCCAGTCACATTCCCCTCAGGAGGGTAAGCCTGTCACTCAGACACGCAGAGTGTACTAATTATTGTGGATTTAGTCCCATTAGGTGAGGCCAAAGGTCTTTGTTTGACTTCATCTAAAGATCTTTAAAAAGTGTCTGGAATTTATTCTGGGCTGTTTCTTCTTTGGCTTTGACAATGAGAAAGATGGTCATTTGTGAATGTTAAACAGATGATTCTTTTTTGTTTTGTTTTGTTTTGTTTTTGTTTTTAGGGGGTGGTTAACCACACGTGTAGACCAGGCTGGCCACTTAAGAGATGGAGTTTAGCCGTGGGTGGTGGTGTAGACCCTTAATCCCAGCAGAAGCAGGTGGATCTCTATGATTTTGAGGACAGCCTGGTCTACAGAGTGAGTGCCAGGCCAGCCAGGGCTACACAGAGAAGCCCTGACTTAAAAAAACCAAAGGGTAGGGGGAAGAGAGAAAAGGAAAAAAGGGGGGGAGGGAGTAGACACCCCCCCCCCCCAGACTAAGCTGGTATCTCTGGGGAAGGGAATGTGTGTCTGGAACTCTTGAGTGGGAGCTGGGGGGGGGGGTGTGAAATGAGCTGGTTCTTTTATGATAGAACTTTTGCCTGAATGTTTCCAGAAGGAACCCATAATACTTTATTCTAAGGACGGAGAATGGCCCACAGACAGCAGGCTGGGTGCCTGAGTGCTGGATACTTAAAGCGGGAGCAGCCTGTGTTTGAAATGCAATGCTGAGGCCCCCTGACCTCAGACAGGCTTCCTTCTGCAGAGTGCCCTAGCTACACAGGCTGGCTTGCTCTTGCGAGACCACACTACAACCCTGCTTTAGATGGGAGGGCTCAAACCTGCCAGCTCTGAGAAGTTTCCAGGGAAGGGTGCCAACGTCTCCCATCTACTTCAGGGTTGTGTCGTTGTTTTGTTTTTGTTTGTGGAAGCATTGCTTTCTGGGTTCTTAGTGCTGGGTTGCTACCCTCTCCACCCCTCCGCCTCCACCCTGGGTCCAGGCTGGGTAGGCCTCCTTTGAAGTTGCTTGCTTCAAAGCTGAGGCTTCTGTTTCTTTGTCTTCCCTCAGACTCTGAAGCACTTCTGGGAGCTCAGAAAAACCTGTCTGTGGTGACCTTTCACCCAGTTAAGCATTCAGGAACAGGGCCTCCAACTGTGCAGGGCGAGGGCCCACTGGCCAACAGTGGGGGATTGTTTGGGCTCTCCCAGGAGGGCAGAGCCATCCAGGGGTGCAAAACTTACTCCTCCCTTAGTTCCGCTCACCTTCATCTTTCTTTTCTTTTCATCATGAAGACAAATCTTGGCATTGAAAATCAGAGTGTTTACTTGCACATTTCAGAGCCGGAGTCCTTCGGTACCAGGGAGTACAGGACTCTGTTGGGGAAGCACTTAGGCTTGGGCCAAATGCCCAGAACTTAGCTCTGCAGCCAGCTATCTGAGAGCCTGGAGACCCAGCCTCCTGAAAAGGCCCATTCTAGATCTGTAGCCTGTGCAGATCTGCCTGGTACCTAAAGCTGTTTTTCATGTTTGTGGGAAGCTCAACAACCCAGGCACGGCAGCCTGAGTTCCGCTTGCTTTAAGATTCAGGGCACTTATACTGTTCCGCTCCTGCCAGAACACACTCATTTTTGTTACATCAGGACCCAACTGGAAAATATAAAGATGAATTGCTGTAGGCTGGAAAATCAATTAAGAAAAAGAGGTAAAACATCTGGTGCTATTCTTAGGGATATGAAAATTCATTTTGCACATTTAAAATAAATGTGTTGAGTTCATTTAACTGCCAGTTGAACTGTTTGGTTTTTATTTTTTTTTTTGGAAAATAGTGGTGGTGGGGAGTTTCATTGATCCTGGGCATTTTACAGTAAGGAGCATTGTCTAGAATTCGCCTTTAATCTTAATCTTAGTTCAGTCTGTATTGGAAAGTCCACTTCCACATGTGTTTTAGTAGGCTTAAGCCGGGGATTTTTAAATTTCAGTGTGACAGGAATCATACGCTGAGCTGGTTAAATCACAGGCTGGTGCTAAAGTCAGCCTCAGAGTTTCTGATCTTGTAGGTCTTAGTGGGGGTGTGAGAGCAGAGATTTCTGGCAAAGTTCTAAGTGACATTGATGCTATGGGGTTGGGGGCTACACTTTGAGCATGAGTGGCCTAGAATAAAGGAGTGTACTCGTCACCGTAGAGAGTGAGGAATTGGCTTCCATACTAGAGTGAACCAAATTCTGGTATGTCCTACATGACTTTCTTCCCTGGAGGGGGTCACAGAAAGGAAACAGAACACCTGTTTCATTCCAGCATCTGCTTTGTTAGTCCCAATGGGGAATACAAGAGCAACTGGAGGCTGTCCTTGCCCTCACCTGGATCAGGAATCCTCTGATGGAGGTATCCGGGCAGGGAGAACAGGGGCCCAGAGCAGCGGTTCATACATTTGTCTTGACCGTTGGGAAAGATGTCATGGAGGAAGTCATTTGAGTAGAGTCTTAAAGCGGGAGTGGGTGAAGTGTAGGTGGAAGAAATGTTGGTGTTTGAGGGTGGGAGGATGGGCAACTGGGCCAGTAACACTTTGGTGAGTTGTCCAGCTTTTTTTTTTTTTTTTGTCACTACTGTGTGTAGCCCCTCTGGCACGTTTCTTCAATCAAGCTTCTACTCTGGCCTCCCATCCAGAGCCCAGGGTTCTACCGGTAGGCCAGAGGAGAAGGTGCTTGCTGATTATTTCAATTTTTTCTCTGTGTTTTTCAAGAATGTGGTGCAGACATGAGCTATTTTTGAAAAACAACAACAACAACAACAAAAACAGAACAACAACACAACAGCAACAAAAAACTGTGCTCCTGGGAAACAAACCCTCAGTTCACTAAAGCAATGAACACAGAGGCACCTTGTGACTCAGTTTCTTGGATATTTACCACATTCCTTGGTTCACCTACAAGGCTAGAGAAAGAACCTGGATGCCCAGACTGTGTCCCCAACTCTCAACAGTCCACATAAAGGGTAAGAGTCTAGAGGACTCAAATCATTCTTTCGTATTTATTCTCCTCCCTTCCCCCCTTGAGATAGAACCTCATATGGCCCAGGCTAGCCCTGAACCAGCTATACAGTGGAGGATCACCTTGAACTTCTGATCCTCTTGATGCTGCCTTTTGAATGCTGGGACTAAAAGTATGCTTGTACTACCATGCCCTGGTTTTGTGGTGTTTGAACGGAAGGCCTTATGCATGGTAAGCAAGCATGCTACCATGTAAGACACATCAATGGTCCTTTCACCCCCACCCCCCAGACAGGGTTTCTCTGTGTGTAGCCGTGGCTGTTCTCGACTGGCTTTGTAGACCAGGCTGGCCATGAACTCACAGCGATCCTCCTGCCTCTGCCTCCTCAAGTGCTGGGATTACAGGCGTGTGCCAGTGCACCTGGCTCATTTTGTTTATTCTTGTGGTCAGCAAAATATCTGTTGTTAGCTGGAAGACTCTAGGCTAAGCACCATGCAAGGAGCTTGGTGTGCAGTAAATAGACTTCATCTCTCTTCCCATAAAGAATATTCCATCTAGTATCACGTCTGAACAAGCAATAATAGTAACACTAGCTAGGACTGATGGACTGCACCCAGTATTATTCTAAGTCCTTTGTTTTGTGATTTCACTTAATTCTTTAAGTATTAATTTATTTAATATCTATGATTACATAGCAAATTACTCCAAAACTCAATGGCTTGGAAAACCACTTATTGGCTCAGAGTTTCTATAAATCAGGAATTCAGGCACAGTTTAACTGTGTTTTCTGGCCCAAGCTTTCTTGCAAGGCAGAAATCAAGTGTGCTCATGATCATAAAAGTTCTAGAGATTGGAACCCAAGCTGTCTGGCTTCAGGACAGAAATCTATGGCAGGATTATGATTTGAGAATGGTAAAATTGACTGAAGTGTTGAGGATAAATTGTGTGAGTGTGTGTGTGTAAGCTTTTGAGGAAGACATTGCCTTGGTCAAGGCACTGATGAGAGCCTGGACATGGGAAAATAGAGCAGATTGGAGACAGGAAGGAGAAGCTGTGAGTCTCTTGGTGAGAGTCATCATGGCGGCACTCAGGACTTTGGCATAGGTAAGTCTGAGAATGCCAGTGCCATTATTTAAGCCACAAATAAGAAGAGATGAGCAAATTTGGGTGAAGGGTGTAAGAGAGACGAGAGACATATTGAGTTTGGTTTTCTACATATTGCAAACTGGAATATCTTTGGAAATGACCACTGTCCTTAACCTCCTGTACCAGACTAGAGTTCAATCTTCAGGTCATATAGAAAATTTTTGTGGATAAGAACAGAGTCTCTGAATCAAGGACTTTAGTGGTTGTCCTAGTTAGGGTTTCTAACTGCTGTGATAAAACACAATGACTGATGCAGCTTGGGGAAGAAAGGGTTTGTTTAGCTTATACTTCCAGCTAACAGTCTATCATTGAGGGAAGTCAGGGCAGGAACTCAAACAGGACAGGAGCCCAGAGGCAGGAGCTGATGCAGGGACCATGGAAAGGTGTGCTTACTGGCTTGCTCCCCATGGCTTGCTCAGTCTGCTTTTTTATAGAACCCAGCACAGGGATAGAACCACTCACAATGGGCTAGGCCCTCCCCCATCAATCATTAATTGAGAAACTGCCTTACAGCTGGATCTTTTTCTTTTTTTATATTTATTTATTTTTATATCAATCACAGGTTAGGTATTTTGCATCCCAGGCGTAGCCCCCTCCCTCATT
>CM053755.1:25937391-25952427 GCA_028658305.1 Pachyuromys duprasi
GGCATTTTCTCAGTTGAGGCTCCCTCCTTTCAGAAAACTCTAGCTTGTGTCAAGTTGACATAAATCCAGCCAGCACAATGGGACACCTTTCCTAAGAAGCTGATTTTAGGACAGGAAGTGTGATCCCGGGAAGTGGACCTAGAACAGCAGGGAAAAGGGGGAACCCTCCCCTTCTCTGAGAAAACATTCTAGATGGATGGAAGGGTGTTGAACAGGTATGAGGAAGGCAGGTCTGGTGGCTAATTTCAGTTGTCAACTTGATTGGATTGAAAAACCACCCAGATCATTAATGAGCCTTCCCTTTCCGTGTGTCTGAGAGGGCTTTACTGGAAGAGGAGTAACTGATGTGAGAGGACCTGGCTTTCACTGGTGAGTAGTATCATTCCATGGGCTGGGCTGTGTCCTAAACTGGATTATGCCACCCCTGGGCAGGGTGTCCATGGGATGAAGGAGAGTCATGGCTGCAATTTTCTTAGGGGTTTGTGTGTGTGGGGGGGGTGTTGTTTGTTTGTTTGTTTTTGAGACAGGGTCTCTCTGTGTAGCCCTGGCCGTCCTGGAATTCTCTCTGTAGACCAGACTGGCCTCAAACTCATAGAGATCTGCCTGCCTCTGCCTCCCAAGTGCTGGTGTTAAAGTTGTGTGCCACCACAGTTTGGGCATAGGTTCTGAAGACTGGATTTAGGCCCTCATGGTTGTTTAGAAAGAACTTTACTAGCTTTCTATCCCTAGCTCCATAATCTTCATCTTCATCATCATCACTACCACCACCACCAGCAGCAGCAGCACTACAACTGCTATATTACTGTGCTGGAGATTGAGCTCAGGGCCTGATGCATGCTAAGCACGAGCTACATCTGCAGCCTAAATCAATTCTGTGCTAAGGCCAGGCTTTGCACCTGACAATACCAACGGAGAAAAGGCCTTCTTCTCTGAACCCCACCTCTAGGAAAAGTGTATGATGTAATCAACCCAGCCAGGTCTCTGGGGGAACAATGCCAGAGCTCCTGAGCCAGACAGCAGCAATGTGTTTCCAGGGCTGAGAGCCACCTGCACCGGATCACTTGGGTGGCTGCGCGTGCTCAGCTGTCACACCTGGGGTTTCACTTCAAGTTTCAGAGGAAGGTGGGCAAAGATCTGGGTTCTTGCTTGACAGCTTGGCAGAACTAAGCCTGTCTTTCCATCTCAGAATTCACCCACTGAAGGTGCAGTTGTGAGGGCCGGGATGGCAAGCCTCTGACTTTAATGGCTGTTATCTCTCCTTACAAACTAATAGTCAGTCAGAATTTGCTTTTCTCTTCAGTCTTGAAAAGATAAGAAACAAGTGTTACAAGAAGTGAGTTCTTGCTGATGATTGATTCCATTTTGTTCCAGAGCTTATTTGACCTTTGGATAAACAACTAAAGCCTTCTAGACGCACCTCAAAGGGATGCAAGAACACATTTGCTATTTTAATAGCAGAACAGTTTTAAGTGGAACTCTGACAGTATACAAAGTGTTATTTATATGAGAGCTTAAAAAAAAAGCCCTTGTAAAATATACACTCTTCAGTAATAGCCAAATATGGAAGGCTCGGATATGCGATCATGTACCCAGGCAGACTCTGTAAATGGGAAGATCCACCATGCCCCTTCCCTTACATTGTGCATTCATGTGACTGCAAATTCCTCCCAAGAATGTCTAGGATTATAGGCCAAATGGAGATCCAGATGAAATAAACAAGGTAATGTGAACATAAGTTAGCTGGTTAGCTGGCCTGGGTTCTCTCTGGGTTTAGTTGGGCCAGGGAGGAATTATTCGAAGTTTTAAGTTCATGAGTAATGGTAGAAGTTGCAGGGTATGCAGCGGCTGCCTGCTGAATAAGCAACAACGGAACGTAGTGAAGGCAGAAGCAATGCGAAGGTGAAAAGGGCAAAACCAAGCTGAGCAAGCTAAGCATCTTCTCCCCGGCTGGTGTGATCTGACCCCTTTGGGTGACATAGTGAGCAAAAGTAAGCAAAGAGGATTCAGACTGAGCAGCAGCAGCAGCAGCATGAGTGGGGTGCAGGAGACAGCAGTGGCCCAGGTCAGGCACACACTCCCAACCCCCACCTCCTCTGTGCATTCCTTTCATCCTCAGCTCATGATGGAAGAGATCCAAGTTCTTAGGCTTTGCTGGGGTCCACAAGTGAATGGCAAGTAGGAGCGAGGGGCTGTCTCCCTTCCTCTATAATCATGTGGACTTCTCCGTGCTCCTTCATCTTCCATGGCAGCGTAGATTTGGTATCTGGAAAGCCAAGGCTCACAGGCAAAAGCCCTGCTTCTCTGTGGGGGTGGGGTGGGGTGTGCTTCTGTGTGGGAAGTGTGTGCTTGTGTGTGGACCTCTGTGCACTGGTGGGAGCAGAGGCCAGAAGAGGATGCTGGATATCAGGGAATCAGGCATCTTTACCTTTCTCCACTTTATGCATTTGATGCAGGATCTTTCACTGACCCTGGAGCATTTTTTTTTTTAAAGCTAGGCTGCCAGCCAGCAAGCCTCAGAGATCCTGTTCAGGCTTCCCCCAGTGCTGGCTTTAGAGGTGTGTATAGCCATGCCTGAATTCTGATGTGGATTCTAGGATCAGAAATCCAGTCCTGCACTGCTAATTGCTGAGCCATCTCCCCAACCCCCGGGGCCAATTATTTTTATACATTACTGCTCCAGCCTCTTTATTTGTAAAATAATTTCAAAGATTAAACATGATCAAGGTAGGTAGTTGGCACAGTGCCTAGTTCATTCTAAGTCCTCAAATAGTCTTGAGCACCACTTTGAGTAGATTCCTCTCAGTAGCTGAATATGTGAGTGTTTCATTATGAAAACTCTTTTATTGAAGTTTTGTTTTCATTTTATCTTTCTTTTATTGAAAATCGATTTTTTTAGGTTGGGCAGTAGTGGCATACGCCTTTATTTCCAGCACTCTAGAAGCAGAGGCAGAGGCAGGCGGATCTCTATGAGTTCTAGGCCAGCCTGGTCTACAGAGCAAGTCCAGGACAGACAAGGCTACCCAGAGAAACCTTGTCTCAAAGAATCAAAGAGAGAGAAAGAGAGACAGAGAGATTTTTCCCTCTCACATAATATATACTGATTACAGTTTCCCTTCCCTGTACTCTTTCTAGTTTCTCCCACCTACCCTCCCATCTGGATCTACTCTCTGTCTCTCATTAGGAAAAAAAAGCATTTAAGGTAAACTTTTTAAAAATTAAAAAATATATATAATAAGATGAAACAAAAACTATTGTATCAGAGTCAGATGGAAGACACTTTCAACCTTAAGCTCCTCAGAGAATTGTGTGGTACCTATTGTTTTGCAACCTCAGCATTTGGTACAGGAGTTAGCACATTAAAGCTACTTAGTGACTACGCAGTCACTTAATCCTTCCTCCAGTCCAGGGGACATTTGATAAACTGGAGACCCTGAGAACGCAGATGATTTTGGCAGAAGCAGTGTCTACTATTCAGGTCCCAAGGGAAGCGGTAGCAGAAATGGAGTTCTTCCAGCAGAAGGGTCTGGGACCAGAAGTTTTTCTTCCTAAGGGCACAGTGCTCCTGAATGCTCTCAGCAGAGCCTGCACTGGCAAGGTGCCAGGTGTTGACTCATTGACTCATAGTGAGGATTGAGGCTGGCCAGGGCACAAAGCTGCAGAGGCATTGGACAGCTGCCCCTGAATGACATAGTCATAGGCGACAGAAGGGACATTGGTAGCTTGCCCTGGTGAAGTGAGCTGACCATCTTTAAAGAAATCCAGAAATATTCGACATGAAGATTTAGCTATTAGTCCCATGTGAGGGAGACACAGATATAGGAGGCTCAGAACATGGGGGCTACATCTGTAAGCTGAGGAAGTGGGTCTCTTCTTTTTTGCAGACAAGAAAACCCACAGACTCAACCATAAAGAGGGGAAGTGAGGAGGCTTGGTCATTTGCCCACCATGCCTGTGGGTGTCAGAGCCCGAGACTCTATTTCTGCTGGGAAGTTCACCAAACCCACAGCAACTGAGCTTGCTAATCCTTTCAAGTCAGGGCAGACTTGTTTGTCTAGCAGGGAGGGAGAAGCGAAGCTTCAATAGACTGCAGGAGCGGACAGACTGAAGAAAAGCCCTTTAGACAGGGTTGGCTGCGCGTTTTTTTGTTTTAACATTCTTGTCAACGAGGACTGAAGAAAACAATTTCACATCACCAGGGGTAAAGGCATGAGGTGGAGGTGGAGGCTGGAAGTTCTTCCTCAAAGCCAGTCTCTCCATGTTCACTGTGGCCACAACGGCAACTTTTTCAGAAAACTGCCCTTAAACTTGACTTTTTGGAAATGCTTGACCTTGATGAGATCTGGACTGTGGTTTGGAGAAGGGTAGTCACCAGTGAGATACTAAAGCTCCAACTTTAAAGGATTAGGTTTTGGTTTTTGGTTTTTTTGTTTTGCTTGTTTGTTTTTTCCTAAGGACTTTGAGATAGTATGACAAATCAATTCAGCTGTGCCAGATTCCAAATTCTAAGAAATATGGGGGCAAACTCTGGGGTCTATGGCCTCATGAGGTGGGAGGGTTGCCCTGTGGTCCTTGGCTATAGAAGGCAGAGTCAGTTGGTCACTCTCCATCTTTGGAAGCACCAAGTGTGACTTCAGGCTTTGGCTGTCAACAGGTGTCTTGGAAGGCCATCTTAACTGGGTTCTGACTCATCCTTTTCAAGTCATACAGTGATTGGTCAGGCCTTCACTAGGCTAAAGGTCAAAATGCTATTTGAGTTTAAAGAGGCAGAACTTAAGCCGGGTAGATATGAACTTTCTTCTTGGAAATGGTGACCGAGACCATGAGACCCTGGTGAGTCAGAGCTAGAGGCTAGGTTGAGGCCACCAAGCATGGGTCTAAGGCAGACATGCTAGAGATCTACACACGAGATTTGATTCGGTGTCTATCTGTACTCTGGCACTCTGGTGGCTAGGATGACTCCTGCTGTCTGTTGTTAGTCAGGTGACTTGCTCAAGCGTGTGTAGATGGTGAAGAGTATTAGGTCTTTCTTCAGTGAATATGCAGGTGTGGGGTGAAGGAGCAGGCTGCGCTCAGGCCTTGTGGCCAGGAGCTCCTGTGAGCTCTCCTGCAATGGATGCCCAGTGCTTTTCAATGCAGTGTGAGGCTTCAAGAGGTAAAGCACATCTTGGTGTAGCTCATCCTTATGGCTTTCCTGCTGCTCTGATAGAAGAGAAAGACCTAAAGAGACCGTCCCTTACCAGTTTCCTAAAGTAAAAGTCCTTGTCTTTTTCTATGACTCCTCTAAATGGTGTCCTAGCCCTTCATAGCAAAGCTTTCAGCAGATTCATGGAAATCACTCTAGCCTTCCTGGAGAGTCTACATGTGTGTGCTGTACACTATACCAGGTTCTACACATATGCATTGTACACTACACCAGGCCTGTGAACAGGAGGACAGAAGAGATCCCTGCTAACCTGCACCATCCCTGGGATACTATGGCAGAGTCCCCTGAATGTCTGAGGTCTTAATAATCAAATAATAAGAATATATAGAAACATATAATATATGCATATATATTATATAATAAGAATCTTTTCCTTGAAAATAAACATAATATTTAGAGGGCAAGATTCTCTCTGTAGGTAGTAGTTGCTTCTCTGGGCTTTTGGGCCCTGGGAGGGTCAAGTTTCTGCTTTTTCAGAACTTGAGACAACTATCAGTCAATTCTTATGGCAACCTTGCCTTGACCTTTCAAGACTGGAGTGAGTTGGTCCAGTTTTTGTGACTAATTGTGCAGTTGCCTGGACAAGTTATAAAGCAAAAAGGCCTCTGGTTCTGGAGGTCTAAGACTAAGAGATACATTTGATGATGATTTTCTAGTCCCAAGAGGGTACAGGACATCACATGGAAGGAGAAAGGAGAACACACATATGTGTACATGTATGCGTGTACATTTCTTTCAGTTTTTCTCTTTTACAAAGCTACCAGTAATTCAATTATTCCTCTTCTCTGGTGAAATTATCATACAGAGGCCCCTAAGCATCATAGTTGATGTACACTCCTACCTTCTTCTTCTTCTTTTTTTTTTTTTTTTAAAGTTCCTACCTCCTTAAAATCCTCACAATGGCTATTAAATTTCAAAACATTAATCCTTGGGATAGATGGAGAGAAGATGCTCTATTAATGAGGCTATAATATAAGTAATAGGAAGGCTGTGTCTTGCTTCATGGCTGCATCCAGTGAAGTTTGAATATTGCTTGCTGGGGGCTGGTCTTGTACACTGTATGTTCAGACGGTGATTTTTATGCCCCAAGATCAGGTTGCAGTCCGGACATGGGCATTGTCATGATTGTTGAAGAATTTCCTCTATCAATGTTGTGTAAAGAATGCTCCCCAATTATATTATTGGTTAATAAAGAAGCTGAAGAGTTGACGGGGCAGAGGAGACAGTAGGCGAGGACAGTAGGCGAGACTTCTGTTCCCAGTGCAGGGGAGGGGGCGGTCCCAGGTAGAGCAAGAGAGAGGGAGAGAGGTGAAGGTCACCAGGCCATGAGACAGATGAGTGATGAGGGAGTCATGAGCCATGAGGACAAAGATGGGGCTGGAATGAACAGGGAGAGACTAGAAGACAGGTAACAAGGGCGTGTGGCTGGGAAGTAGGCCAGGTTAGTGTAGACGAGTTAGAATAGATGAGATTCTGCCCAGCTTAGTGCTTTAAAGCTTATTATAAATGGAACGAGTCTCCATCTCGTTATTTGGGAGCTAGAGGAAGCATAGAAAAAGCATTGATACAACAGTTGCTTTCGCAATGGAAGAACTTTAGTTGTTGTAGTCTTCTTCTGCCTTCTTCTCCTCTTTTCTCGTTCCCCTTCTCCTTCACAGATAAGAAGTTGTGTTAATGATTAACAAATGTTTGTGGTAATGTTTACAAACCATGAAAGCAAACTCTCCTGGGAATGGCTTACACTTACTCCAACTCCTGCAGACAGGCTTGGCTTCCTAAACATGTGATCAAAGGACTTTGTGCTTAGTTAATGTTGATGCTGACTTCACATTGGTAATAGTTTTTTGAACAAGGAATGTTGTGTTTTCAGGAAACTGTTTCTCTGGTTTTATTTATAGACGTGGACCCTGTAATCCACAGCATGGAGGAATTTTTGGCCCCATTTGGCAAACTGACTTGCTTATGTAGGGCAGTGGGTGGGTTCCAAGGACCCCTGAGAGCTGGTCTCTGGGATTCCTAGTGTGATCACTTCTTTTCTGCTGGGCCTTAATCTGCAGCTACCACTACACCTGAAGTGACCTGGGAAGTGGAGAGAAGCCAGTTCTCACATCTTTTTTCTGCTGCTGCTCTTTTTATCAGTCTGGACACTTTTATGGTACACTGGGTAAATGGTGGCCTTACAAGTATAGTTCTCACAGGAACCTTCTGCCTTGCCCCCTTGAGGAATTTGGAGGTTTGCCGTGGCTTGGGTGCAGTACATTGATACATCTGTACTTTCTTTTGATGACACCAATCATTTTCCATTTCTTTAGAGCCAACCTGAATGTTCTCCTATGTTAGAGTATGTTTGCTGACATCTGGGCATCTTGTCAAGCTGGGGATGACTTTTCTGTTCTTTTGATTTGAAGACCTTGATCTTGATGATCTTGTGCACCTCCTTAAGTGTACAAAGTCCTGAGAATATCTCTTAGACAAGAGTTTGCATGCCAGTGGGAGCCCTGGTGCTAAGGGGGAATGTCTTTCTGCATGTGTCCAACATGTGGCCTTTAGACTACCTGTGTCCCAGGACAGCTGCAAATGTGGCCTAGCACATTCATGTGATGCCAACAGGTTAGACACCTCTGAGAGACTACATCCATTCTGTGCCTGGTGCAATGTGAGCACTGGTAGAGTCACTCTCAATCCCGAGGAAAGCCACCCAGCTGGGGCCACAGAGGTTAGGGACTAGGCCCAATGAAAGGCTCTTTATGAGTCACATGCTCTGCCAAGTCTTGCTGGGCATTGTTTCTTCCTACTCTATAGTGGAGCTCAGGTGAATTCTTTACATCAAGAATTCTTTGAAAGGCTTTGTCTGTGGGTTTCCTGTTGTGCTTTAGAAGGTCAGGGAGTGGCTATTCACAGTGTCCCTATGCCATTCTTCCGTGAACCTTTCTGTCTAAGAGGACAAGAGTATATCAGATTTTTTCATAATGTTTTTGTTGACTATTTGGGAATTTCATGTCATGAACCCTGAGCATTTTCATTTTCCAGTCCTCTGCCCCCTTACCCTTATGGCCTCCCCAAGAAAGAAGAACAAGAGAGAGAGAGAACCAAGTCCAATTTGTGTTGCCCATATACTCATTGGAGTGGCCAGCCCCTTAGAGAAAACTGAGTCCTTTTCCCACGTGCACCCCTGTTATGGAGAGCTACACTTCAGCATTCTTAGCACAATTTTTAAGAGTTTTCTTTGTGACCATGTTATCACCAAAGGCTATGCAGATGTCTGTGGTCTGTGGTGGATTGAGGACATGTTGATGTGTCCATGTTGATGTGAGTGGCCCATGCTGCCACTGACTGAGGACTATGTCAGATTTTTAAAGTGGCCTAGAATAATTCTTAGTCTTTACAGCTGCTTCTTGGAAAAGAGTAGTTAAATCCATGAATAAAAATAAAGATTAAGGAGGTAAAGGTTGACAACTTCAAAGTTGAGTCTATTATCACAATTGATGTCTTCTTTCCCCCTGTGAGATACTATTGGTTTTATTTCTAACACACTACTGAAAGTGGTGGAGACACCCAAAGTCATTCAATATGAACTGTTCATTTAAAAGATAGAAAACTGAAGCTCAGAATGACTGGGTGGCTGCCTGAGATCACACAGAGCCTTAGGAACAAAATTAAAAAGCTTTGTCACCTTTCTTCTGTGTTCCTACTCTCTCCAGTATAAAGATTTCCAGAACATTGAAAAGTGGGATTTCATAGTTTTTATGAGTGAGTGTTTTTTTCCCTTCATTTTACCACTCCTTCATTGGCTCTTTACTGAGTAACTAGGCTCTTTTCTTAGAGCTATGGTTTGTGTCTTCAAGGGCAGGGAGAGAGGGAAAGAGAGAGAGAGGTGACCCAAATAACAACCTCCCTATTGTGCTTCATCTAAGAGATCACTTGGCTTTAGCATCAACACCTCCTGCCAGAACACTATTTGAGAGCTCTGTGCTTTGAAAGTCTGTAGGAGCAGTCCCTGTATCCCAGCAGACAGTGTCCTTCTCTGCTTTATTTCAAACCAGAGCTGATGGTTTATGGCTAATTCAGAGGGACCTGAACATTCTGTCTTGCTGGCTGATAGAGGAATCTAAGCCAAGATTAGACTCTAACATTTGTTCTAGCCTTTTTGTCTCTCTCTGTCTCTCTCCTCTCTCTCCCAGAAGTGCAGAATACTAATTCCAATACATGGTCCTTATATATCAGAGGAGAAAATCGACACCTAGAACAGTTCAACCACCTGGTTAAGTTGTGAATCAACCATTTAAACTTCGTTGCTTTTTGAAGCTGGAGCACGGGAAGGGGTTTCCTTAAGAAAGACTTCATCTGAAACGCTGCTGGTCCTATGATAAGAAAGGAAAGAAATCAAGTAGGCTGCCATCTAACTTTGCTGCAGACTTTCACTGAGTCACAGCTATTATGGATGATTCCAAGTGACTAGCAGTCAAACCAGATTGTCCCAAATGCCAGTTGTTTCTGCTGCCTTTGACAAAAGGCTGAGCCCTGCAGCCAGGCTAAGCCAGGTGGTAGACAGGCCTGTGCTGCACCAGCCCTAGCCCCCCCAGGAACCCCGGGAAGTATTCAAAGGCCATGGCCCTACCCCAAGATGTTTTGGGTTAAGCATGGAATTATTGTTCTCCCTTCAAAGCCCCAAGATAAAAGCTGCTCATGAATGTCCTGAAAGAGCGTGTGCCTTTGAGGCTGTGAGGACTCTCTCTGACTGTATGAGTAGTACAGCCCTTGTCTGGTCTCCGAACCCAGGCCTTCTGGAGTGGGTGTGACCGCAGAGTTCACTGATCTCACCTTCCCTGACAAGCATGTATTTCTTGGGGTACTTCTGCCTAGTCCTGTTCATGATTGTGAGGAAGGCCCCACCCTTAACCCCAAACCCCATCTAGACCTCCCAGTTCTGTCATCTGAGGCCTCAGCCTGCTCTCTGGAGAGGTTTGAGTCTACTGTGGGCTAGGCTTTAAGCCAGCTTTCCGTGTCAGTGCTTGTCTGTCTACCCACGTGGGGTTCCGAAGACCCCCAATATAGAGGAGGCTCCCAAAAGGGCAAACTGAAGAAGTGTAAAGCAACCCCCCAGACTCCAGTAGCAGAAAGAGGGAAATGGGGTTGTTATCTCCCTGGTCTCAGGAGAGTCTGGTCAACATGGAGCCATGGAAATTATGAAATGTTTTGGGTTTGCCCTCTGTTGCCTTGGAAACTCACTATTTGTACATCTTCTTCCTGCAGGGGCGTGACTTGTGACCTGCCTCCCTAGGACTGGGCTCTGATTGAATTCTCTTTGACTCCTGTCTCAACACAAACATCACTGAGGTCAAGAATATTCTAGGTAATTTGAAAATGTCCACAGAGTGTATGTAAAGCAGGCAGGTCTCCCACTGGGCTGGATTTGGGAGGGGCGGGGGTCGTACCTGGGCACACACCATGGATAATCAACCACAGAAGCTATAACAGCAGCTGTAAGCAGAGCTCGGCAGGCTGAGGTGGGACCCAGTCTAGTATCAGGCCAAGCTCTGTAACCAACCACTGGTTGGTTTGTGTCTGGGTAAGAGGCAGAGGACCCTTGGGACCATTTGTAGTGGGAGGTAGCTTATAGGGCAGAGCTGACCCTGAAGCCTCAGAGGTGACCTCTGGAGAACTGAGTGATGTTTTCTTGGACAGCTTCTTAATGAGCTCCTCCAGGTCTGTGGCCTTCCCTTTCATACACTCAGGAACACTTAATATTCAGTAGAGTAGCCCAGCAGAGATGAGTCTTTCATTGCCTGCCTAACTGGATGAGCAAGACCCCTAGGGGTTATTTAGACCAGAGTAGAAAGAGCTCAAGAATGTGACCTGTAAAATGTGCAGGGCAGGGGGGATAATGGAAGCTTCTCCCAGGTCCCTGGGGATGAAGTGGTGGGCATTAGACTCCACATGCATGGCTCTGTAAGAGGTCTGGCTATCCCTTATGCTACAACAAGAGCACAGTTCTAAAACAGGAGGAAGAATAATGGCAGACAATCTGTTGAGCAGTAGCTAGGGAGCTGGTAGCCTGGGTACAGTTAGGAAAACATTGTTTACTTCCCCTTAGTAATGATTATGACTTAGAGTAAATATTTGTGCTGAACTCTCCCTGTATGTATGTGTTTGTGTGTGTGTGAATTTGAGTTTGAGGTGATGACTTGCTAGGAGAGGAGGCTGGTTTTAACTTGTACTTGAGTGGGATACCTAAAAAAGGACCAAACTTAGTGTCCCAAATCCCAATCCAACTTGAGTCATTCTCCTGATCATCCGTGCTTGCCTCTCTGCCCCCTAAGACCAACGGTAGCCTAGGATTCGACTCTCATAAAAGAATCCAATTATGAAACACACTGCCAAGGACTGGAGTTGCTCCCTATTGCCTAACTGGGAAGCAAATGGGAACAGGTGGCTCACTGTTGAGCCGGAGCCTACCGCAGAAGATGGCCTGGGTTTGCCTATGGGACAAGATCTGTGCTGAAGAGGTGGGACCCCAGGGCTGCTGTAAGGGTAAGGCTGCACCTGAGGATGAGCTTTGCTCAGCCAGGTTCTGTGGGGAGAGTCGTGCAAGGACCCCGCCCCATGTGGGGCTGTCCGACACAGTCCAGGAATAGAGTCGTGCCAGGTGAGTTCCCAGTGCGTGTGAGAAAACTGCAAGAAAACAACACTAGAGCCTTGTGACCTCAGTTTCTTCAGAGTCACGAAATGGTTCTTGGAATGTCCTTGCGCCCCCCTCCCAGGTGTAGTGGATAGGGGTAACTTTACCTCAGATTACTCCTTTCAGCTGGTTATTGTTTCTGCCACGTATGGCTTGCCACATGCAGCCTGCCCTTGTGTTTGGGCACTTTGTTCATGTGACTCCTCTTAGTGTAATTTGCCTGATGCTCTGAATAAAGTTGGCTCGTGCCTAAGACCTTGGTCTGCCTCATTTCTAGGCTCCTTTCTCCCAGGCCCCACTGCTTCTAGAATGGTGGACTGTCTTAGAGATCACTGTTCTGACTTGCGCTCATCTACCTTTAGCCCAAGGCTGCATGCAGTCAAAGTTGAAACCTTCAAGATTACTTTATCAGGAACAGTAGATAAGATAGCCTATCGTGTAGGTAAAGTTCTTTGCCAGGCTCAGATGGACCAAACATAAGCAGGGGCAAAGATGAAAGAATGCCAGTTACTGTGCCCCCTGGAGAGTCTTTCCAGGGTTTCCTCGATCATTTCAAACTCCAAGAACTAGGGCTGGCACACAATAAATCCTTGTTGAGTGGATGGTTCAAACAATACATAATGAGTCAACTTCAGCGCTATAATAAACAGCCTGGACACTCCCAGACTTTGAGCGTGTACGTGTGTGAAAGTTTCAGGGCAAAGCCACTTGTCATTAATAAACACAATGGAAAAGGATGATTTTTGTCGTTGCAGGTGACATTAGTTATAATGTGACCTTTTCATTTTGACTCAGGTCTGTTCTACTTGCTAGGAAGCAGAAACCATTATACAGGAAATATTTTTCAAAACTCACATTGTAACACTTTTTAGGGAATTTTTAAAAATGTGTTTACCCGTGAATATAGCATTTGATTTTGCAGTTCTCTCTGGGTTTGCAAAGCAGTTTCAGTGTTCCCATTTTACAGCTGAGGATGTTGAGGCTGAATGTATCACAAAGCTGAGACAGAAGTGACTGGAGATTTTGTGCCTTTTTAGTACCCTACACTGGGGGAAGTTGAGTCATCAAAGTGTGTAATTTTCCTTTTGTTCCACCAAATGAGACGTGGCACTCAACCTGGTCTACATGGAAACGCTATTATAAGCCAGATGCAGGCTCCGAATGACTGTGCAATTACCAGGACAAGGGTATAATTTGGGGAGCGCAGCCTGGGTGGGCTTTACTTATGGTAAACTCTGCTATTATCAGACAAGATCATGTGTTTGAACCAAATGAAGGTGATTCTGGTCCCAAGCACTATCTGGCCCGGGCAGGCTACAGCTTTCATCTCTCGAAGGTGCTCATTGGAGTTGTGTGTCTATGTCCATTCCTGTGAATTCAGAGTAAAAAAACAAGTGAAACACAGGTACAGTGACCCTGGTAGTGACCTCCTCAACTCCACCGCCCACATTCTGGGCAGTGTCCCAGCCCCTGCGTGAAGCCCAGGCTGTACCTTCCCTCTATTTGGAGTAACCAGCGTCAAGTGCCAGGCCTGATGGGCTGAGCTGTGGTTCAAAACAGAAAGGCCAGCTGCATCCTGGGGATGGATGGCTACTTCACCTCTGGTGTCCACCGAGACACACTGGAGCCTTGTGATTCAGTTACTTCACCTGGAGACCCGGGGGGAGGGGCAGGGGTGGGATGCTAGCAGCTGCTGGCTGATGTGCTCCTGGGCTCCACACCTGTGCACAGTGAACTCCTGGTTTCTGTTCCACACGGTCTGATATACTCTTCAAACCAGCATGTCGAGGTAGATAATCTTACTCGTGTTTCACAGAGGGAAACGTACATACGTGAAGGTGTTTAATGACCCTTGAAAAGATAAAACAAACAAACAAAAAAAAACAGACCCTGACATTCCAAAACAACCTTCCATCACAGCTAGCCTGTATTTGCGTAGATTCAATCATCCTCACAAAAGCAACCCAGAAGGCCACACCCTGAGTTTGGCAAAAAACAAGGTGACTGTGCCAAACATCTCTCATGGCTAAAATGCACGCCCACTGTGCCTATCCTTGGAGCTGATCTTCCTTGGAGAAACAATTTGTGAAGATATTCCATCATAGAATTGTCTATGCATGCTTGTAGCATCCATTCTAAGCAGACTACCAAATGCCTCAGTCAACCCCGACTCTTGTCTGGAGAGTAAAGCATTCTCAGCACTGTGAAGAGCTCTTGTCCCCACAGGGTGCTCCCCGCTGAAGGTTAAAGTTCTCATAGCCTCTGATGGTGGCAGTTCACTCTGAACCTCCCATATGCTCAGAAGCCACCCCGGCCAGAGGCTCTTTCTCCTTGCTGACCATTTGAAAGAAGAGATAATAAAATCAAACACCTCTCACTGTCATGTGGTCACACCCTGGGGGAAAGGCCAGTATGTTTGGTAATGCCCACAGCCTGTAAAGTGACCTTCCCATCCACTTCTGCTGTTCTACCCTCTCGGTGCCTGGCAGGTAAGGCTGCCATGTGCTCTGCTGGAGAAGACAGCTGAGACCCCTTTCCCATTATTGTTCTTTGTTCTTGATAATGTCTCTAAACAGCATCTCCCCCTCCTCCCCGCCCAGTAGGCTTGAGGTTAAAGGAAACCACTAGCCGCTCTAACAGACACCCTGGGGCCTGACGGCTTTGGACATAGACTTTGACCTAACTCCCATCCACAGGCATGCAGTACCGCTGCCAGAGACGCATTCTGCCTCTGCAGCTGCTAAGATAGCAACAATTACTATGGGCGCCCGGCATCAGTGCCACTTACGAAAGATTGTGCTGTGCCAAGGACATTTTTATACTTATTTAATCCTCACTTTAAAACACTCTGAAGGATGGGGATGTAGCTTAATTGGCAGAGTTCTTGCCTAGCATGCACAAAACTCTGGCTTTGATCCTCAGCATGTATAAAACTGGGTGTAGAGTTGTACATTTCTAACCCCAGTTCTAGGGAAGTGGAGACAGGAGGACCAGAAGTCTCAAGGTCATTCTTGGCTATATAGTGAGGTAGAGGCCAGCCTGAGCTATGTGCTACCCGGTCACCAACCAACCAACAAACCAATAACGCTACAAGGTAAATAGTATTGCTGTTATCTTATAAATGAAAAGCCAAGAAGTGTAATATTAATCGTAG
>CM053755.1:25952927-26026391 GCA_028658305.1 Pachyuromys duprasi
GGTGCCATGGCACGTACGTGGAGGTCGAAGGACAGTTTCTGAGAGTTGTCTCTCTCCTATTTATGTGAGCCTGAGGCCACCTCTGCCCGGCGCACTCATGTGCAGCTGAGCAGAGACCTCCACAGACAGCCCAGACAGTGGGTCAGAAGCTCCTGGCTGCTGCCTCTCTGGCCTCTGCCTTCCTCACCTGCCAAGTCAGCCCATCTTGTAGAGAAAGCTCTAAACAGCAGGAATTTGCACTGATTCGATTAAGCAATTAGCCTCAGAGCAGCGGGAGACGCCTGGCATGACTCCCTCTGCACACAGAGCAGGGCTGTGGCCTTATGGTCCTGATCTTGGCTCTTCCACTGGCAGCCACAACCCCACCCACTGCCATGGCCACCTCCTTGTGACAGTGCATGGCACAACACCCCGACAGAGCAGTCAGTGGGCACAGACAGCCCTGAGAAGAACACACTCCCCATTGAAATGGGAAGAACTCAGTAATCAGACTTTCATGTAGATGGGCACTAGCCTCTTCCTGGGGCATAAGATGGCTAACATTCGGGAAAATAAATTATTTTTTTATATATTAAAAAAGTTATAGTTTATTAACTTTGTATCCCTGCTGTATCCCGCTCCCTTATTCCCTCCCAACCCCACCCTCCCTCCCTCATCTCCTCCCTGCCCCTTTCCAAGTCCACTGATAGGGGAGGACCTCCTCCCCTTTCATCTGACCCTGGTTTATCAGGTCTCTTCAGGACTGGCTGCAAAGTCCTCTGTGGCCTGGCAGGGCTGCTCCTCCCTCGTGGGTAGGGGGAGGTCAAAGAGCCTGTCATTGAGTTCATGTCAGAAATAGTCCCTGTTCCCCTTAATAGGATACCCACTTGGATACTGAGCTGCCATGGGCTACATCCGAGCAGAGGTTCTAGATTATATTCATACATGGTCCTTGGTTGGAGAAACAGTCTCATAAAAGATCCCTGTGCCCTGATATATTTGGTCCTTGTGGAGCTCTTGTCCTCTCCAGGTCATATTAACTCCTACTTCTTTCTTATGATTCCCTGCACTCTGCCGAAGATTTGGTTATGAGTCTTGGTATCTACTTTGATACACTGCTAGGTAGAGTCTTTCAGAGGCCGTCTGTGGTTGGCTCCTGTCCTGTTACTTGTTTTCTCCTACTTCCAATGTTCATCCCATTTGTCTTTCTAAGTGAGGATTGATCATCTTACCCCGGGTCCTCTTTCTTGTTTATCTTCTTTAGTTGTACAGATTTTAGTATGTTTATCCTATCTTTTATCTCTATATAAGTGAGTATATACCATGTGTATCTTTCTGCTTTTGGGATACCTCACTCAGGATAATTGAAACTAAATTCTTTGTGCTCCCTTGTTCAGACAGAAACCGAAGCAGTGAACTGTGGGACTCCACTGAGAAAGTCTCAGCAGAGCAGGGTCCAGGGCTGAGAGTCAAAAGCCTCTTCTATTCCCTACCCTTCCCCATGCATCCTTCCAAGAGGATAACCCCTAATGCTTCACCAAAACACTCTTACACAGATGCAGGGCCTTGTCCTGATGCAGTGTGAGGTTAAGAAAGGCTCCCTGGGAACTCACTGTTGTTCTAGAGACTGAGGTGCCCTCTGCTGTTCCCCTTACCCAGGTCATGTGGCACACACAATCCTGTCCCAAGTCCCAGCGTCATCCCATAGGCTGGACCCCTTGATGGCAAGAACAGGAAGGAAGGCTCTAAACCCTTTCCTCAGAGGTCACCTGGGAGTTTGGAGCAGATGAGAGGTAAACAGATATCTGAGATCCGTGTTTACCTCCATCACCTTTGGGTTGTGGACACAGACTGGGATGGGAAAAAAAGAGACCATATGTGAAAGTATACACAGGTCTTCTCTCTCTGGATCAGAAGAGAGAGGTGAGAAGCTACATGTGTCCCAGGAGAGCACCAGTGGGGTCTCTGCTTCTTGAAATTGCCCAGTTTGGGGCTTCCAAACTTCTTCTAGGTCCCTGCTGGAAGCAGGGGTCCTGCAAGCTGCATCAAGGACAAGACACTAAAGCACCAAGCAATGCTAATGAGGCAGAGATGATCATGCAAAGGCAACTGGTCTGGTAAGCACTGAGGTAATTTGCAACTCGCAGGCTGACTCAGCCCAGCAAGAGTTAATTAAGCAGCTGCTGCCTGCCCAGCATTGTGTTTTGTGGGGTAGTGGGGAGAGGGCAAGAGGAAATGCCAGCACATTTCTATACGGAGGGAGACAGGAAGAACTGAACTCGACAGTGCCAGGAATTGCGAAAGCAGAGTCTTCTTGACCCATAAAGGCTGAGCTGCTGGTCATTAGCACTCAAAGCAGTCAGCATAGCTCCCGGTCATGGAATCCTGACTTCAACTTAGTAGACAGAACTAGGCCCTTCTGCCCAGTTGCTAAGGTCAGTCTTGCCAGGAGGCAGAGAACTGTGAGAGGTGACTGTGGGGGTCCTTGTACTGTGAGGTTGTCTGTGTAACACAAACAGCCTCAACCCCACTGGACCTCCTCCTTACTGCTGGACATCTTCATCTTCCGCGGACAAGCCCTTGGAAGAATCTGGGGCTCACTTCTCAGATAGCTGAAAATAATATGAAGAGCGTTTCTATTTTAGATGGTAACACTTACATAAGGTGGAACCTTTTAAAATGTTCAATTGGAGCCTATTTAAGGAAATATCAAAGAACCCCACAGACACAGCTGGGAGGAGGCTGCTCTGTCCTCCTGGCCTCTGTGGGCTGGCATGGTCTGGGCAGATGCCCTCCATCTGCTTAGATGGTTGTCTCATTGTGAGTGGGCATAGTGGCCTGGCTGGCTGAGTGAGGATGCCCCATTGCACCTTCCCCCGGTGCACCAAAGTTACTGCAGGCACAGCCAGGAGGATTAGAGCCTCCAGGCGAAGTCTTGGGGCTTTGGTTCAGGTTGTCCAGCAAGAAGATTCTTTGGGCATAATCTTCTCAACATGGTTGCTTGGGAACAGTTGAGTGTACATGTTGAGAAGGGCAGAGGGACACTTCAGACTCTTAAGTACCTGCTTACTTCCATTTGCCAGAAGGAAAAGAAGGAATGAAGAAGAAAAAGAAAGTCACATTTCATACCGTTCTCACACTAACCAGAAGCAGGGTTTAAAAAAAAAAAGATCTTTCCTCTCCTCTGAGGGAATAGGCCTTGGTCTCTTTGAGTGTGACTCTGACCTCCTCAACTCTGAGAACCAGAGAAACTGGCCAGGGAGCAGCCCTCCTGTCCAGCTTGGTGAGGGAATCTCTAGAGACTCTGGTCCTACTTCACAAGGGCACTTTATCATAATCACACCTTTTCCCCCAGAGCTTCTGGGACATCACCCAGCCAGGAAAGCCAAAACCACACAGAAAACTCTGGAAGTTACTTGTCTTCTTAGAGTACCATGGTTGGTGAATTTTAGAATGGCCCTTGTACCTGGAAGGATATTTGAGTCTCCCTTCTTGACCCCAACATGAGCAGATTCCACAACGGCTAAAGAAGTGGTATCTTCAAATGTGTGAACAATTCATATATATATCCCCCCTTTGGCTTTTGAGACAGGGTTTCTCTGTGTAGCCTTGGCAGTCCTGGCACTCGCTCTATAGAGCAGGCTGGCCTTGAACTCAGAGATGTATCTGTCTCTGCTTCCTTAGTTCTGGGACTAAACATTTGTACCACCACTGCCTGGGGCAATTCTTATGTTCTGTTCTTATGTGTTTTGGATGAGGAAGCTCAAGCATCAGTGATCTGCATGCCATCCCTTCAATGGTTTAATCACTGTGGGGAATACTCGGGAAGTGTTCGGCACAGTTACTTTGCACTTGGAAATTTGAACACACTTAGGAATATTTTTTTCCTCTGTTACCTCTATCGATGTCTTAGAATGGGGCATCTGATGTTCCAAGAGGGTACCCTGTTCTAGCCATTGCCCACTGGGTATCTTCTACTTCATTGCTGAAAAGCCTCAGTTTGAAGATGAAAATAAACTTTCCACACAGACGAGGAGGTGAGAATTCTACACACAGTGATGACCCACGCACAGGGACATGGGAGCCACTAGGGATGCCAGTCTTCTGGGGCCAAGGAGTAAGCACAGTGGCAGGGGTTGCCAGGATCATAAGGGCACACGGTGCAGGGTCTTGTAAGCCACCCCAAAGAGTCCAGACTATCTTGGCATGGGCAGAAGCTTTTATAGTGTTTAAAGGGGAAGATGAAAACTCAGTTGGCAGACTACACGCTCAGTTTGCACGAAGCCCTCAATTCAGTTCCCAGCACCACATAAACCTGGGTGATAACACATACCCATAATCACAGCACTTAAGAGATAGAGACAGGAAGATCTCCAGATCAAGGTCATTCTTGGCTATGTTAAGAATCTGTGGTTAGCTTGAGATACATGCAATGTCAGGGCATACCTACAACAGAACCCTTGCTCTAAGCTCATACTGTTTTCTAGCTCAGCTACGACTGTCTGCTGGCCAAGGGTGTCTCAATGGCAACAGTCTGCACCTGAGCCTGGGCCCCTGAAGCAGAGGCTGCAGACATAAAGTCCTACCTGAACCCTTAGTGGCTGTTGCCCTTGTATACACACACCATCTTGGTAAAGGGGTGCCTAAGGGTAACCCAAGATAAAAACAGAACCCAGGGGAGAAGGAGCTGGACCCACTCACTCTTGAGCCATAGAGTTGACTAGGGCATGGAGTTAGGCTGAGTTTCGACGTGGCCAGTTAGACAGCAAACATGGGGAAAAGAGAAGGAGAAAAATGACCCTCGACACTAGTGAAGGGGTTTAAGGGTCACTTTCCTATCTTGCCCCAGCCCCATGTCAGTCTGTGGCAATACCCTGGGGGCCTTCCTTAGATGGATTGTCTGCCAAAGCTCCAGTAGACAGCCTTCCATTGCCAGAGGAATCACCCACATTAGCCTATAGTCCACACAGCTGCTGCCATGTGTCATCCAGAGCTTCAGCTGGCATCAGTTCAGGCCTTCTAGGGTCCAGCCCTGAGAGGTCACAGACAAAGCTTCTGGTATAAGTTGGCTGACCAACTAAATGGGAACTACTCTTTTTTTTCTGTGCCTGAGCACTGGGTTCCTAACACCCCCTTGGGCCACAGGAACATAGCTGAACACTCTGTGTCTGGAAGTCCTTGTACCTTGTTACCTTGGCCAAGAGCTACCTATAACATCTCCTTTAGTCCACTCCTCGCCCCAACAACAATGCCCACACTCTTGCCTTGTTTTCTTCCCCCTTTCTACTTCTAGAACCTTCCCATGTCTCACCAGAAGGAAGCTCATCTGGTCCCTTCTACCACTTCCCTTTCATCTGAGACACTGGACTCTGAACGAACCTAAGATCTGGCCAGGTACAGTCCATGCCTGTGCACTTAGGCTCTGTCCTGGGAGGACTAAGACCCTACAAGCTCTGCAGCCCCAGGCTCCTCCAAGGCTTGGAAACTACTGAGGTGGGTCATTATCCCACCTAATCCAGAAGCTTGGGTTTATGTCTTTCCTTCCCTACTCCAGGACTAAGTCCTGGTGTCCCTGACATTAGCAACTGAACCAACAAGACTGCTCTGCCTTCAAGCCAGGCTGGCTGCATTGGAAGCAGACAGCACAGGACATCTGAGTGGCAGAGCTTTCAAGATCAAAGCCACTCCTGTCGTTTGGAGGGGAGAAAAGGGAGATCACATTTCAAAAGACTTCAAGGAGAAGGAATTAATCCATTTGCTGACATCAGGCCTTTCATTCTGGTCCAGAGATGCTGCCCTGTCTGTCCTTCCTGGTGAGGCTGACTCCCTTGCATAAAGAAAACTTAATTTCCTTAATTAAACCCTACAGGGGTCTAATCAAACCTTCAGTGGGATGAGACAATGTATGGAAACAGTTACTCCACACCCTCTCCACGGCCACTAGTCAATTACCCATCAGTGATGCTATGACCACTGGCTTCCTCTCCCAAGTAGGGTCATGCCTGGATTCCCCTGATACCTGGGGAAGAACTCAAGGTCGAATTCTCACCCTAACATAATCTCTGGGAGCCAAGAGTCAACTGTTGATTCACTCAGAGGGTGCTGTGGTCATGGTGTCTGGGACGGTACAAGAAAAACAGCAGACAGAGGAAAAGCTACAGTCAGGCTACTAAGAGGACAGAATGTATGGAAAGAAGAGCCTTCTGCATATGGTACATTTGCTGGTTCTGCCAGGTAAGGAGCTGTGTGGCCTTGGGAAGATGTCTTCACTTCTCTAAGTCAATTCATTATCACCTTTATAGCCATATAGGTCATTCAGTGAGTCTGAACAGTATGTCAAGTCCCTTTGTGATGCCATTTAGCCCTTTTAATACATTGGTTGATTAAATATTATTTCTGTTTTATGCATTAAAAAAAACCAACAAACTAAAGTTTGGGGAGATTACCAAACTTTCCATAGGCTAGCTGGCAAGTAATGGGGACAAGATTTCATTGGGGCTTCATGTGATTCAAAGATGGTGGGTATGTGGTGGACTGTACAGAAACCGTTAAGAAGAAGACATGTCCCAGGGGATCAAAGCAGATGCAGAGACTCACAGCCAAACTTTGGACAGAGTACAGGGAGTCTTATGGAAGAAGGGGGAGATAAAAAAGACCCAAAGGGGACAGGAGCCACAAAAGGAGACCAACAAAGCCAAGAAAAGCCAGGCCCAAGTAGGACTGCAGAGACTGACGCATCAACCAAAGACCACGTGTAGAGAGGACCTAGGTCCACTGCTCAGATGTATCGCATAGACGTCTCAGTCTCCACATGGGTCCCCTAGTAAGAGGAGAAGACACAGTCTCTAACTCCTTTATCACTTCTACCTGGTAGGGTGACCTAGCCAGCCCACAGAGGAAGAGGATCCAGGCAGTCCTGATGGGACCTGATAAAGTAGGGTCGGACAGTAGGGGAGGAGGACGTCCCCAATCAGTTGACTAGGGAAGAGGGACAGGGGAGGAAGGGGAAGGGAGGGTGAGACTGGAGGGGGGGGATGAGGGAGGAGGCTACAACTGGGATACAAATTGAATAAATTGTAAATAATAATAATTATTATAATAAAGACATGTTTCATGTTCTAAGTCCCACACCCTCTGAAAATGCCCTTACCTAGCAAAACAGAACTTGTGCATGCTGTTAAGGTTCTTGAGATGAGATCACACAGGGTCATCTATTCCATGGATGGAGACAGAGGGAGAGAGCCAGAAGAAATGAAGTTATGTGAAGAGAGAAACTTAACGCCTTGATTTTCACTTCTGGCTTCCAGAGCTGTGAGAAGATGAATAAGTATGTTGTGTTGGCCACTCTGTTTGCGGGCATTTGTGGAGGGGTAATGGATTCAGCTGCACAGTAATGCTGGCCTTTGGTCCTAGGAGACTTACACACTGGGGCAACAGGGGTGGAAAAAGGATGTAACGTTAATTAGATCCTCCCAGGCTGGATCGTACTGTTCAACTTTGATTCTGGTTAGCACATCCAAGTGGCCTTGAGCCACCTCCCTTGGGAAGCCACTCTGAAGGGACAAAGTTTCCCATAGACTAGGGATGGGGTGGGGAAGAATGTGCCTCGGCTGGAGCAGAAAGCTCCCTCCCTTCTTCTGGCAGCTGCCCCTGCCACATATTTGTGCAATGCATGGTGCCACCTGCTCCTGTCCTGGCCAACTGGGCCAGGAGAGCTGCTACAGAGAACCTTTGGTGAATGGCCAGGGGCTGAAAGTCATTCCCTGGCTTCTATAAGTGGAGCAGGCCATTTACCCTGTGTGGGCTGGGCCTTGAGTCCATCTTTTGCAAACTGAACAGAGTCTGCTTTCCTGGGGCCTTGAGAAGTTCTATGGAATGATGAGGATGATAGTAAGGCATGGTCACTGTCCCTGCTTGTGTCCACCCTACGTGTACCCCTTGAAGGTGCACCTTCCTGAGGGACAAACAGACAAATGGATGCTGTTGGGCTCCTGATCAACAACTCCTCAGGGTTTCCTGTTAAGCTCCTGAATACAAATTTCTGGGAAGGATGCAGCGTCTGTGACATTCTTTCTCAAAGCCTTCTGGATATAATGGAATAGTACAAGAGCTGGGCCATGTCCAACACCAAGGAAAAAATAACCGAGAGACTTGGAAGCTAAAGAAAAAGCAAGTATGGGGACAGCTATGGGGCAAACAGGAGGGGAAAGGAAGGGATCTACTGGGTGACTTCAGAAAAAGGGCTCATGGGACTGCGGCCATGGCAATCACAGTGTGGGTCCCAATGTAAGCTGTAAACAGCATATGTATCTATCTGGGCACTGGGGAGTAGGTTCTAAGAAGGAGCCTGTTTCATGCTGGGTAGACAGTGAGCTCAGAGGACTCTGGACCAGGATGCACAAGAGCAGACTGGTGCTGTTCTGGCTATAGATATTGTAGACACCAAAGTCTCTGTAAGGCCAGGATGGTTTTGCTGTTGTTGTTGTTGTTGTTTTGTTTTGTTGTAATTTAGTTTTTGCACTGCTTGTGTGTCAGGAGGAGACAGAAGCTGTCATAGACTCCTAAGAGATATTCATTTGGCCAGGGGAGGAGCCAGGGAGGAGGGCAGGATGGTCAGCAATAGTTTCTGATAACTTTAGCCTCGTGGGGAGGAGGCTATTGTCTTTTTTTAAATGAGCCCCTCCACACACACACACACCCAGGGAGGCTCCCTGGAGGGACAGGAAGGCCAGCAGAGGTAGGGAACTCAGAGGACAACAGCCTCTGGACCTCTCTTCCAGGAAGAAGCAGCCCCAGGTCCAAACAGCAGGAAGATAATCCAGCTGTATCCCCAAGGAAGCCCAAAGGAACATTTTTCTGATGGGGAAGGGACGGGGGACAGATCATAGGAATGGAAGTGTTGGGAACATGGGCAGGGTTAGGAGCATAGGTCCAGCTGGACTCAGTTGTTAGCCCATCCACTTGGGAACTTTCCACAGGACAAACAAATGTTTCCATTCGGGACTGGGGTCAAAGGCCTTTAGGACACAGAGAATCTTGTTTCCCTGCTGCTCTACCAGCCCCACTGTGTGGCCTTGGATGGGCCTGAGGTGCCAGCTCCTAGACACTGCTTTTCTGGAGTGTGCTGCTGAGCTATGAGTGTTGAGAAAGTTGTGGCACTGCAGGAGGGGAAGGTTCTCAACAGCTGTGTGCCTCAGAACCTAGTAACAAGGGCATCATCATGCCAGGGCATTGGTATGTTTAAATAAAGACATTCTGACACAATAGGCTTGTCTGTCCCCAGTTGTTCCGTGTAATATCTTAGGGCTAATGCCCCTGCTTTGTTTGTTTTCCACGTGACTCTGGCAACTCCAGGTTTTTGCGAGAGAACAGGCACTGGGTCACGCAAAGAACTGTCCACAAGGCCTGTAGCTGTTCTAATGTTCCCCTGAAATCATGCCTGGGCAGGATTCTAGGATGAGATCCAGAACTGGAGTTTGGATCCAGCCAGCCTGGCTCCAGAGCCCATTCTCTTCCCCTGGTGATGGCTTTATGGGACACGCTTAGGGGATGACCCTTTTCACCAGGGGCTCTCCCTTGCCTGCCACCTGGACAGTTAGGGTATTGTTAAAACAAAGCCCGGAGGTTTTATGCACATTTATGTCCTGATAAGGCAGCACACTGCGTTTGATGAAGGCCGGTGTTCTGAGCCAGAGATATCCAGGGTCACCATTTGCTAGGTGACCTCTGCCGGCTACTTGAGGTTTGTTTGTCTCATTTGTTAAAAATAAAAATATCCATTCCTAAAGTTGCCAGGAGAATCACATGAAATATGTTTGGAAAGCTATTGGTGTAACCTCTGGTCCTGGTAAATTTTCTAAAAATATAGCTCTCGTCCTAATATTCTAATATCCCTGCTCCTCGGTTACTAGAGACAAGTATAGTTGACTGGTTCCTTCGTGTGTGTGTGTGTGTGTGTGTGTGTGTGTGTATTTGGGGGGTGCGAATGTATGTGGCAGGCACACATATTCATCCATGCCTCTGAACCCTACCCACATGCTGTGGGTGATTCGATCTGTCTGCTGAAAGGGAGGAAGTCCTTCATGTATTCTTGTGGTTACTTTGAAGGGTGCTAACAAATGCACTCTGCTAAATGTCAAATCCAGGTTGAACATCCAGCTAGAGACAAGGAGAGTGGGGGATCTTAGATGCAGGAGTGTCCTGGAATTTTACAGAAAAGAGGCTCTGGGTTCTATTCCTAGCACTGCGTAAAGTGGACGTGGTGGCATATGCCTGCAAATTTCAGCACCGAAGAGGTAGAGGCAGGAGGATCAAAAGTTCAAAGTCATCCTGGGCTACAGAGTCATATTGAGGCCACCCTGGAATGCATGAGACCCCGTTTGTGTATGTGTGTGTGTGTGTTAATTTTTGTTTTTAAATAGAACGATGAAACCAAGAACACCTTTCCAATCTGACTTGACTTGGCAAAGCTTTCTGCCAGAGGGTTAGAAGTTATTGTCTGGGATCAGTGGATCCAGGACAGAGAATGCTGAAATGCTAAGACAGAAAAGCTATCATGGCACTGTCAGCCTTGAACACCTCTGGAGTACTCTGTATGTGTGTGTATGGGGGGCTATTAGGATGGATGCTTAGGCTGCTGAGTTTGGTCTGAAAGAGCAAGGGTCCTTCGCCAGGCTTGACAAGGGACGTAGGCAGAGTGAGACTGCCGGGGACATACTCCTTCTTCCACGACATACTAGCCCAGGTCTGGGGTCAAGTGTTGCACTCTGACCTCAAGCCTGGCCTCAGCTCAGCCTCACAGGTTTCAGGAATTGGCTCACATGGCCCTCTACACTTCAAAACCATTATGTAAACTATTGCTGAATAGCTATGAATACACACTGAAATGACACCATTTGGGGATACATCAGGTTCCAGAGAGGATTTCTTTAGAGTAAATCCACAACAAACCTCTCCATGTCTCCAAGGTGTCGGTTTCTTTTCCACCACAACGTGGTCCAGCATGAACAATGTACCACCAGTCCCTTATCTTGAACTTCCCAGCACCTAGAACAGTGGTTCTCAACCCATGGATCTTGACCCCTTTAGGAGTAAAAACGACCCTTTCATGGGATCCTATAACAGACATTCTGCATATCAGATATTAACATTATAATTCACAAAAGTAGCAAAATTACAGTTATGAAGTAGCAACAAAATAATTTTATGGTTGAGGGTCACCACAATATGAGGAGCTGTATTAAAGTGTATTAAAGTGTCTGTCGTAAAAGGTCACAGTGTTAAGGTTGGGAACCACTGTGATGGAGGAATAAGAGCTAGCAGGCTTTCCTTAGATTATGCAAGAGAGACTGTTCCAAGCTTGTCACATGGATTAACTCACTTATGCTTCTCAGTGACTGACCATTCCTTATCAACCGGTTTTCCAGCTGAGGACACAGCTACAGGAAGTTCAATGAGTCACAGAAGGACATTCAGCCAGGAGGTGGTAGCACTTGGGTCCAAACCCATCCTTGGGCTCCGGGTGAGTGCTTGCTGTGCCAGGATCCTCCCAATGACTGTGTGCACTGGTTCTGTTGTTGTCATCCCCACTGTACCTTTGGGAAAACCGAGGCTTGGGAAGGGGAAGCAGCGTCAGTGAGAACCAACGTACTTAATCATTTTGCACTAGACGTCCCAGAAGACACTGCCATTGCTTTGTTGCCCACTGGCCTCCTGACATGAATTCCACTCCATGGCATTCACGTCATCATGAGTTTCACAACTATCTCCTTCTTGTGGACCCTGGAATGGCTGTGGAGATTTTTCTGGATGGGTATAGGCTTTTCCTCCTCTTTCTTCCAAGGTCCTGAGTACAGAACCATCAGAAAATAGAGCAGCCGGCTGGGCGCAGTGATGCGTGCCTATAATCCCAGCACTTGGGGAGGCATGGCAAGCAGATTTCTGTGAATTTGAGGCCTGCCTAGTTTACAAAGCAAGTCCACGACAGACAAGGCTACACAGAGAAATCCTATCTTAAAAACAATAAGAGAGAAAGAGAGTGAGAAAGGAAGGAAAGACAGACAGACAGACAGAAAGAAGAAAGAAAGAAAGAAAGGAAGGAAGGAAGAAGGAAAGGAAGGAAAGGAAGGAAGGAAGGAAGGAAGAAAGAAAGAAAGAAAGAAAGAAAGAAAGAAAGAAAGAAAGAAAGAAAGAAAGAAAGAAAGAGAAAACAGAGCAGCATCCTGGACTTGAAAGACAAATGACTGTCTTGTCATTAGAGAACAGGTTACTGAGCTAAGACCCTCAAGTCAAGTGGAGAGGCGCCTCCAGGGAAACTGTGGATGACACACCAGCTCTGTTGAGATGGACAGGGAAAGCTGTGCTCCCTACATTCCTCCTACACAACAGCCCAGAGTGGCTTGGGTCTAGGATTTGGATTGCAACCCTGGGCTCACCTGAATACAGCTTGAACTGGGCAGCTTGACCTGAGACTTCTCCGAGGTCACATTGCAGTCTTGATACCCTTGGCCTGAATCCACAGGACTAGTCATCCCACTCTAGTAATGTTCCTGAGGTAAAGGTGACACAGGAAGCATTCAGGGCCCTGTCCCGAGGCTACTAGCACATGCATAGGTCTTGTCTCTTCTGCTCCAAGAAGCCTGCTGATAAATACCCAGCTTTGGTGGTGCTCTCTCAAATTGTGTTCCAAGAAACAAGGCATTGCTACACCAGGGGTTCTGTAGTCAAACAAGCTTGAGAAACTCTGTCTACTCTGGTCCATGCCTAGAGAGCAACGGCACATGTTAGCATGTGCTTGGAGAAGCTCCATTCTAAAGGCCCACATTCAGTTTTGCTTTACCTAATATCGTCCGTATTTGCTCACTCATAGAATGCTCTAGAAAGCTTTCTAAAGAAGGCATGTACAGAAAATCTGGCCTCTTCTGTTCTGTGCCCTCCTCACTGGAGCCAGGTTCAAAACAAAACATTGTGGTCGCCTAGGACCCCCATACCTTCCCCCAACCTCTGCCTCCCACAATGTGGTTTGTGCAAAGCTCCAAGCAGACAAACAGGCTCTGGATTAGTCTACTCCCTTGGCAACACCACTCTCTTCCTCTTCCTCTTCTTCCTCTTCCTCTTCTTCTTCTTCCTGAACCCCCACAGACAGAGGAAGAGGCAACTGTGCTCTGGAGCAACAGTGACCTGGAGGAGACCTGGAGGGGGCCAGGGGTGGTTCCCCACATGCCAACAGAATCAGGAGTGTGAGAAGGACATTTGTAACCAGGTATTAGAGAAGGCTTTTTGGAGGAGGTGGCTGGGGAATTAAGTCTTGATGACCTGATGGAATTGGATGGGGTCAGGGCTGGCTGGCCACAGACTGCCTCGCCTGTCAACCTGAGCATGTAGGCATGGGAAAGGTGGAGAGGGCACTGTGTCTGTTCTGTGACTGCAGACTTTAAGCCTGTAACCACATAGCCCAGTGGGGAAAGCAAAAGCCTTCTAACTAGACAGCTTCGCCTCCCAGGGGGCAAGGAGAGATGAGACACATCCTGCTTGCCCTCCGAATGCCTAAGGTCATCAGTTGATCTTACACATTCCAAACAGCTCACTGCCAGTGTTCCTTTTTTACTTGAGTAGGGTCTAGGGGCCCACTCTTTTGTGTGTCCCCTTACTCACCAGGGACAGCTGAGCACTGCACACTGGAGACTGTTCTTTATGACGTAGCTCTCGTGGGGACAAAAGGTGACGTCTGAGGTTTCAAGTGTAGAAAACTTTTCATTCTCCCCCTTGCCCCATCAACAGATACTTACGTGTCTGTTCCAGGCAAAAGTGTGTGCTACCACCACCCAGAGGCTTCAAACTTAATATGTAGCCCGATCACCTGATTACTCCCGCTTTCACCGCTCATGTGTTTGGATTACAGGCATGTGCCATCACACCTGGTTTCACATTGTGCTGGGAAGTAAACTCAGAACTTTGTGTACACTAGCTAGGCAGCCTGCTATCTGAGCTACACCCCGGGCCCATAGAGGTTCCTTCGCCTTGTGGCTCAGAGTATGGAAGCCAGCAAGGCAGACAGGCATTGCCAGAATACCCAGGCCTCCCCATGCGCCTAAGGCCCAGCACAGCTGATGGGGATGAAGGCTGTGGTTTCATCCCCAGAATAATTCCTCACCGGTGCTGGGTAAGGGGGCCTGCACGGAGATCTCTCCCATCCTTCTGTTCTGTTCACATTTTATGTTGTTCCATGCTTTGAAGGGGGGCTGGAGAAAGAGGGGTAGGGAGCAGAAACAGGATACTTGGTATTGAAGGGTTTTGTTCTTTTTCTTTCTGAGTCGTGGGGACAAGGAGAGAATGGAGTGGCCTCTTCTCTGAAGGACCTGCAGAGAAGGGGTGGGCTCCAGGGAAGCCCAGCCTTTGGAGTGGCTTTCTATACCAGAAGCCAGGGCTTCTGATAGCCTTGAAGCCTGCCCTGCAGCAGTGGTTCTCTGATCTACTGGGTCGCATATCAGATATTTATAATATGATTCATAACAGTAGCAAAATTACAGTGATGAAGTAGCAGTAGAAATAACTCTATGGTTGTTGGGGGTGGGGGGTTCACCACAGCATGAGGCCCTGTATTAAAGGGTCACGGCTTTGAGGAGGTTGAGAATCACTGTTCTGGAGGGAAGGAATGTCCAGCATTGGGTTGACGTCCTCAGGTCTGCCTCTCCAGTTCTCTGCATTTTGCCTTCCTCATTTGTATGAGGGGGATGCTACCATTGCCCCCATACGCTGAAGCAAGGGAGAGATAAAGGAGAGGACTGAGGGCCTTGTTTACACTGCTCATCGCTACATCCCCTGTGCTTAGTTGGCCTCCCATAAATGTTTGTTGAACAAATCATGCTGGCGAAGTACACAGTTGAGTGACAGGCACAGAATCCAAAGTGGGCAGTAGCGCCATGCCAACTCCCACTCTTCTGCCTGGAGCTGTGTGCCCGTTACAGGCCGGGATGCTCCACACGCTGAAGGAGATGGGGTCACCGCCAAGCCCTGGCCCAGCTTCATAGAGAAGGACATCCCTTCTGTGTGACCACGTCCCATCTGAAGCTTTCCTGCTTCAAGAGTCTCTATTGTCTGCCCTGTCAGACGTTGAGACGCTCTGTGAAAGGAAGTAGGATTTCTGGGCGCCACCGAGGTCGCCCACCTCTGCCCTGCTTTGTGTTGTTCTTTTAGCTCAGGGTAGGGCTTGGTTCTAGCCTCCATCTTCCCTCAGCGCCAGCCTGCCTGGCTCACCCACTTTCCTTTTTTCTCTTCTGGCTGGAGACCAGAGTCCCCTTCATGCATCTGTTTCTCCGCTTTCACACCCACACCATCTCCCATAAGCCCCAGTTGCTGATTTAGAAATGCATAGGCCCACTCCTGACTCCGGCTGGCCACTCAGTGGTGTGAGAGCAATGGTCAGATTTCTACCACTCACTCCACACTGGCTGCTTCAGAAATAGCTCCAAGCCCACTGCTGGCAACAGCCATCTGCAGCATGTGTTCATCAGGCACTCCCACGGGTGAGGTCAGGTGGTGATGGACTATGAGTTGCTGCTGGAAACACAGAGCTCAGGCTAGGACTCTTGCTCTTGGTACTGTTACAATGAGGCAACAAACCTCCCTTGAGAAACTGAGTCCTCTCCCTAAGACTGAAGCCTCCCCTGGCTATTTCTGTACTTGAACCATCCCTGGGGAGGGATCTATTGCAGAGGTCACCTACAGAGCAAGGGCCAGCAAAGCCAGCTGGAGGGGATTGTGTAAGGCATACAGCATTTATTGAGTACCTACTATGTAGGGTACAAAGCAGGCTGGCTGCACCCATTCCTGTTGTCCCCTGTCTGGCAATGAGAGCGTGACGGTTTGCCTTAATTTTCACACCGAGTTGACTGAGAAATGCCTAGATCACTATGGCACCATTGCTGTGATAAAACACTGTGATCAAAGATAACATGGGAAGAATAAACAGTTTATTTCATCTCATGCTTCCGGAGAAGAGCTCAGCACTAAGGGACACCAGGGTAGCAGCTTAATGCCTCCATTCCTGGAGTCAGGAACGGAAGCAGACACAACAGAAGAACACCTCTCTCTGCCCTGCTCCCCCACTCCAACCTTGCCCAGCCTTTCTTATACAACCCAGGCCCACCTGGCTAAGGATAGCACCTCCCACAGAGGGGTTGGGTCTTCTTACATCAGTGAAGTTACGAAAATGCTTCACAGATGTGGTCATAGGCCAATCTAATCCGGGTAATTCTTCAAAGGAGGTTCCCTCTTCCCAGGTGATTGGTTGATGGTTTGGTTGTGCATGTCTGTGAGAGCCCAGGTCCATTCATGTCACGGCACATGAGGAGGGTAGAGGATAAAGTCTAGGGAACCAGTTCTCTCCCTCCATGTTGCTTTGAGGCAGGTCCTCTCACTTCTTCCCTGTGCTGTGCGTGCTCGAAAGCTGCGTATGTGAACTTCTCACTACAAGATTACAGACGTGTATCACTGCATCAGGCTTTTTACATGGGCTCAGAAGACTGAACTCAGGTCATCAGGCTTGTTTATGGCAAGCCCTTTTCAGGATGAAGCTCTAGAAAGAAAGGGGTACAAGTTGTGGCACCGACGTAGAGGAGGAACTGTGAAGCTTGGCTTGCCTTCCCCATCTGAACCAGGAAAGACAGCAAGCAGCTCAAGGACACTTTGGCCTTCTTACTCTGTGTTCCCACTGTCCATCCCATGGGGTCTTCAGGCAGGCAGGCCTCCGTGAGCACTGTGGAATGAACGAGGGGCCCTGGTCTGGCTGAGAGGAACCCTACCGGCCTCAGCAATGGAGACCAGCAGCACCAGCTGCAAGCTCTATGGTGGAGGAGGATCTTGTAGGATGGGAGGGAAGCGACACAGCAGACCAGATAGCAAGTGCATTCTCTGCTCTGAGGTTGAGCAAGGACAGGCCTGGGTCCCCCTCATTCTTAACCAGCCTAAATTGCTTGGGTGGGGAGGGGTGTGATGCAGGTACAGAAAGGAGGAGACCTGACCTACAACCAGATACAGGCAGTGGGGGTGGGGCATGAGTAGACAGCAGGAAGAAGGCTAGCCAGACATTTGGAGCCGTGGTTTGAGGGCCTGGTAGCAGCTGTGATCAGCAGCAAGCATGTCCAGTTGGAGGGCATACGTGTCTGGACAGGTGGCCAGAGTCCAGTGACAGGATTCTGGCAATGGGCAGTTGGGTTCTCCATGCCCCGAGTCTGTGGCACAGAAGACCTTGCAGATGGTAGTTCAAAGGCTACTATTGCAGGGCAGGAAGCCAGGCCCACTGATGTCTCATGCACAGCATGAGACCTTGGCACACATATCTGTCATGAAGGCTGTTATCTCTTCAGTATGTCCTTGGTTGTTGGGGCCAGCCTGCTGAAGAGGGCAACCTGACGCCACGGCAGTAGCAATAGCATGCAGTTGCTACAGACCAGGGCTGAGGCTGGTAAGGGTGAGTTCCTCTGCTTGGAGCAGCTACCCCCCAAAGTCTCTACTGGCTCCAGGGAGAAAAGGGTCAAAGCTGGTGCTTTGGGCGTGTGCCAGGGAGTTATCTGTGGCTATGTTGAAAGAGGAGTCTCCGCCTTTGTTAGAAAGTCTAAGCAGAGGGTTAGAGGGATGGCTCAGTCAGTGAGGTGATGTCTTGCAGGCATGAGAACCTGGGTTTGATTCCCCCCAAATTGATGTGAAATAAACTAGGCATGGTGACATGTGTGGACCAGAGCTGAGAAGAAGCAGTAGTTCAATTTCTGGGGCTCATTGCATTTGTCAGCCGCCGTAGCCTATGTGGAGAAAGAACTCTAGGCCAGGGAGAGACTGACTCAAAACCAAAACAAAGACTTTACTAAAACCAAAAGGCTAAACAAATAAACAAAGCCCCTAAACAAAAACGAACAGACTCCAGGTGGGCTGGCATCTGAGGAATGATAACCAAGGGTTGTCTTCTGGCCTCTGTTTCTCTCTCTCTCTCTCTCTCTCTCACACACACACACACACACACACACACACACACACACACATTTACACACCTAAGCAGAACATTTCTAGAGAAATAGGGGCCAGATGAAGCCTCTACTGTTCTTTACTTTAGAAATGACACACTCTGCTATATATGGAGGGTGAATGCCCTGCAGGGACTCTCACTAGCAGTCCAGTGAGATCCTGGACTGGTTTGGCTACACACAAACCCTTTCTCTTGGTCAGAGGGCCAGGATGATGACTCCCCCAGGTCTCTTAAAGGGACCTGGGAGGACGAGAAGGGAGAGCCATTGCTTAATGAGCACATGGTTTCTTTGGGGATGATGAAACTGCTTTGGAAACAACGGGGTTGGTTGCACAACATGGTGAGTGCAGTTAGCAATGCTGCCGAATTACTAACGAATGGTCAAAACAGCAAAGATGTGTTCTTTTTATCCCCCTCCCTTTGTATCTACTTATGTACACTTTATGCTACATACACATACATGCAATTTACACAATAAAACAGAGAGATGGGCATTGTAGCCAGTTGTCCAGCATTCATGAGGGAAGCCTTGGGTTCGATTCCTAGCTCCCTATGGACAGGGCACAGTGGCCTATGTCTGTGATTCCAACGCTTAGGAAGTAGAGCCAGGAGGATGAGAAGTTCAAGGTCTACCATGGCTACACTGAAAGCCCGAGAGGGGGCAGGGGGAGAGAAAGAATTATCTAGGTCGTGAGAAACAGGGAAGGACTAAGAACAGGGTGTAAGATCAGAACTAAGCACAAAGTGGAAACCGGAACTGGAGCCCGAACAGAGGAAGGACCATTTAATGCGCATTCCAGGCGACCTAATGAAATGAGCATGCAGTCTGCCGCTGAATCGACAATGTCACTTCAGCGCTAACTTCCAGCTCTGGGAAATGTGCCTGGTTGTGTAAGATGCCTGCGTTATCGGAAGGCGGGTGAAGGACACCCAGGAACCCTGTGTGTTCTTTCCAACTTCGGTGCAAACTGAAGACAAAGGGGCCCTTAGACTGCCAAGGAGAGCATGTGTGTGTGTGTGCTCTGCCTGGGGCTGGCACTCAGTCCCTGGGTGAGATCTGCCCTTAGCTTTGTGGAGCCTGGTCCCTGCTGGGAAGACAAAGGCTTAGAGAGGTGGGCGCTGGAATGTAGGCTGAGGATAGAAAACAGCTCTGAGCAGTGCCAACGGGCACACCGGAAGCTCCGTGCTAGTCCATGTTTCTCCTCACTGGTCCACGGGGTCTCTGCACTCCAAAGGAGGGTCCCAGTCATTCTTGTGAACATGACGTATACCAAAAGACCAAAGTTGTCGATCTGGCTGGGCACAAACTGAACACACAGGGTTGGTACCCTGCCCGATGCCACCTAACCCATCTGGAGCCACATGCCTGGTTTCCGCTGCCAATAAGAAATGATTCCAAGTGCCTCAACTTCTCCAGACTCAGCACTGGGTGACTGGGGCTCTGTCAGTGGCTTCCCCCCCACCTGGAGGGCCTGCTGCATGGCTGCTTTTTGCTCACACCCTCATAGCTACCAGCCTGCCCAGCTGTACTGGCCCTAACATGCCAATCTACTCCAGGCCTTCGAATACGCACCTGGGGTTTCCCTTTATACGTTTTTTTTTTAGCTCATCTTCTCAGTATATGATACCAGTTCTTCACAATCTTGGTCAAACACTATCTTCTAGAGACCTGCTTGGTGGGTCATTACTAGTCACGTCTCTGCCTCCAACAAGTCGGTCACAGCTCCTCTCTCTAGCGGCGCAGAGCCCGGCTCAGGACCTGACATGAAGAAAGCCTTGTTAAGGAGTGACAGAAGCTGCTGTGGTTCCGGGGTTTGGGGGAAAGATGCTCTCACTGATGGTTCCAGTGTGACCACAAAGGCAACAGGAGTGTCCTGTCCTTTTAGCTGAGCATTAGATGGGCCCGCCCCTTACCCCAACAGAGCCTGGCAATGCTCCTGCATCCCCTGTGGAGCAGGAAGGAGCCATCCCCTGGTCCATTGGCTTTTTACAATGCAGCCCACTTACTCTTGACCCAGACCCCATCTCTATGCCTACGGAGGAGAGGGAGACTACTCTATCAAGGCTCTCCTGGGGATGGCTTCAGACGCCTCCAGGGTGCAGTGACCAGCTTGACAATGTGGCCAGTCTGCTCTGGTCAGTGCATGGTAAAAGAGGTGGAGAGTAAAAGTAGCTGCTCGCAGTAGCTGAGGATTAGGTGGAATCAAACAGGACCCCTGGCTGTCCCTTAGCATAGCACCCCTCCTTGGTTCTTAGTTATCTGGACTTCCATTTCTGCTGTAGTTCTACCCAGGGATTCTTTCACCAATAGTAAAAACCTGGGCACAGAGAGATGAACGTCTAAGATGTGCTTTCTCAGCTCAAAGTGGTCATGCAACCAACACTGATCTCTGTTCTTCAGGCAGCTGTAGCCAGAGGTTTCTACAGTGGAAACCACATGAAGGAAGAAAAAGGGAAAACAAGAGTTTAGCAAGCATTGAGTACATGGCAGGTTGACAGAATGACAGTTGGCTCCAGAGTCTCCTAATATTCTGTTGCTTTAAGACAGGGTCTTGTTTTATAGCCTGGTATACCTCCTGATCCTCCTGCCTCGGCCTCCTGAGTGCTAGAATCACAAGGGTTGTAACACCATGCCTGAATCCTTGAGTGTCTGCAAAGCTCACTAGCAGCTGCAAGGTGTGCTCAGCTGCTGACCGCCCCTCACCCCCAACCCTAAATCAAAAGACTGGGGAAGTAAGGAATGAACTACCGAAATGTGTTAGCACTAGGGTGTCAAACTGATGTGGCTTAGACCCTGGATTCTGCCCTTTTTTAACTCTGTGCTGGGACATAAGAGGGATGTGATAAATCTAACCCTCTAGGCTGGGGTCACTACCCAGGCTGAGGGACATTCTGAGCTTTCAAAAAGATAAGGACCAAGGGTACATCTGGTGGTGTCCTTCCCAATGGGGAACACTGTGTGGTTAGGGAGCCAGTGTTTTTATAGACTGGGGCAGGGCGTGGTCTGGCAATGCAGGAGTTACATCGTGCTTGGAACTGTAGGAACACAGTCTTGGGGTGCACAGCTACCCTCTTCCCAGTACCCTCGCACTCTATGATGTGGGTCCGTTGCTTACTGTACAGTCCATGGAGAGATCACATGTGTCCCGGAAGAGGCCTGAAGTCATACTCTTCTTTCCCTCTCTGTATGTTTCCATCCTTTCAGGCCCGGCTCTGGCTACCCTCTACACCACTGCACCGCCAAGACTTTCCCCAGGCACAACAGACAGTTCTTACCTCTAGACAGCAGCACCCTCTAGGAGCTAGTTCCTTCAATCAGAGGGGTGGCTGCTCTGTGGGTACCACGAACTCTCAGAGAAGCCCATGCTCTCCGTGTTCTCTCATCCCCACCAAGCTGGCATGTGTGGGCTCTGAGTTCGAGACAGACTAAGCAGCAGGGTTGAGGCCATGCTTTTCTAAGAGTCCTGAGTATAGACAAATGAGACCAGTGTAGGAAGTCCCGGCTAGACTCCAGGCAGCAGGGGACACCCCTGCTTTCCCTGAGCTAGGTCTGTGAAGAGCACATCTTGTACGCAGCCTAGGCCCAGTGCATGGTGTACCTCTGGGCACAGCCTTTATCCTGAGCTGTATTTTCCCTGGCCAGAGAGGAGGGTATGCTCAGAACATCCTGTGACTGCAGGCTGTGGCTGCTGGGTCTGATTGCGCAAAAATGACTGGGGTGTCTCTGGTAAAACGTAGTGACCAAAAAAAGCCAAACTCCCCCACTGACCTCAGAAATCTCAGGGATCAGCTGGCTGCTTGCCCTTGGAAATAGCCTTCTGGCAGGACACAGTGGGAAGAAGGAGTGGAGTGTTTCAATGGAAGCAGTCCCTTGCTGGTTTCCAGGGGAAGCAAGCAGGGTCTTCCCCGGCTGGGTATGACCCCAGGGTCTCTGGCTAGTGTGGAGCACGGAATCATAGACATCCTCCTCCAGGAGGTCCTCTTCTTGCTCCAGAGCCCTTCCCCAGAGTGCTTGTTTATGTCATACTCCCTTCTCATCTCAAGTAGTTTTATCCGCTTTGCTCTGATGTTGACGCAGCCCCAACCTTAACTCCTTGCCTTAACTCAAAGAGGCATGGGCCAGAGCACTTATGCTGTGGCTTATCATTTGCACAGGTTCAGGGTGAGGAGTACCCAGGGACTGAAAGATTGACAGAGTTTGTGCCGAGGGAAGCTTAGGGTACAGCATCAGGGTGTGCTGAAGCCCCAGCTATGGTCAGGAATGTGGGACAAAGGCCCCTTAGCACGCACTTAGGGTGCAGAGGACGACATAGTGGGGAAAGACATGTTGGGAAGGCTTCCTGGAAGAGCAGGCATTTGACACTTGAAGGAGAGTTAAGCCAACCATGCCTGGGATTGTTGAGTGAGGGAAGAAGAAGGGCTGGGGGCAGGCTCGACAGCGCTTTCCCAACATGTGTGAGGCTCTAGGTCTGCCCACAGCATTGGGGTTAGGAGTCAGAGAGAAAGAGGAGCCAGGCTAGGTGATGTGCTGGGGGGAAGAACTAGCTACAGACAGGGGTGGGTGGGTGAATCCGAGACTGGGTTAAGAAGAACACTGTTTTGCAAGGCCTCATATAATGCTATGTGTGAAAGTGCCCTGCCCCAAGTGGAACCCAGTGTGGTGCTCTAGTCACTCTCCCTGTGACTGAGTATGGTGACAAATGGGCATCTTGTTTCAGAGAACCCAATTTCATTGGTCTGCCAAGAATCTGCGAGGACAGGGACTTCTGCACCTGGCATGAGCTTGAAAGAACCACCCTGAGAAGAGAAGGACACTAACACACACCATCTTCTCTGGTGAGCAGCCAGGCCTGCCTTGTACACAGCATGGAGGAGAAAAACTAACAGAAGTCAGAGAGCTCCCAGGCAAACCCCTGTCCATAGTGAAGACTGTGCCCAGGGCTATGTTCCTCAAGACCCTGCCAGTATCTCCTCTGGCCTTCCTGACAAGGATCCCTCCCAAACCTCACTGAAGGCCACACGAAGCCCACGTGTGCACCATAAGGAGTGACTTGTATTAGTTACATGCACATCTGTTTACTCTTGTCTCAGACAGAGCTAATTGCTCAACCAAGGCCTCCTGCTGCAAGCAGGAGACATCAAAGTGTCCTGGGAGGCTTGCTCCTACACATGCAGCCCTTTTGCTGTCCCTGGTAACCAGGCCAACCAAGACTTAGCTTCAGTTTACAAGCAGCTTCCAAGCAGAAGGACATACCGAGGTGTCCTCATCAGGTCGCTAGTGCTATGAAAGACCAAAAGCAATTTGGGGAGAGAAGGGTTTGTTTTAACTCACAGCTTCCAACGCATCTTGTGAGAAGCCAGGGCAGAAACTGAAGCAGAGACCACAGGGGAATGCTGCTTATTTGCTTGCTTCCTGTAGGTTACGCAGCTTGCTTTTTCATACAACCCAGAATCACCTGCCCAGGGGATGGCACCATCCAACAGTGGGCTGGGCCTTTCTCCATCAATCATCAATCAGGAGAATGCCCCCACAGACTTCCGTGTGGTCCAGTGTTGTGGAGCCATTTTCTCAATTGAGATTCCCGCTTCCTCAAATGACTCTAGCTTGTGTCAGGTGGACAAAGACAAACAAACAAACAACAACAGAACCCAACCACCTAAAAAAACTAATCAGCACATGAGGCATAGCTGGATGAAATGCCACAGGATCTCCTGAAGATAGCTCTACACCATGCAGACCTTTCCGTCTTGATGTGCCCATTTGTAGATGGACAGTGAAATGGGCAAGTAACATGGGCTAAGGGTAGATCAGAAGAAAGAGAACCCTGAAGAGAGAAAGTAGCTTTCATCTGGCTATGCCCAGGCTATGCCACCCATAGTTTAGGAGGTGAATGGTAGGCATTTCGCCTAGTTTCCTCAGGGAAGTGATGGGGCTGTGACCACGTCAGGATGAAGCCACCTGACTGAGCTTCAGGAAGTGCGAGATGAGGTTTACCTCCTTGCGGTGAGAGTGCCCTGGGTCTCACCTGCATCTGCACCAGTCTCTTCACATTCCGGCTGGGATCTGTATTAGAACTTTGCAAGATGCTCCAGACCTTTGAGGAAATGGGGTTTGAGAAGTGCTGGGCTCACTCTTACCATGTGGGATCATCTATGAACTGACAATTGTCTCAAAGTAAGTTTAATAGTGGTTTGTTTTGTCTTGGCTGTCATGGAACTTGCTCTATAGACCAGGCTGGCCTTGAACTCATAGATCTGCCTGCCTCTGCCTCTTGAGTACTGGTATTAAGGGCCTGCACTGCCACACCCTGCTTATTTAATAGTGTTAAAGTTGTTGCTAGACTTGCAGACCAGTCTGGGCTCAAACTCACAATTCTCCTTCCTAAGCTTCCTGGATGCTGAGCGTAAAGGTGTGGAGTACCACACTGTAATAACAAATATTTGTCGAAGAACAAACACTCTCTCTCTCTCTCTCTCTCTCTCTCTCTCTCTCTCTCTCTCTCTCTGAATTGGGGTTTGAGAAGAGGGGCCATTCTGGAGGTGGACAGTTAAGCTCAGGTAGAAATGGCCAGGAAATTGTCACTCAAACATAAACCTACTCTGGGGAGAGTAGGTTTGAGGCCAGAAAGGTGTGTAAGTCCAGAGCCTTCTGAGCCCAACAGAGGTGAGCATTCATCAGCAAGAAGTGGACTGTGGAGGAGTTGAAGAGGAAACCCTGTGCCAGAGGGAGCCTGCAGGAGGTAAGAAAGTTTTCGCTCTCAGTGATGAGTGAGCAGAGTGAGAAGGGCAGGAGAAAAGATACTGTCTATTCATGGTAAATAAAGCACCGTCACTGTCATGGGCTGCTTCAGCCATGTAAGGCAGAGTGGACCCTGAGAGGGAGCTGAGTCAGCAGCTATTTTCAGTTCCACAGGAAAATATTAGACCCTGGGTCTGGGTGCAGGCAATGAATCAAAAGCCCACGCAGGCATTTAATGTGGTTCAGGGTGTGGTGTCTGCAGCTGGCTCAAGGACCCACACCTCTCCAAGCTGTCTTCACTCTGACCTCAGTATAGCACGGTGTGTAGTGGGTACTGACAGCCAGCCCTTCTAGCCCTGGGCAGGTGGCTGATGGCACAGACAGTAGAGACAAGGCCTGGTAGTGGAATTATGGGGGAAGGGAACTCTGTACAGTAATACAGGCCCACAATTTGCACACACAGATCTACCAGTGCCTGAGACAGTCCAGTATAACTAAACTTCTTTCTCTTTGCCAATTCTACTTTGCCAAACAAATCTCCTGTCTTGTTGAAGCCCCCTCCACATGGCCGAACCTCAGTCCCACTTCTGTCAGGTCCCTCCAACCCGAGTGTCTAGCACTGCATTGTATCTTTCTGTGTGGACTCCGGACACAGACATCAGCCAGACACTGCCTATTCTCTTGGAGGGGAGAGTCTGACACCAGGTGGCCAAGCCTTCCACATGGCGTCTTTGGCATGGGTCTGTCAAGGACAAAGATATATTCACGCCTGGGCGGAGAGACTGGCATGGATGCTCATGCTCGATAAAATCGTTTTGAAATTTGTGTCCAGTGTAAAAAAAGTTAAATTGAGCTTTGCTCTTCCTTTCTTCCTTCTTCCTTCCTTCTGTTCCTCCCTTGTTTCTTTCCTCTTCGTTGTTGTTGTTTTGTTGTTGTTTTTCAAGACAGGATTTCTCTGTGTAGCCACGGCTGTCCCGGACGAGCTTTGTAGACCAGGCTGACCTTGAACTCACAGAGATCCGCCTGTCTCTGCCTCCCTGAGCGCTGGGATCACAGGTATGTGCCACCACATCCGGCTCTTCTCTTTCTTCTTTCTTCTTTCTTTCTTTCTTTCTTTCTTTCCTTCCTTCCTTCCTTTTTATTTATTGATTTACACTGGGTTTTGAATCCACAGCTTTGTGTATGCAAGGCAAGCACTCTCCCTTGAGACCATCTAACCCCGACTCAAGAGGATCCCTTGAGTCTAGGAACAGAAGAACGGACAATGCTATTGGATCTTCAACCTGAAGTCTGCCTAGGACTCTGAAGCCCTGGTGGGGTCTGTGTTGGGCTGGATGCCAAGGAAGGCATGGGAACAGCCACATAGGAGGTGGAGGCAGATGGACTCACAGTCTATCCCATATTGTTCCTAGAGCAAATTGGTGAAATGGGACCTTGTCTCACAAGATCAGAGAAGATTAGCTACTGGGTGGAGGCCTTGTTTCTATTGTGGCAGGCTGTTGGAAGGAGCATCTAACACAGAGACTGCACAAGGGTTGCATATCAGATATCCCACATATCAGATATTTACATTCTGATTTATAACAGTAGCAAAAAATACAGTTATGAAATAGCAAAAAAAATAATTTTATGATTGGGAGTCACCATACCATAAGGAACTGTATTAAAGGGTCCCAGCATTAGGAAGGTTGAGAACTGCTCATCTAGAAGGAGTAGATTTGGCTCATACTTCTCAAGTTCAGGGTCAGAAAAACAACTGCAGAGGAAGGAAGGGTTAGACCCAGGGCTGGGGTGAGCACTTGATACGGTCCATAAGGACCATTTACCTTCATCAAATGAGCATTTCCTGGACTCACAAGCAATGGAGGCAAAGCCAGAGAACCTACTCAGAACTTACAGCCAGAAGTCAGAAGACCTCAGCCTCTTGGTCTATACCATGCCCAGGCCACAAGTGAAAACTCCCTGGAGAAGACAAGGAGTGACAGCTGAATGGGAAGCCGCTGAAATCAGACAGTTCTCACAGTGGTGTGGGCTAAGTGCTCTCATTTCTCATGTGATAGGAACATTTTTCTTCATGGAAGACTCTCTCGGGACTCTCCCTTGTGCTCTGTGCTTTTACTTCTTGGAGGGACTCGAGGGAACAGTTGAACAGAGCCCTAGGGTTTCACTCTGGGGCTCCAACACGTCTTAAGATCTGTTGTTTCCCTTATTCTTATTCTTGTTGTTGTTATTAGAGACAAAGTCTTAACTGTGGCTGACCTGGAAATTCTCAGTTCTCCTGCCTCAGCTTCCCATGGGCTGGATTATATGCATGAACCACTGCACCCAGGAGGATTTAATAATATACTGCCAGTTGCTGCAAGGATTATCGGCACTGTATGTAAAGGGCGAGGCGTATGAGCATGCACAGAACAAGGAGCTATTAATAATTATGACAGCTGACTGTGATAGTCACCCCCTCCTCTTCAGTAGTCTTGGCTTTTACCTCTGAAAGGACTGTGCCCACTTTTGCAAGGGTTATGTGGAAGCAATCACCCCAAGATTCAGGACAGTCTGGGAGAGGAAATTGTGTGGCTTCTCTAATCCTGCATCCTACAGTTTTTACATGGCATCTGAAAGGAGCAGCTGATAGGCAGCTGGTCCTGCAGCGTTGCCTCTCACAGGAGTGATAAGCGGTGTCATGCATCCATTTGTAATGAAATAGAAACGTTTTGATTTCTTGGGGAAGACGGATTTTCTCCCAAATCCTTGTTGCTTTCATCCTTGGACGTGAAACAGCCCATTTTAATCTCATACCAAGGACAGCCGTTATAAAAAGCCCATGAAATCTGATCTCTGACTTGTCCTCCCGTGTCCCTCCCTTCCCAACCTCCTGCGGCAGCTTTGATGGCTGGGAGGGAGCCAGTTATCTTCTGCCGGGTGTTAATAGCTCCATGCATTATTGAAGAGCTGTGTTTGCAGGGGCAGACCCATCAGGGAGACATCCCCAGTGTGGGCTGAGATTCAGCTGCCTCCCCTGCTCCTCACGGTGGAGTTTTGGGGTCTGGAAGAGCCACTGGAAAGAGGCATCTACAGTTAGGCTCAGTGGTTAAGAGCACTGGATGCTTGATTCCCAGCACCAATATGGGGGTGGGTGGAGGGTCATAACCATGTGTAACTCAGTTCCAGGGGATCTGATGACATCTATGCCCTACGGGCACCAGCCACAAACATGATGCATAAACATGCAGACACAACTCCCATACACAAACAAATGAAATTAAAGTACAATTTTAAAAAACTAAAAGGAGGAGGAAGATCCTGAAGAGACTTGATAATCTGTGGCCAGCTGGTAAGGGAGGAGGGCTCCCCCTTTCTGAGGACTAGGGGAGGGGGGATAGGGGAAAAGAAGGAGGGAGGGTGGGACAAGAGGAGGGGATAATAGGAGACAGGAGAGGGGATATGATTGTGATGTAAAGTGAATAATAATTATAATAAAAAGCCTGGCATGGGGGTACATACCCTTAATCCCAGCACTCAGGAGGCAGTGGATATCTGTGAGTTCAAAATCAGCCTCGTCTACACAGTGACTTCCAGGACAGCCAGAGATACATAGTGAGACACTGTCTCAAACAAACCGACCACATATTTCTTTTAAAAAGGAAGACAGAAAGAGGCACTTGACTATTTGCATTGCTTTGCATTTCTTGTTGGACGGAGGCTGATAAGGGACAAGAAAATAAAACGAGGAGCCTGAAGAGATGGCTCAGTACCCACGTGGTGGCTCACAACCATCTGTAACTCCAGTTCCAGAGAATCCAACACTCTCTTCTGGCTTCCACGGGCACCAGGAATGCATGTGGTGCACAGATATAAAAGTAAGCAAGACACACCTACATATAAAATAAATTTTAATATTTAAAAAGGAGGTGAAAAAAAAAAGATGAGGGATAGATGGAATGATGGCTTAGTTGGTAAAGGTTCTTGCCACCAACCCTGACAACCTGGGTTCAATCTCCAAGACTCACACAAAGGGCTGTGGTAAACCTTGTATGCAGTCCGAGTTATATCCAACTCCTGGTTCTGAGCATGATTTTATCCTATCAGAAATTACGGTCTGATATGTCTGTGTCCCTTTCTCAGTTAGTATGTCCTAGCCCTACATGCTCTATACTTGGAGGTGGGACTCGGGAGAGATGACTAAATTTAGATGAAGCCACGAAGCTAGGACACTCACAATGGGATAGTGCCTGCTGCTGCTTCATCTCCTCTAGTGCCTGTTGCTGTTGATGCAGTGAGACAAGAAGTTGGAGATCTCCTGTAAAAAGGATTGGATTGGCTCCAAGGAACCCGATGACCCTAACCAGCAGGAAACAGCTAAAAGAACTGTGCTCTCTCTCCCACTTACCCTTTCTCTCTCCTACCTGATGTTGGGGTGTTGATAGGATTGGGGTGGAGTAGGGAGAAAGGTATAAAAATGTAAATAAAAGAGTTTTTTTTAAGTATACCAACAATGGGGTAAGGAGTACTTGTCTAAAAAGACAAAGAAGAGCTTGTAGTCTAAGGTCTATCTTTCCATCTCTCTTTGAATGAGAGGACATAGTGAGAGGGTAGCCAGGAAACAAGTTCTCACCAAGGACTGCATTTGGCAACACTTATATTACCGGAGGTGCTGCTTCCAGACCATGTGAAATACACGTCTGTTGTCTAAGCTGCCCAGTCTATAGCCATAAACAGACTGAGCCACACTCTAGGGAGGGCATGGGACCCACCACAGGAGACATCCAGGGGAGAGCTGCTGTGTTTACTTCCTCACAAAGGAAAGGTCTGTGAGTTCAAGATCTGAGTTAGAACAGAGGCCCCAGAGAACTCTGAACATTCCTGCAGAAGTCCTGAGCTTAGAACTATTCATGTGCTTTCTGATCTGCCATATGTGGTGGATCTTCTGCCAAGATGCAGATTTTTGCGAAGACCCTCACGGAGAAGACCATCACCCTCGTTGAACCCGTGGATTGGCCTGAAGGGGGAAGCAGCAATCAGAACCCATTCTATAAGCTATTCTTCACATTGCCTACTTTTGTTTGACTAAACACATTTTCATAAACATGTTTTACTTGTATTAACATATAGATGAGCCTATTGGTACTATTTTAAATAAGTTATTAAGCAATTTGAAATGTGCCCAGCTTCAAATGCTAGCGTGGTAAATACTGAGAAATGCAGCCTATTGAAAGAAGAGACCTTAGGGAACCTGGTTATGGTGGTTCTCATCTGTAATTCCAACCCATGGGAGGTGGAAACAGGAGGATCAAGAGTTCAAGGTCATTCAGCTACACAGTCTGAGGGGAGTCCAAGCTACATGAGAATTTGTCAGATAGTTTAGGAGTGTCCATTTATTCGAGGAGGTTTTGTTGTGGTGAGTTTTTGTATGTTTATTTGAGTTGTTATCTGATTCTATAGCTCAGACTAGGTTAGAACTCACTGTGTAGCCCAGGATATCCTCAAACTTGCTGTAATCTTTCTGATTCAGCTTCCCAAGTACTAGAATTATAGGAATGAGGCACCATGTCTGGCTGGGGTATTTTATTTGTTTGTTTGTTTAAATATTTTATTTATTATTTATTCAGTATTCTGCCTTCAGGTGTGCCTGCATGCCAGAAGAAGGCACCAGATCTCATTATAGATGTTAATGAGACGCCCTGTGGTTGCTGGGAATTGAACTCAGGACCTTTGGAAGTATACCTGAGCTATCTTTCCAGTCCTGTTTATTTTTTTCTAAGACATAGTCTCTTTGTATAGTCCTGACATCCTGGAACTTGCTCTGTGGACCAGGCTGGCCTCGAACCTGGATATCTACCTGCCTCTGCCTCCCAAGTACTTGGATTAAAAGTATGTGCCACCACAGCCTGGCGATTTCTAAGGGTATAAAACAAGGATCCAGAGACTAGAGAATTTGAGGACTGCAAACAAAGGAAATCCTCTGTTTCCCTGTTCTCTTTAGTCTTCACTTCCATCCTTCACAAGGTATCAAGGTGGCGTAGTAGATCAGCAACAGGGACGGAAGCACCATGGCCTCCAGAGACACACTGCTATACCCATTCGTACTGGGTAAATGCTGGCTTGCTTTCTGTCACTTAAGGAATTTTGGCCACTCTGAGCTTTTATACTCCCCTGTTGATTAGAATATAGATAATGATCTTTCAAAAGAAAAACTGACTCCATGCCTCCCTGATTTAAAATCTTTCCACTTCCCCCAATCAATTGGAAATACTAAGGCTCCAATAAGCACTAAGTCATGCCAAGCCCTCCATAGCTTGCCAGCGTCACCACTCCTGACCAGCCCCCACCCCCACCCCCCGAGCTACTAGAAGCTCCCTGAATTCTAAAAGACTCCCTTGCTATGGAATTATGTGTGTGTGCCATCCACACAGTGCCCTGGTGAACCCTGAAGTATCTTTTCCCTCCCTTCCCCAGCTCCACTAGGATACAGGTCTGAAGCATCCCTTTTATGAAGCTGCTGCTGACCCTTCCCCAGGCCACCAGAATGCGGGAGACTGTGTTCCAAGGCCGAATCTCCACGTCACGCCTATACACATCAGAATGTGTTGGCCCTGATTGGTTAGTTTCTCTGTCTGACTGCTCATTGCCCTGGTTGTTAAAATATTTTAAACTTCTCCATTTCCAAAGTCCTCAAGAGAAAGCACTCAAATATTTGCCCAATGACTCAATGAACAAAGTGCTCTGGACTCCAAATGGCACAAGGAAAATTGCTTCCAGAGCCAGAGGGCTTGGCCTGTGATTAGGAAATTCTCTCTGGAGTGGGGGGTTGAACCCAGAACCCCACATCCTGAAGCTAGGCTCCCCGACTGAGCTCCCCCACCCGCTGAATGTCCCAGGCCCTCCCTACTCCACCACAGGCCTTGCCTCGAGGCTGTTCTGAATGCCTCAGTCATATCTCAGTGTTTTCTGAATCACAACACAGCAGGCCTTAAAATCTCAACAGTCTCTTCCCAGCCACCTTCTCACCCACCTGAACCTAAAGAGATGAATCCTACACACTTGAGTCTGTCCAACATCCTTAGTCCAGACGCATCTCTGCTGAGACCTTGGTCTCCACAATCCTGATTTGCCAACCATCACTGCAGGTTAAGTTCCAAAGGGAGTAAGCTGCCAAGTATTCCAGTTATTTGAAACAATTAAGCATTCGAATCAATACTCTTTCATTTGTCGCTAGGAGGAATTCTGTTTAAATGGAGTCCAGTCATTCCCTCCACGGTAGAATACAATAAAGGCCAGAACTCCTAACAAGTGCTGTCTGCTTGATCAGTAATGCCAGAAGATGGTAGGTCTATTTCAATACCACTTCCTTCATTCATCTGACAAATGTTCATTCAATGTCTGCTGGTGTGATAGGCTTTGTGTGGATGCAGCCCCAAGTTTATAACACATACATACCAGCATGCATACGCTTACACACACCACACACACAGAGAAGATACACCACACAGACACACACAGACCACAGACACACACACACACACAGACATGCATACACATACACACAGACATATACACATACAAACACACATACAGAGACATGCACACCATTCAACACCACACACACACAGACATGCAAACACATACGCACATACATACACAGATTCACACACACACCACACACAGACACAAACAGACATGCATACACACAGAGAGACACACAGACACGCATACAAAAATACACAGACACACAGACAGAGACATGTATACACAGACACACACATGCATTCACACACACACACCACACACAGACACAAACAGACATGCATACACACAGAGAGACACACAGACACGCATACAAAAATACACAGACAGATACATGTGTACACAGACACACACACATGCATACACACACACACCACATTTGCTTGACAACATCAGGAAAAACAGCTTCACAGTTATCGAAACATTCAAAATTATTTGAGGAGGAATGAGAGAGGAATCTCATTGTGCGTAGATCTCCATGGACAGTTAAGGTGATCTAGAAAGGCCTGGTTTCCCTGAGCTCTAAAGCTCAGGCCCAGAGTGAATGGGGAGCTGTTACCAGGCCTCTAAAGACGATGGCTCAAGAGACAGGCTACTGGGCTTCCTCTGGCTGCTCTCTACTGCCTCAACTATGGTCACTCGGCCAGGCTGTCTGGAGACCACAGGACAGCAAGGATGACCTGTCAGCGGCTGAGACTGGACAGGAGTGGTCATCTACAACCTACCACAAGAAGACCTTTCTGCTCAGCTGCCTCCTCTTGCAACTGCCTAGAAACGAAACAAAACAAAACAAAACAACAACAACAAAAAGAGCCAGGGAGCCCAGAGCCCTGGGTGATTTGTGGGGCCATGTGGGGCTTTCTTTTGCTCCTGTGGATTTTTCAACTGGGGAAGAAGAGGCTTATCTCTCATTTTTAATTGATTTTACTGCTGCTCGGCCAGGCTAGATGAAATCTTAGTTTCCCCATGGCCTATGAGGAATGGTGTGAGGAACCGCCTGAATGTTAATGCGGGCTGGAGAGAAGCCAGAGCAGGCACAGAGGCCCTCATCTGTTTCTGTGGCCTTTGTAGCCCAGCCTTGGCCTGGTCTGTGGGCTAATGTGTGCATTTCAGAAGGGATGCAGATATGGGAATGCGGAAATTGACCTCCGACCTGTGGAGCTGATGCACCGGAACAAAAATGTACAGTTGTACTTACAGTCTGGAGAACCTAAAACTAGTACAGGTTTTGGCCTTGGACTGCCCAGCTTCTCGTTACTATAATGAAGTATGTGAGGCTGTTAATACACAAACAGAAAAAGTTTGATACAGCTACCAGTCCTGGGACTTCCAACCCAAGATTCTTTGGAGAAGCCTGTCACAGGAGTGAACAATGAAGGAAACTGCTTACGTCATGGGAAGCCCAAAGAGACAAAACAGTACCAGCATTCCACAGACCCTGTCACTGGCATGCTATTTCACCATTTGCCACATGGACTGTTGAGGACCTCTCATCTGGACCACAGCAGGGCTGCAGTGAGCTGATGTTGGATACACCCACCCTCATCCCAATCTCCCTCCCCAGGGCTTCGCCTCCTCTTCAGGTGCCTTTGGGGTCCTCACTGGCGTTGTCAGTATGGTCTGGAAGCCAGGCAGCTCTTTCTACAAGCTATATCATCTCTTCCAAGCACCCACCCCAAACCTCACTGGACTCTTCCTCTACAATTGTTTTATAAAGTCCAGAAGTGGGGTTTATGTCTCAGGGTCTGAGTTATTGGGTGAAGGTAGGCTGGGCATTGAATACTCTAGAAGGTGTGGAGTTTCACAAAGCAGAAGTTCCTCATGAGCCCTATCTCTTCTCCAGCTGATGGAATACTATTGGCTTCTTCCTGTGGTCACCACAGTCATCTCATTTCCAATCTAGTCCATCTAGACTCAACGGAGCATCCAGAGGGCCTCACAAACCCAGACAGCGGACAGGTGAGTCAGGTGGAGGAGGGTGTCTGTCTTTCATTGTTTCTCAATCCCTCTCTCTTTCCTGCCATTCAGTAAGGAGAGCTAGTTTAGTTTCTCATATTGTTTCACACTACCCAAGAACAGGTTTTCCAAACAGGCAATCTTGACACATCCTTTGAATGAAATCTAATTGGTACATATATGTGCAAATGTGGTTGAAGCCAGGGTCACTGAAGCACACTTATCTATCAGCACCTTGTCAAAGACTGGTGGATGGATGATGGTTTGAGATTTCTACCCTCTGTGGAAGAGACCTAGCTACCTTCTTGGGTTTGAGAATACTGGCAGAGGACATGAGATCCCTGGCCCAGAAGGACAGTTTAACATTCACAGAAGTCTCATCAGCCACAGTATCAGCACTCAGTTGCTAGTACTAATCCCCACACGGTGGTGTCAAGAGGGTTTCACCACACCTGAGTCACCACATACAGGAGACACCGGAGTACACCATTAAACAGGAAGCAGGCCCATGCTTCGCTTATGAGAGACACATGAACAGGACTGCCAAGGCTGTCCGTTAGACAGCGGCCTTGCGAAGACAGCTTAATGCTCACTTTGCAAGATATGCAAAAATCACAAGAGATCTAATGGAGAATTATCTAACACCCCAGGTTCAGCTTGACACACACTTCCCACGGCCACTCACATGTGTGAGCACACTCAGGTGTGCATAGAAATACCCAGATTTAGATTCCTGCTCCTTGCAGGTGGCCTGAGATCTGGTCCCTAGAAGCTAAGATCCTATCATTGAACTGCTTGACACCTTATAAAGGTACTTCTGGTTTTGTACCTATCAGATAAAGACTTCTTCTAACCAGGGCCATTTTCTTTCTTCGAGTTACGGGTTTCCTTTTTCTAGAACTCTGGGCATTGAGGGCAAGACTCCTGACCTAACTTTCTGTGGAGGGGCTTTGCTACTGACCTCTGCTGGGCCCCTTTTAGGCTGCCATTCACTGGCTCTGTTCTAGCTCTAGCTCAATGCCAGTCTGTCATTCATTCCCTTTATCCATGTGTGGTACATTCCTGTGATAAAATTAAATTGTTAAGTTACACATGGCAAGAGATTAATAACAATTGTTAATATACTGTGGTATAATTTTACTTCTGGAATTTTTCATTTAATATTTTTAGACTGTAGTTGTATAGTAATTGAGGCCTGGAAGTAAAACTTCAGATAAGAGGACACCTGAAGTTCTCTTCACTTTCCAAGATACATTATGAGAGGAGGTTTTTTTGTTTTGTTTTGTTTTGTTTTTTGAAGGGACGGTATTGGAGAGGTTGGAGAGGTTTCAAGACAAAGTTTCCTTGTGTAACCCTGCCTGTCTTAGAACTCACTATGTAGACCAGGCTGACCTCAAACTCAGAGACCGGCCTGCTTCTGTCTCCTGAGTGCTGGAATTAAAGATGTGTACCGACATGCCCAAATTGAGGAAGGTTGTTGTTGTTATTTTTTTTTTATTTTTTGAGAATTTCATACCTGAGTACTGCATTTATATCATTTCTACAACTCCTCCTTATTTCCCTTCAACTCTCTAGTGTACCACTCTACTGACACTCCAGAGGGGGGTTTGCAGTGTAGTTTTGTAATTTGTAAGGTTGTTTTTTGCTGTTATTTTGTTTTGTTGTGACAGGGTTTCCCTGTGTAACCTTGGCTGTCCTAGACTAGCTTTGTAGACCAGGCTGGCCTCAAACTCACAGAGATCCTCCCATTCTTGCCTCCCAGAGTTCTGGGATCACAGGTGTGCACTACGGCGCCCAGCAATTGGTAAGGTTTTTGAGGATGAGCTTTGTAGATGGCAATGTTGTTTCTCAGTGTCACAAGGTTGGACATACCTGGTAGAACAACCTACCTGAGCTCCAGGGGGCCGTTCTGAACTGCTTGAAGTTCCTCTCATCTCTGCTTTGTCCATTTGGTTCCTCCGTTTTCTTGTTTCTCACCTATGTGTAACCCACCTTATTGGGCTTCTCATTGATCTTGGCTCAGGTAGTGAACAGTGAAGTTTCTCTGCTATCCAGTGCCCCTCTTCAGAAACTTGAGTGAGGGTAGGTCAGTCAGTTGGGCAAAAGATTGTGAAGAGTCCTGGATCCTACGTTAGAAGAGAAGGCAAACCCACAAGGGGCAGAAAAGACACAAGGACAGGGTCCAGAAGCACATAGCATGGGCTCGTGTTTTGTAGTGAAACGCTCAGGAGCAGAACCACTGAACAACTTCTCTGCTGGAGAGCCCCTGGTCGACTTAGCAGCTGGAAGTTTAAGTCCACAGAGGGGGCTGACTCAGGTGTACAGAGTCAGTGGGAGTAAGTATCTGTCTTGGGAGTTGGAGCAGCAGGCAGCTGGGGCTTCCCAGGCTAAGAGGCAGATCTGAGGATGTTCTGGGCTCTTGGAGTGTAAGGAAGAGTGGAAAAAGCCAGAGTCCGGGAGTGTCTTCTCCATTGCCAGCCAGAACAGGAATAGAGCAGAACTGGAGAGGAGCCGGGCAGAAAGGACTCTTAATTCAAGCGTGGGGCTGTGTTAGCTGATCTTCTCTGCTGATGTGGGAACTGGGTCAGGAGTGGGAGCTGCCACCCCCTCACCACTGCTTACCCCCGTGCTCCTTCCAGAAGACCAGTTATCTGAAACCCTTCCTCCTCAGCACCCACCATGCTTGCCCTCCTGAGTAGGCTGGAGATTCAGCATTCCATTCTCCCACCAGCCTGCATGCCCAGGGGCTTGAGCCTGCATCGGTTGTCACTGGGTCTGTCTTGCCTAAGCACTCAGAGGTGGGTCCAGGTTCTGTTTTCAGTGTCTCTTTGGGCATGCAGATGACTAATGAACTATATTGTCTCAGGTCCCTCTGCTTCAAGTTTTGCCCAGGTCATGTATTGACCTCCTAGCCAGCCAGCAGCTTTCTACTTAGGAGGCTGCTCCCGCTGCTCCAGACTCTCATACCTGAGTTCCACACTAGTTTCAAACTGTGAATAAACTGGACATCTGGAAAGCATCTTGGAGGTCACTTGAGGGAAGGAGAGCCATCAGACCTCGTGTCTCAGAAGTTTTGGAAGTGAGAATATGGGGGCTGGGGGCTAGGGGTTAGGGTAGGACCCCATCTAAGTCAACCTATACTCTGACAGCTGCCTGTGGCACAATACCGCTCTCGCCTGGCAACCTGGAACACATGGATGGGGCTAGAGGAAGCCACAGAACTCATGGGTTTTGCCATCTGTGTCTCAGGTGAGGAAAAGTAAATGGAGAAGGTGGCCCTAGGGCTTATCTCAGGCAAGTGTGCTAGGGTTTAGGGACAGAATATGGCCAGGCTCCCATCCCGTTAGTGGGTAAGCAGGACTCAAGGCCACACCCCCTTCAGAAGATCTATTCTCTCCATCTCTCCCCAGTCCTGTTGTGGCTGCAGCAGCCACTTTCTTGGTCACCACAGCCAAGAACCCAGCAGAAAGGAGAGGCTGGGTGAAGCTATAGGGTCCTAGAGGAAATGAGGAGCACTGTTCTGTTCTTGCTGATATTTCCCCAAGGGCTCTGGTTCATCTCAGTTCCCAAAACGCGGTTCAGGAAATACATAGAGCAAGTTCTGGGTGTGCATTTTCTGGGTAAATAGATGGGTAAATGAGTGACAAATATGTGGGCCTTGAGCTGAGGATGTAGCTGGGACAGATCCCCAACACCCATAAACCAGGCAGTGAGGCTTGTTTCTAATCCCAGCACTCAGAAGGTAGAGGATCTGAAGTTCAAAGTCATCTTTGGCTGTACAGTCAGCCTAGACTATGAGATGCTGTCTCAAAAAAGAAAAAAAAAAAAAGCTAACTTCATAACATAGGGCCTGATCATGGTAAGGCAAAATAGGTACTTACTGGAATAGAGGGGGGAAAAATCCCAAGATTTCTCTAATACACACACCTACACATGTACAAGAGCATCCTTCCAGAGCACATTGAGGAAATTCTGCTCTGCAACAGCCAAATGGTCTCATCCAGTACACCAAGTACCTCACTCTGAACACACAGTCCCTGTGTCCCTCTGCTGAGACACTGTGATATAAGAAGAAACACAAGTGTTTTGTCTCATTCCCTGACACAGAATTCAGAAAAATCTTTAGCCTCTCCAGAGTGATAGGATGTCTTTGTTCACTAATGACATGACAGGTGACTACACCCTAGACAGACTCAGGGTGTGAGCTGATCACTAGCCAAGACTCTGGTGACTGAGAACTGACCCCAACCCCTGGAGAAGACAGAGCAGCTGAAGGTTGAGTTGGTCTCTGATGGGTAATGATGTAATCCATTATATCACCCAGCAGAGCCTCCAAGGGACCCAAAAGAACCAGGTCCAGGAAGCTTCCAGATTGCTGACCACAAGGAGTTATGGGGGTGAGGGTTACCAGAGAAGAGGTAGCAGCACCCCCTCTTCCTTAGTGCTCAGGCACAACTGGAAATCTGTGCCACCCTCACCAAGGCTCAGGGACCACTGTGGCAGCGGGCAAGGATTGTAAGAACCAAAGATTGGGGAGCGCTGGAAAGAAAGTCTCTTCTGGGCTTGTCAGGACCTCTGCACTCACGCACTCACAGCACCTCCGTTTGCCTGCATGAGACATGCACGTGGTCAAACCCACCTTGCCCATGCCTGTAACAAAGGAGCAATCCATGGTTGGTTGCTTTTAGGGGAGAGAAAGACAGTTTTCTTTATGGGTGTGGCTTCTGGTTCGTTGGCCATGCTCCAGTGGATGCCCACACCCCCCCCCCCGTCCCAGACCCCACATGAGCACAAACTAGATTGATGGGTTATGAAAATTAGAGGACATGAAGTGGGAGGGGCAGAGAGATGAGGGTGGACTTGGGAGGAGGAAGGGGCTTTAACGTGATTAAAATACATTTTATGACATTGAAAGAGAATATATATATATATATATATATACATATATATATATATACATATATATATATATATATATATACCACGTTTTCTGTATCTATTCTTGAGGGACATCTAGGTTGTTTCCAGTTTCTGGTTATTAGGAATAAAGCTGCTATGAGCATGTCTGAGCAAGTGTCCTTGTTGTGTGGTGGAACATCTTTTAAATATATGCCCAGGAGTGGCATAGCTGAGTCTTGAGGTCTATTCCCAATTTTCTGAGCTACCCCCAGATTGCTTTCCAAAGCAAATTGTACAAATTTGCACTCCCACCAGCAATAGAGAAGGGTTCCCCTTGCTCCACATCATTGCTAGTTGGTTTTTGTTGTTGTTGTTGTTGTTGTTATCACTTGAGTTTTTGGTCTTTAGCCATTCTGAAGGGTGTAACATGGAACCTCAGAGTTGTTTTGATTTGCATTTCCCTGATAACTAAGGATATCAAACATTTCTTTAAGTGCTTCTCAGCCATTAGAGAGTCTTCTGTTGAGAATTCTGTTTAGCTCTGTACAAATAAATGTACAAAAAAAATGGAACAAATGTACAAAAAAAAACCCCTCAGGTGTCTGTAGGTATGTGGGGTTATTTCTGGGTCTTTGATTCAGTTCCATTTTTTAATCAGGTTATTTTGTTTGCTGGTATTTAACTTCTTGAGTTCTTTATATATTTTGGATATTAGCTCTCTATCAGATGTAAGGTTGGTGAAGATCTTTTTCCATTCTGTAACCTGCCATTTTTGTCCTATGGACAGTGTTCTTTGACTTACAGAAGCTTTTTAGTTTTATGAGTTCCCATTTATTGAGCTTAGAGCCTGGGCTGTTGGTGTTCAGGACATTGTCTCCTGTGCCAATGAGTTCAAGGCTCTTCCCCACCTTCTCTTCTATTAGATTTAGTGTATATGGTTTTATGTTGAGGCCTTTGACTCACTTGGATTTGAGTTTTGTGCAGGATGATAAATATGAGTCTATTTGCATTCTTCTACATGCATATATCCAGTTAGACCAGCATCATTTGTTGAAGATGCTTTCTTTTTTTCTCCCATTGTATGTTTTTTGGCCTCTTTGTCAAAAATCAGGTGTCTGTAGGTGTGTGGGGTTATTTCTGGATCTTTGATTCAGTTTCATTGATCAACCTGACTGTTTTTATGCCAATACCATATAGCTTATTATTACTACTATTGTTCTGTAGAACAGCTTGAAATCAAGGATGGTGATATCTCCAGAAGTTCTTTTATTGTTGAGGATTATTTTAGCTATCCTGAGGTTTTTTTTTCCATATGAAGTTAAGAATTGTTCTTTCAAGGTCTGTAAAGAATTGTTTTGGGGGCTGGAGAGATAATTTAGAGCTTAAGACCTCTTCCAGAGGTCCTGAGTTCAATTCCCAGCAACCACATGGTGGTTCACAACCATCTACAATGAGATCTGATGCCTCTTCTGCCCTGCAGGCATACATGCAGGCAGAACACTGTATACATAATAAGTAAATAAATCCTAAAAAAAAGAATTGTGTTAGAATTTTGATGGAAATTTCATTTAATCTGTAGATTGCTTTTGGTAAAATAGCCAATTTTGCTACGTTAATTCTACCAATCCATGAGCATGGGAGATCTTTCCATCTTTTCTTCAATTTCTTTCTTCAGAGTCTTGAAGCTCTTGTCATACAGTTCTTTCACTTGTTTGGTTAGAGCTACACCAAGATATTTTTTATTATTTGTGGCTATTGTGAAGAATGTTGTTTCCCTAATTTCTTTCTCAGCCTATTTATCATTTGTATAAAGGAGGGCTACTGATTTACTTTGAGTTACTTTGTATCCAGCTACTTTGCTGAAGGCATTTATCAGCTGTAGGAGTTCTCTGGTAGAATTTTGAGGGTCATTTATGTATACTATCATATCATCTGCGAATAACGATGCTTTGACTTCTTCCTTTCCCATTTTATCTCCTTGGTCTCCTTTAGTTGTCTTATTGCTCTAGCTAGGACTTCAAGTACTATCTTGAATAACTATGGAGAGAGTGGGCATTATTTTCTTGTCCCTGATTTTAGTAAAATTGCTTTAAGTTTCTCTCTATTTAGTTTGATGTTGGCTATGGGTTTTCTGTATATTGTGTTTATTGTGTTTAGGTATTTGCCTTGTATCCTGGATCTCTCCAATACTTGTTTTGTTTTGTTTTGCTCTTTCTAGATAGGGTTTCTCAATATAGCCTTGGCTGTCCTGGACTTGCTTTGTAAACAGGCTGGCCTCTGCCTCCCAGAATGCTGGGATTGAGATGTGAGCCACCAGGCTAGGCTCTTTCCAATACTTTTAACATAAAGGGGTGTTGGATTTCTGTCAAAGGCCTATTTCTAGGTTTTAGTTGTCTTATTGTTCTAGCTAGAACTTCAACTACTATATTGAAGAGATTTGGAGAGAGTAAGCAGCCTTGTCTTGTCCTGGATTTTAGTGAGGGCACACAGAGACTGAACCACCAACCAAAGAGCATGAATTGGCTGGACCTAGACCCCTTACACTTGAGGTGCTAGAGTGGGTTAGTGCCCCTTGGGGGCCTTCCCTTCTCTGAGAAGGAGAGGGAGGAATGGGGGAAGGGACGTGAGGGTGGGACTGGGAGGACAAGAGAGGAGGGGGCTGGGTGGGGTTGTGACATGATTAAATCAATTAAAAAATGGGAAATTTTTAAATAAAAAAATGTACCCACTAGCAAACTAAGTCTTCTTTTAACCTTGTTTTTCTGTTAGTCAAGTAAGATAGCAAGTTGTAGAATATAGAATATTATGTTATACTGTATTATTATATAACACTACCTAATTAAAATAGAAAATGTATTGGTCCAAGGAAGATGAAAGACTGTAACTGGAAAAGGAATTAAGGTTATGTAATAGTGCTTGTGTTCAGTATGTGACAAGGCCTTTAAAGACTATGTTAAAAGACTTTCTATAAATGTATTGTCTCATACACATCAAAAAAAAAAAAAAACAACCCAGCAGCTCCACATTTCCACTGGTCTTGCCTCTTCACCTCTCTCATCCAGCTGTTCATCTGAATCCTTCATTTATCCTGTATAACAAATGAGCAAACCTAAGTGAAGTGTTTCCCTGAGTTCTGTAAGCTGTCTTAGCAAATTAGCTGAACACGAGGCAGGAGCCGTGGGAATCCCTGATTTATAGTTCACTGGGGGAGGCACATGCTACCACTCAAGGGCTTAGGATCGGCATGTGGAGCGGGGGAAGTGTCGTGGGATTGAGCGGACACTATCCGCAGATTGACCACATCAGAACTGAACTGAGTTAGAGGACACGCTGCTGCTACCCCCTGAGAACTGCTTAGTGTGCGGGTAAAAGTCCCCGCTTATTGACTGTCTGATGTGCCCTGGTGTGATGGATGAGAGCAGGAAGACACCCCTCCTCCATTCGCTCCCCAGACAGCACATGGCAGCTGCAGATAAGTCACTCAGCCTTCCCACCTCTTTGTCAGCTGCACTAAGGAATCGCAACCTGGAAGGTGCCGGATCTTCCTAAAAATATCAGAAAAGCCTCGGTGCAGAGCCTCGAAGGTAAGCTGGAAGTGCGCATCCCCAGGGAGCCGGCCTGGACTCTGGGTCTTCTCCTCGCCCAGCCCACTTCTCCTCCCTGGCCTGCCCTCATCTGCGTGAGCCTGGATCAGGGCACACAGACCGATGCCCAACACCTCCAGGGAGCCTCTCTAGTGTACCTATACACAAAGATGGGGAAACTGAGGCCCAGAATGAAGCCAGCCAAGACACCACTAACAGACTCTGGAGAGTGCTTTTCAGGAGTCGGAGGCAGATTAGAATTAGGGTGGAGGATGCCCAGGGATGGAATGCTGTGCCTCAAGGCCTCCAGGAAGGACCAGCTTTGGTTGTGCAACCCCTAGTCCATGTCATCCCAGACCTCTCTTCTTTCTTTTTAATTAAAAAATTTTTAATTTATTCTTTGAAAATGCCGTGCATGCTCACATTGTTCTTTAATCATACCCATCCCCATCTCCCCCAGGAGTAGCTCTCTCTTTGATGAGAGCTTCTTCAGGCTGGGTGCTTGACGTGCATTGCAGTTTGGTATGCAACAGGGAGGAGATGGGTAGCTGACCAATAAAAAACGAGAGCTTCCAGAACTCGCCCCAGACCTCAAGCTGGAGGATGGCTCCTGTTCTGTGTGGGACCTCCAAGCTGCTAGAGCTGGATGTGTTTGTTTCCAGGGCAGGGACCTCTGACCGTAGTCACCAGCTCAGTCTCATCCCCTGCTGACTGCCGACCAGAGGCCCTCTAATGGGTCTTCCTCTGGTAAGAAGCTGCTTCCTGACAACTACCTATGTGCCCCCGCCCCCTTACCTGAGCATGGCACAGCTTTGAGACAGCCACAGATGGGGTGCCTGCACCAACTTCCCTCTTGAATAGTCTTCTGAACTATTCCAGGATCTGTGCACAGTATGTGGACCAGAGTAGGGAGTCTCACCCCTCAGCGCTCTGCGCTTTCTGCCAGGTTCCCCATGAGTCTTAGAGCTCCTGAATCCCCAAGAGCACTTTGAGTGTCAGTGGGCCTCATGTTCCCAGGAACACCAGAGTTCTGGTGTTCTGGGGTCCTTCCTGGCTTAGGCAGGATCCCAGTGTCTCTCACTCTTGTACGCCAGCACTCTGATGATGGTGCCTCTTCTTGGCTGTGGCTCCACCAGCTATGAGAGACAGAGGACTGGTCCCAGGCATCCCCTCACTTCCTGGAGATCTTCTTGCTCCCTCTCTCCTTTGTGTGTCCCGCTCTGGACTCTCTGGATGATGCAGGATTCCTGAGTATGGGTTGTCTGCTCGTGCTAAGCAGAGGCACAGGCCAGACTGCTATGTAGTAGCATCTAGTCTTGCTATAAAGTGGTCTGCTGAGCAATTTTACACATGGAAAAATAAGATTTGGAGAACTGGCTTCATTAGGCTTATCACCAGAGGTTTTTACGGTACAGGCCTGAGCCTCAGGAATCCTAACAAGCAAAGCTCAGGCCAACCCCCACACACCGATTAAAGACTCAAGTAACAGTGAAACCCACACAACAGAGGTTTATTCTGATTAGCCACATTGGAAAGAGGAACTAAAAAGGAGTTTTGGTGATGCCTCAAATCTGTCTTCAAAGTACTGGACATGGGATTGAGGACAGTGTTACTACTCCATCTTTTGTCTTGTCAAGGTAGGCAGGAAACGAGAGACTAGATATTAGCATATGAATTGAGCTGGTTAATAGAGAAAGGGAGTAGCTATTCCCCATACCAGCTGAAGACAATTTTGGAGTAAAGTCACAATACATAAATTTGGGCCCGGTGTGGTGTGTGTCGCATGCCTCTAATCCCAGCGCTGAAGAGACAGAGGCAGGTGAGTCTCCGTGGGTTTGAGGTGAGCCTGGTTTATGTTGTAAGTTCCAGGACAGTCAGGGCTCAGGTGTCTCAAATAGAAAAAGCAAAACAAAACAAGTGGAAGAGACAGGTGCCATGTAAATGTTCTAGGAAAGGGTCAGGTACCTCCTAGCCCAGGGCTTATAGGCTTTTCCCTGAGCTCACTATCCCCTCCCATTCTTGCGAGTGCTTTCCCCTTAACAAACTCTCTCTATTTATATTAACTTTGTGTCCCTGGTCCACTTCTTTGTCGTGGTGGGACACAAGAACCTGGATACTTCTGCAAGGGCCCTCGAACTTAAAGCCAGTATACAACAAAAGTATGGCTCAGCCCATTAGTGACCTGTCACTGTCTGGACTCTTGGTCCAGAGTGATGTGACAGGTCGGAACTGTGTAAATACTCTTCCTGGGAGACAAGTTCCCCTTCTGGCTGGTACCAAGGTTTCAGTCTTGCCCTTCCCTCTGGGTCAGGTTCGTGGAGGGTGGGGCAGAGGCCCACCCTTTCAACAATCTGATAGCCAAAAGAGAGCCACAGGTGTCTCCAGATTATTCTTGCTACTGTAATTCTGGCGCTACCGCAACCTGCCTTTCAGGGGCAGCAGCTTCAGCACTGAGGTGAGCCAGGTGCAGCCATAAAAGACCCCCCTCCCCCCACCACCCCAGAACATGAGCTCTCTCTTTCCTGTTCCTTCTCACTGTCTGTCTGTGTGTGTCTGTGTCTGTCTCTCTCTCTCTCTCTTTTTCATGTCCCCACTCTAGAGTCGGCCTTTTGCTCTCCCCCTCCTCCAGTAAACCTCTTGCCCTAGATCTGTTTGTTGCATGGTGACCTACCTTGGCATGGGACCGCCAAAAGTAACACCCCACCCCTGCCCATTCCACTTTATCCTAGGACTTGCTCTTTCCAAGACTGCCATAAAAGAAGCTCATCTGGCAAGGGTGGGATTCAAATCAACATGGTTGACCTTGGGTTCAAGTTCTTTCCAGGCCGGTGTGCTGCTTCTTGGGATGAGAGGCAGACTCTTCAGGATTATTAGCTTTGTCCTGAACCTCCCAGGCAGAGGGCTCTATGCCTGCAGGGTAACCAGAGGACATGGGCTCCAGAGACCCCTGTTTCCCCTCCCTCCCCCATTATAACCCCAGCTGGTCAGTCAGACTAGACAGGAAAAAGGCACCCGGTGCTGGCAGCCAAACAAAGGGGTCTGTGGGTCAGTCGGATACTTCCTCGGCAGCACAAAGCCCCATCCCTCCCCTAGACTCAGACCTCAGCCTTCAGGACCCCAAAGAATGCCTGGAATGTAATGGAGCCAGACAGCCCCTGGGCTCCTGAGGACAGAGGAGACACTGCCTTTGTGCTAGCAAGCCTGATCCCAGCCTGGAAAGGTCACTCCCTGACCGATAGTCCCCCTCTTACCCCATTCCGTGGAGTAGCTGGGTCACCCCTTTCCACAGGATCCCCAGTGTCTGTCTCTTGCTTGTCCCCATTTTATAACAGCTTCAGGAGTGAGAAGTGGGATGTTCCAGCTGATGACAGTCTCCTGGGAGTCTGCAGCCAGTCTTCCCTTGCTCCATACCTGTCTCTGAGCCCACAGGCCACATGGCTTCCTGGCATTTACTTGAATCGTCAGCGCCCCCGCCCCGCCCACTTCTTGTTGCTCCTGTAGGGTCCTCTGGTCTGTGTCCCTGGACCCTTCAATCTTGCTGGATGTCCCAACAGCCCTCAAAAAATGGGCCTCTGTCAAAGCACGTGTGAATCCTATTATGGGAGATGGACAATCAGCCTGACTGAAGCCTAAGTCAGGAATGAGCAGCAAGAAGTGAGGGTAGGGCCGAATCTAGGCAGGGTCAAGGTCTTTGAATGACTTCTTGATGGTGGTGGGATGTGAGTGTTTCTTGGCCAGTCCACAGAAGATGGAAAATGATACATGTATAACCGCTGCTCATTCCGGGAGCCTCACAATCAGTAGTCAGAAAAGGGAGAGCCCTGGGAGCCCAGGTCAGCTGAATGGGGAGGGATAGCGAGTAGGGCTGAAGCCAGGGTAAATAATAAAGCCCGATGTTTAGCCTGGACTTTTTGCTACTGTGCAGGTTAGAGAAGGGGGCAAGGAGGAGGCAGGAGGCAGGGTGTCGGTAGAACCAACCTGGAAGGAGTGAAGACATTCTAGGTCAGTGGCTCTCTACCTTCCTAATGGTGAGAACGTTAATACAGTTCCTGATGTGGTGGCGACCCCCAACCACAAAATTATTTTCACTGTAATTTTGCTACTGTTATGAATTGTAATGTAAATATCAGATATTTCTGATGATCTTAGATGGCCCTTATAAAAGAGTCCTTTATCCCCCAAAGGGGTCACAACCCATAGGTTGAGAAGCAGTGTTCTAGAGACACTTGTGTCCCTTCCTCTTGCTTCCTCAAGAAATTGGAAGCCTGGTACCTCTTCCCAATGTGGCCATATTGAATATATCTGCTTTTCACTATTTTTTGTCTACTTAATTGGTGTGTTGAGGACAAGTGGGCAAACCTACCTCATTAAGACTGTCAGGGAAAAGGCTCTCTAAGCAACATCTGATTCATTTTCCTCAGTCTGTCCTTTGATTCTTAAGGCATTATAGTGGATATCGACTGAATTGATTTTTCAGCTCCTAGAATATAGATAGTTATCCAAATTTCTTACCCAAAACTTTAAAAGATATACTAAGTGTTAGAACCAGTGTTTTCAGGCACGTTTTCAGTTGTGTTGTGTTAGGAATCTATACAGAGCTACTGTCTACAGTTCCTGGCTAAGCCAGGAACCTCTGTTAGATCTTGGCAGTGGCTCCTGGGCTGGACAGATATCAGACACAGTCGCTTTATACTCGGGATAGGACTGGCCCTGTGCTGGGAGGGGGACATAGATGAAAAGGGTAAGGCAAGATGGTTTTCTTAAAATATTCCCACCTGATGGGGGAGAGGCTAGCCTAGGTGGTTCTTCCCACCCAAAGCCCCTAGCTCAGGTTTCGTGCCTACACAGAGACTGTGGCATTCTCTCTGCCTCAGAGCAGCCCTTGGTTTCGTTTAAACCTCAGCCTGCAAGGTCTGAGGCTCTTGGGGGTTGAAGACCCTCAGGGGTCACTGGAGTCAGAGATCCACATGGAGCTGGTGGCCAGAGTGGCTCGGTTGGTGAGGTTGACAATAAGCATGGCCCTGGGTCGGCTCACTCTCAGAAGCCAGAGAAACACGTTCAGCTTGACTGTGACTCATGCTTCCTTAGAAGAAAACTTTGTTTTTTCCTTCAAAATCGCAGACTTCCACCTTCAGACAATAGCGTGTTCTCAGGAAGTCATGCATTTTGTTTTTCTGTGGAAGATGCTGGGGGCTGGTTTGTTTCAGAGTAATTTACTGGAATTGGATCTGCAGGCTACTCTATCTCTCAGACCAGTCTGATGCCCAAATAAGGTACCCAAATCTGGCAAAGAGAAATACAGGACCCCCAACTAAATTATCTACATTTGGTCTACGTATGTCTTTTACAGTATCTGAGATGTACTGACAGTGGGGGTGGGAGGCATATCTGAAAGTCAACTTTAATCTAGAATTTACTTGGTAATCCTGCCCTGGCCTGAAGTCCACAAATGGCCAATCCCATTGGGTATCCATTCTTGCCCTCTGCCTCCTGATGTCATCACCTGAAGACACCACAGAACCCGGTGAATCTCCTACTCATGGGTCCAGCTCTGTCTCTGCCTTTACACCTGGGTCTCAAGACAAAGTCCAGGCCTATGGCTGAACGTTAAAGCTCCTCAGAGGCCTAAAACCTTGTTTTGCCTTCCATCTGCTACCCCCTCTCCATATTTAGGAAAGTGGATGGGTGGTTGTGTCCACTGTCTGTACTGTCATCTTCCCTTTACTTGGTCACTGATAGGAGAGGATGTGCAGTTCTCCAGCTCTGCCCAGGGCTTTCTGGCTTCTTCTTAAGATGAAGCGAGCGAAAAGTTGGTCATTCTTGTGTTAGTACTGAGGAGACTGTCGTCTTTATCAGTCTGAGGAGTTCCCCTAGAACTGTAGGAACCTTAACTCAAGCCAAGCTAGGATCTGACTTTGACACCAACTTTAACGTGAAATTCTTTTTTTTTCCTTTTATTTATTTTTTCTTTCTTTTTGTTTGTTTGTTTTGAGACAGGGTTTCTCTGTATCCCTGGCTGTTCTGGAACTTGCTCAGTAGACCAGGCTAGTCTCCAGCTCACAGAGATCTACCTGCCTCTGCCAACCGAGTACTGGGATCAAAGGCATGCGCCACCACCACCCTGCTGACAATGGCATTCTTTCAGCAAAGCACTGCTGCTCGTGGGCAGCTTCAAGCAGATGCCTGGGTGAGGGCTCTTTTCTTCTTCTTCCCATGTCCCCAAGACCTTCCCTGCCTTTCTATCCTGACGCACTTGAACATCTCCTCAGTCAGCTCCTCAGCCCTGCTTCCCTGGCTGTGAATGCCCAGAGCCGGCACCTGCTCCGCATGGCCATGTTTGTGAGTGGAGCTGACTCCCCTCTCTCTTCAGGCTGAGATACGAGGATCCAGATTCCAGACGCTTTCATTTGACAGCCTCCTCCTGCAGCTCTTGCTTGGGATGGGTGTTTATTCTGCTTTTTTCTCATCTACTGCCTCAGAAGATCTTCCCCAGACTTGAGATCTTTCTCCAACTCATCTGATAGTTACTCTCTGGGTACCTGCCATGGGCATGACCACATGTGGCTCTGATTCTGTTGTGGCTCAGCAGGATAGGAATGAGATAGCGATTATTCTGGTTTTAGACATCCCTGGGTCTCTAACTGCTGCAGAAGTGGCTGCCCTCTACCCTGAATTCCCTAGGCCAGGGGTGGGGCTTCCCCTCTCCCAGAGGTCCAATAAACCTGCATTTATTTGTATATAACTTTGTCTTGCCATTAGCTCATTCCGTTATTTCAATCAGTGATAGATAACCAATAATGATGCCATGGAATTTTCATGTCTGTTGTGGAGGGCATTGTGGCTACCCCTGCCAGAATAGCAGGGGCAGCTTTCAGAATGGCAAGGTTTGAACTGAAATTCCAGAGATAAGTAGGGTTCTTCCCTTGGGGGAAGAAATGGTGTTTCACAAAGAGGAGCAAAATGGGCATGGCCCGAGGCTTGGGAACAAGCAACTCTCTGCACAGAGAAACGACAGTGTCTGAATCCCAGGGCAACTACACTCTTTTAGACTTCTGGAGCTGTAGTTCCTTGTGACCCAAGACCCCAGCTTCCCTCCCTTCCTGCTGAACACTCCCCACATTGTTTGCTTTTTGTCTGTTTTATGCCAAGCCATTCCAGCTTTATTACCCTGTTTCCCTTAAGGGTTATAATGCCAAACTGGAGTTGGCACCACAGTTTAGCAAACAGGCTTGAGAATAGCTGAGCCCCTGCTGGGCCCTAGGGAGGAAGCCAGCAGAGAAGGCCATCTGTCTGTTTCCATCCCTTGGATCCTTTTGGGCCTGGCAGAGCCTGTCCTACCCATAACATGCCTGTCACCCTGCCCTGGACATGCGGGTGGGAACTTTTGTACGGGTAGCATGGTACTGAATCCTTCCTTGAAGGGCAAGATGGACCCTGGGGTAGATCTGGGACCTCCTGGTGCAAATCTGGTTGAGTTCTTTCCAGCTTTGTTGCTTCTTTCCTGCTCAAAGTGCCATGGTTTCTATAAAACAAATAGCAAGAACCTCCCGTCTTAGGGTTTCTATTGCTGCAGCGAAATACCATGATCAAAAAGCAAGTTGGGAAAGCAGGGCACAGTGGTGCACGCCTGTAATCCCAGCAATCTGGGAGGCAGAAGCAGAGGCAGGCAGATGGATCTCTTTGAGTTAGAGGCCAGCCTGGTCTACAAAGAGAGCCCAGGATAGCCAAGGCTACACAGAGAAACCCTGTGTCAAAAACCAACAACAACAAAAAAGTAAGTTGGAGAGAAAAGGGTTTATTTGCTTTATACTTCAGAGCACTGTCCATCATTGAAGGAAGTCAGGACAGGAACTGACTTATGGAGGCATTTTCTCAAGTTTCCTCCCTTTCGGATAACTCTAGTTTGTGTTGATATACAAGTTGAGATAAGATTAGCCAACACACCTCTCATAACTAATCTGAGCTCATATTTTGGTCTCTTGCTAGCTATGACATCTAGATCAGGTGATTTAAACTCACCAAACTCTGTGTCTTCAGTTGCAAAATGGTTAAAATGATTGTGAGGATTCAGTGGGGTAATGAAGAAAAGGATCTAAAGTCTCTAATACAGGGCAGTAATGGTTTCAACTCCCCCGAACCTCCTTCCCCCTCTTTTTAACAGAACCTTGAGCCTGGGTTGGCTCTCAGCTTGCCTCATGAAGTCTTTGTAGGGCGCATGTGGACAGGCACAGGTGAGCAGCCACGACTCTATGGCTGCAATCCTGTGCCTGGCACTTCAAATGCCTCTTTACCTGTCATTAAAAGAGCAGAGAAACTAGGACAGCCCAACTGTGACTTTACAGTTCCCAGGTCCAGGGCCCACTGGGGCCCATCAAAGCATGAGAGATTCGATAGAATGGCTTCCCAAGAAATCAGGTCTGAACGTCTATGAATCTATAAAGTGTTGAATGATGTCCACCCAAAAAGATATGCTCAAGTGCCTGCCCCTGGTACCAGGAGAAAGGACCTGGAAATAGAGCTATGGTGTTATTTACTTAGGCTCTTGAGATGAGACTACCTTGGGTTTCATGGGCCCTCGATTTTAGTGATGGCATCTTTATAAAAGAAAGAGGAGAGAAGGCAGAGAGAAGTTGGGGTGATGCTGCCAAGGCTAGGGACACCAGGAGCCTGCAGAAGATAGAAGATGGTGGGGGACCATTCCAGAGTGAGTGTGCCCCACCCCCAGACTTGTGGTGCTCTGCTTTAGATGACCCCACCCCCACCCCACCAGCAGTGTGAGAGGCTAGATTCTTTTGTTGTTGTTGTTTGTTTATTTTTATAATCTGTGGGCACTAATAAGGGATATGAACCAGAGTAAGTTAACTTCAAAACAGCCCATTGATTCCTCCCGACCCAGGGCTGGCTGGAATGGCTTTTCTCATTGTTATTTTTATTGGAGGATGGGATAACTTGTTTGGACTCCTTGGTATCCACAAGCAGGAAAACAACTCAGAGCTGGTATCTGAAAGGGAAGAGGAAGATGAGGCTGTTATGTTGGAGATAACCTTCTGCTTCTTGTGAGAGCACAGCACCTGTCAGTTGCCAACAGTGTGAGAACAGACAAGGGATTCACTGACCTGCAAGCTGGCCTTGCTCACCACTGAAGCAATCCTCAGGGAGGCTGATGTCAAAATATGAAAGCATTTTGCACACTTGACATGGTTTTGAAAGCTGCAGAAAATGCAAAATCAGGCTCCTTGCCTCAAGATGTCCTCAAAGCCCCCGGGGAAGTGTCATGTTCACAGCAGGGGGAACAATCGTACTGATTAATCGTGCTTCTGTTGATGTCTGCTGGATCCTGACTTCTGTATGCTGTGCGGTGGTGTGGCCATCTGCCAGATGGAAGCTGGTACACCCAGCATCTTGGATCAAAGTGCAAGGCCGGAGACACGAGCAACCTTGGTAGAATTGCCATTTACTAAATGGCCATAATCACCAAGCAAGTTACTCCTCATCCAGCCGTGGGCTTTGGAAATAGGCGGTATGTAAAACCACAACATGGAAACGTAGAGATTTTCTTTTTCTTTTTTTCCCTTTTTCCTGCTGAGCATAGCAGAAAATATTTCAGCTTCCGGAGGACCCCACCAGTTGATAATTTTCTGCAAGCCTGTTGTCTGTGGCTACCTCCTCTCACCTCTGCAGAGAGCCCTAGGCTTAATAAATAGGGTCAAATTGGCCTCAGAGGGGAAATAAGGAGAGACCTTATTCCAGGCTCCAGAGAGTAGGGAACAGCAGGAAGGAATGGGTGCTGAACAGCCAAGGAAAAGCAGGACTTGCATATCAAGTCTTATGGGCCAATAACCTAGCTAGCCTGGCTCTGTTGATACCTGGCCTTCACCCAGCAGATTTCAACAGGCATTGCTGGGCAAATGACCTCCTTCTCACCTTACAAGGGCCCGCCTCTTGATCCAGCTGAATCCATATTACAAGGCTCAAGGGAACCAGGCCTCCCTTTGGATGGTCCAAAGCATTCCACACTACCTAGGAAAAGAAAATACAACTCTGGGTTCAACTCTCAGCTCAGGCCCTAGCTAACCTAAGGACCTGGGGGAAGTCACGGTGGTCTTTGGGTCCCACTTCTCTCATCTCAGTCTACTGTGGCTCACAATGCTGGCTTTGCTAGATTCTGCCAAAGCTTCATAAGAACACAGAAGGGGAAGTGGTTGTTATTACTGGCATAAAAAAAACAAGCTCTTTCCCAGCTCATTAATGCAAACAGTGTAAACGTCTGGAAGCCCGAGACAAATCCTGGGCCCTTCCCGCATTCTTCGCTCACTCCCATATTGTGACTGGGAATTTGTTTTGGTTCCTCTGGAACTTTCATAACAGGAGGAGGAGTGGAAGGTCTGCAGCTATTCACAGCCCCTCAGGAAGCATGTCCAGAGCTCAAGGCCACATTCCAAGGGCCAGGGGCCAGGGGACAGGCAGGATGTTTACCTGGATCAGTGGGTGCTGCAGGCAGCGTGGCATTTCTGGGCACAGGATGCCCAACAATGTCTACTAGCCTCTCACTCTGGGAGTCCTGGCTCAAAATTTCCCAGGCTTAGTGAACGAATCATCTGACAAACTGTTAAGTCTGGAAATGCCATATCCCATCTCCCTCTATTTGTTCTCAGTGGTGACCCTGGTTCTCTGGCTCCTCTTTGTGCAGGTTCCCAAGGGATGTAAAGTGATTCTGGTTTTTGTTGTTTTGCTTTGCTTTGTTTTACAAGATGGGGTTTCTCTGTGTAGCCCTGGCTGTCCTAGAACTTGCTCTGTAGACCAGGCTGTCCTGGAACTTGAACGTCTGCCTGCCTCTGCCTCCCAAATGCAGGGATTAAAGGTGTGTGGTGTTCATGTGATTCTTACAGTACTCCTAGAAGCCCCAAGATGGTACCAAGTGAGAGAAAGGACCAAGGAGGAAGGGAAGGCTTACCCACTCTTCTTATCTCCAAGTCTGAGCCTCAGTTACATGCTCAAAGGCTTGACCCTTGGACTGGGCCCTTCCACACAGGACCGGGAGAAAGACCCTTCTTTACTCTCTAGGACAGGCCTTCCCTTTGGCCACTGGAAGGGAGGAGTTGTGAGTGACCACGAGGCTCTGCTATGGATCCATACATAAGAAGGGAGTGTTTTTTGAAAGACATCTATTTTATTTAATGTTTTTGAGACCCTGCTTAGGTAGTGTTGGAAATTGAACCCAGGGCTTCCAGAATACAAGGTAAGCACTCTGTCAGCTGAGCCAGCTTTCCAGTCCCCTACAAAAGCAGCTGTTGTAAAGACAGGTTCTTCAAGAAGTCTCCAGAAGTTGTTGGGGAAGACATGGAGCTTTAAGAAAAGGAGGTGAAACCTGTCTCGTTTCCATACCATCTTTCTTCTTGGTTTTCTCTGCTTGGTCTTTGCACAAGTTACTAGTCCTGTCTGATCTCTTTGTCTTTACTTTGGAACTTTGCCGTGTCTGTGTGTGTGTGTGTGTGTGTTGTATATCTGATTTTTGCCTCACTTTGTAGCCACTCAGACTAGTCTGGAGCTTACTATGTAGCCCAGGCTGGCCTTGAACTCATGGACAAACTGGAACCTCACCTCCTCCGAGGAAGCTTCCCAGCACAGTTCTTCCTGCCATGGAGTCCAGTTTTCCATGCTGGCCAGTCTTGTTCTTCTGATTGCCTCGAAGCTTCACTGCAACCCAGCTTTATTTTAGAAGCTTTTGATGTCACTGCTGAGCTGGGTTCATGTACGAGCTCTGTCACATTCTAGCGAGCTACATGACATCCTTCTGAACTACACATTATGTTGTCATGTTGGAAGGTATTTGCCTAGTAGCTGAGGCCAGAAATTGCATTGGCCCAACAGTTCTGCAGGAAACAGGTGTCTCAACAGTGCCTTCAATGTGAACGGGGTTCATACCACCATCCAGGGGCTTTTACTCCACAGGGGAAATAGAAGCTGACCCGGCTCCAGCTTCTTGGCTCTTTGCTGTTTTCTGGGAATCAGAGGGACAGTTCAAACTGAAGTTTCAGTTTCTATCACTCAGAGAAGCAGTTTGTTTTCTAAGACTCAAAGGCTACCCAGTTATATCCTTTTGGTCATGGAAAATAAAAGACCAGGGGGCAGAATTCCCTAGGAGTGGATCTATTCTAGTTGGAAGTCTAGCCTGAGTGGCTCTCAGGAATTCCCTGGGGATTTCCTATGGTCATCAGTCCTTCAACTGAAGTTTAACTACACATATGACTAAACTGCAGGCGAGGCCCCTTGTGGACTCACGTATTAGGCAAATGTTGCCTGTCTGACGGCAGCACCCATCTTAGAAGATCTTGCTACAGGCTCCCAGCCCACATCCAAGCAGGCAGAACAGCCGACTCTGGAGATGTATTGAGATCAGCACCCCACAGACAGTGGATGACTGTAATTATATGACATACGCTGAAGTTCTAGACAGTCTAATTCTGTGAGATAATCCATCCAAGGGCGCGTGGAAGGTGATGTGATGATGGGTGCTGGGTGGGCTAGGGAGGATCACAAGGTGGCTGAGAACCGAGCTTGGCCTTGGAGACAGCTAGGCTTCATGGGACCAGCAGAGTGGGAGAAGAAATTCAGCAAGGGGAAAAGATCAGGTTTGGAGACCCAGGTGATGGCATTTCAACGGGAGCCGCCAAGAGGTCAGTGAGGGTGGGTGATGGGAGGTCAGGCTGTGGGACAGATCACAAGGGGCTTCCGGAGAGGGCAGAGGGTAGGAGTGTGTCTGCCTTGGTCTAGGAAGCTGAGCGATGTCACAAGAAAAGCTAGGCTGGGGGAACCATCCATCTGGCTACTCCAGGGCTGGCTGGAGGCGAGGCTGACAGAAGGCCTGCATGGAATGGATGGGAGGATGGTCTTGAGTAACGAGACTAAGAAGGATGGATATATGTGGGCCTGCTGCCTGACTTGCAGTGTGGAGCAGAGGGACCAGTGAGGCACAAGACAGGCACAGGTATGTCAGACGGTGAGCACAGCTGTTCAAGAGAAGGGAGGACTCTGCCACACACATGGAATCGTCAAAGACATTTGACAGTTTGTAAAAATCAAACTTATTCATTTTTATTCTATGTTGGCGTATTTTGCCCGCGTGTGTGTGCGCCTGATGTCCAAGGAAGTTAAAAAGGTGTATCACATCCCCTGTGGAATTTGAGTTATAGATAGTTGTGAACCACCATGTCTTCTGGGGAACTCAAGTTTTCTGGGGGGGGAAATGCCCTTACCCACTAACCCATCTCTTCAGCCCCATGTAGCATATATTTCTTTCACATTCATCCTCAAGATGGGATCCATGAACCATGTAGTACCACAGCTGCTGTCCCCAGTGTCCTACATTCAGCAAATGCTACTTCTTTAGGGATCCAATACCGTTCCAAGTGGCGCAATCAGTGTTCATTTAGTGCACAATTTCTCAGAGAAAGACTTGCTATGCTTGAGTCGGGTGTACAGGAAGAATAGGGCTTTCCATTGAGCCTGGGGCAGTCCGGGGCAGTCCCAACCTTTGAGACTCCAAGGAGATCAAGACCTGGGGACATCAGAAATTGAGGCTTGTATATTAATGATTCAGCATTTAAGTATGGGAAGGCCCTGGGAGTTGAGTAAGAAGATAGGAAAAGAGGACCTTCATCATTGCCTAGAGTGGTCGGTTCTAGCCCCAAACTGAGCCCCAACAAGAGACCAACTTCTCTGGGCCCAGCCCCTGTGAAGCTGCCCAGCCATTGGCCAGGGCTAAGCATGATCCTAAGGTTTCTGCCTAGGTTTCATGTCAATTGCCCAACATTTCCTTTAGTGTGTAGTGCTCTTCTGAGGAGAAAAGAAGAGGGAGAAGGCATGGAGGCCAAGGAAGTAGTGAGAAAGGCCAGCATGTCAGAGAAAGCATGTTTCAGAGTGCCAAGCTGAGGATCTAAGGAGAGGCGGTACCCAATTCTAGGCTTTTGTGTCCCAGGAAAGCATGGCACCAAGGGACACATGGCTAAAAACAGTAAGAGAGACAGCTTATTAAGAAGGGGAAAGTCAAGCTGGGTGTGGTGGTGTGTTGTCCTTGATTATTTTTAACAAACCTACTTTATTTAGGTTATTAAACACTTTTACCTCATAGCCAGTCCTGAAGAGACCTGATAAACCAGGGTCAGATGAAAGGGGAGGAGGTCCTTCCCTATCAGTGGACTTGGAAAGGGGCAGGGAAAAGATGAGGGAGGGAGGGTGGGATTGGGAGGGAATGAGGGAGGGGAATACAGCAGGGATAAAAGGTTGATAAACTGTAACTAATATTAAAAGAAACTTTCAAAAAAACCACTTTTACCTCCCTTCCAACCACTCCAACACTGGGCAGGAGAGAAAGAAGGTTAGTGGGGATGGAGGCAGAGTTCTCTCTGTTACTTCCTGCTGGGTAGGGTCCTAGGATTCTTTTGGGGGCAATACCAATATCAGTCTTCTAAAAATCTAGAAGTCCATGTGACCAGCAAATCAGCAAACAGCAAATGCAGCAGCAGAACAAACCAGCAGCAAGCGGTGTTCCTCCAAGCAGCTGCGCCTTCTTCCTCTGGGCTGTCATATTTATATCCCTCAAAATCCTCAGAATTCAACTAATTCCACCTGGCAAAGACAATGCTCTGCACGAGACACTTAACGGGTGTGGAAAAACTAAAATCCCCAGCTTGTAATTTTAACCAAAACATGTTTACATATCATAAACCAAACATTCGCAACAGTGGCACATGCCTTTAATCCCAGCACTCAGGGAGGAAGAGGCAGGCAGGTCTCTGTGAGTTCAAGGCCAGCCTGGTCTACAAACTGAGTCCAGGACAGCCAAGGCTACACAGAGAAACCCTGTCTCAAAAAACCAAAGGGGGGAGGGGAAGAAGGAGGAGGAAGAGGAGGAAGAAGAAGCAAGAATGGGAGCGAGCTAATGAGCTGAGGAATGAGCCCCTGTGACCCAGAACCCTTTATCACCCACTTCGCTCATTTGTTTTTTACTGTCTTTTCCCACAACACTCTGTTTCCTAGAGGAAGCCTATGTGGGGACAGAGTTTTCTTCCTCTGTAAACTGGCTTCTTTCATGGTAATCTTGATGTTTGAGCCTCCTGTCCCTATAATCCTACCATACTTGGACACTTGAACTTACACTTGAACTTCAGCTAGATCAAGCTCCTAGAGAAACAACTCTTCATGGCACTGAAGATCGTAGTGTGAGGGGCTCTGTTCAAATAAGACTCCACTCCCAATACTGGGCCAGGTTGAGTATGTCAGGTAACTTGGTCTGTTCAGCAAAGGCAGGCAAAGACCTGTCTAGGTTTGTCCCAGGATGGCCTCTTCCCTCACATTTCTGCACTGTGACTCTGTAACTTCCTTCACAGCTGGGCTGTACTGTAGCCAGGAGCAATCATGGATCTGCAGAGGCCAATAGAATGGGAATGTACCTGGTGTCTCATGATGATCCAGCAAGCCGGAAAGCTCAGTGTAGAACACTCAGAACTGTGTCACTTCCCTTCAGGTAACTTTCTGTGCCCTGGTGGTTGTGGGCTAGAGTGTAGGCTGTTCAAAGTTCCTGTACAGAGCTTCAGAACAGGGGCTCAGGAGGGTGGCTTAATGCAGAGGTGGGAATGTGTGGGAATCAAGCTGTGCCCAGCTGGAAGTTGTTTGGAACAGTGCTTACCATGCCGTGCCTTGCCCGAGGTGACACCATATCTTAACAAAGCAACTGTTGGCTCCAATTTGAATACAAAACAAGAGGCAGAATGGTTCTGCATCTTTGTGCACATGGACAACCACTGTGTGTACAAAATAAACTATGAAGCACAGACCGGTAACTTAGCCATACAGGTAAAAGAAAACTACCTTCTCGAAGCAGACTGGGAACGTATGGGCACGTGGCCGTGTTAAAAACATAAAAGAAAACGCAAAACCTGGCCTGTGGATTTATGCAACCCAGGAGATCATTGAAAGACACAACCTCTCCTGGAAATAAAAGGAAAGCGATGGCAATGGTGCCAGCAAACTGCCATCTTACCATTCTGTGCGTGTGTCAGGGGACTGATGAACGGAAAACTCTCAGCTGTCTCTGGGGCTTAGCGTACACAGTCTCCATTTGTCTGTCTATTCATCTATTTGTTCATCCAGACACAGTTTTGTACCTTGCCTTGAGGGTTGAATGTCGTTTTGTGTGGACCAGTGTCTCAGGCTCAGCTCTGTGAGCCTTCACCTGGGTTCATTCATAGTCAACCTTGTGCTGTGACTCCCTTTCATGACTTAATGGCCTCTCTTGATCATTACCTGGTGCCCTATCTACTCTGAGAGGTAGTAAGACAGGAAACAACTGCATAAAGGGACCGTCACTTCCGTGGGCTACAAAGCAAAGCCTCACAACCTATTTCTTGGAATCCAAGGTCTAGACTTTGCACACCTACAGCAAAAGCTCACCGGGATGAGATCTCATGGTAAGGATCACTCACCATGGTTACTAACGAACACAGAACCCCAGCCAAGGCGGCTGTGGCACAATCCTTGATGCCCAGACAGCTAGGGCAGTTCCCGGAGGCTCTGCAGGTGTCCTGAGCAAGCATGATATTCCCAAAGAATGTGTCCAGGAGGGGAAGGAGCCCTGATGTACACCATAAGAGCCTCAGGGAGCCAAGCTGTGTGTACCTGGCCTATCCAATCATGCCCATGCTTATCAAATCCTCTGACCGGTATGGCAGTCCTCATTCAACAGGAGTGGAAACTTAGGCTCAGGAAGGGAAGGGAAGTTGCTCATGGCCACAGGTCACAGATGGCCCTGCTCCATGCCCACCAGGGGAATGAACACTCAAAGACAAACAACAGTGGTGTCCCAGTCAAAGAATTCAAGTTTCATAAGGACAGTTGGGCCCTGTTTCCTCCGAGCTGTCCAGACAAAGGCATGCTGGAGGCTATACCCTAGACCTCGGTTTCCTGCCACTCACAGTGACATTTCCAACTGCACTGGGGATGGGAGGGGGGCTGGAGTGGTGACGGGGGCTTCAGCGCAGGAAACTCCAGAGGACACAGCTGAAGGTGGTTGGCCACCAGACACAGGCTGCGTCCAGGGAGAACAAAGGGGACTCTACCCCGGCGTTCACAAGCACAAGTCTTTCCAGCCGGGTACAGCACCAGCTCCCTGGTATCCACCCACCACCTCCAGGAACTCTCCCAAGGCCAGGATCAACCTCTGAGCTGATTGTAAGAGGAGAGTTTCCCTGAGGCTGGAGAGACAGGGCTTCCCCAGCCTGCTGAGGATGAGGTCATATTCTGTTTCAGGCCGGACTAAAAGATCTGTAGGCATAACAAAGCTGAGCCAGGAGATAGCCTGCATGACTCATCCGTAGGCCAAGCACTGGGGGCTTCCGGCCCTCAGAAGAGACAGACACAGAGGCTATTGTTCGCTCCGGAAGCCCCCATGGCACAACAAGCTCAATGGGGTCATTTGTGTTTTCTCCCTAGTTCTGGATCAGTCAGAGTCCTCAAGGCTGCCTGGGCTGGGGAGGAGGAGAGTGGGGGGGGAATCAATATTCAGTCACTCCCTCTAGTAATACACCCCTCTCAAAATGTCAAATCAAGGCCTGGCCTGAGAGGCAGAAGCTTGGCCGTTAGCCATGATTTAAGACTCCAAGACTCAGGAGTTGAGAAGGCTTAGGGGGTGAAGGGTTTGCTAAGGAGGCATGAGGGCCTGAGTTCAGATCCCCAGCCCCCGAGTGAAAACTAGGTGTGGTGGCATGCTTCAGTAATCCCAACACTGGTAGGGGGTGGGAACACAGTGGTTCTCCTGGAGAACCACTGGCTGGCCAACCCAGCCCAAACGGTGAAGTCCAGGACCTTGTTTCAAAATACAAGGTAAAGCGCAGTAAAGGAAAACACCCATTGTCAACCCCTGTCCTTCACAAGTGCCTAGGAGTGTGGGCATGCACAGGTGCATCCCTACCTTTCCCCAGTCTCTAAAACTCATTCATTCAAGTATCTTCATCTTTCCAATGAGGATGATCGATCGGAGCCCAGAGAGGCACCGACAGTGACCAGCTCAGGCACTGAAGCCATGATGACTCTATACTTAAGTCCTCCCAACCTCCAGGCTTTAAAAACAAACAAACAAAAAAAGGAATAAACTTTAGGCCAATAGAAGAAGCAGGTGGTCCACTTCTATCATAACCGACTGTACAGGCTTTTACCGAGGACTGAAACACTCTGCGCTCACACAGACAGTCTACCCCAGAACTGGGCCACCCTGGCAGACACACAATACCAAGGGGACAGAGTCCAACGGTTGCAGCTAAGCACAGACGTGGGCTTTAGGCAGGGTGACTGAGGGGCTGCCCTAGATTTCAGACAAGTCAGAGGCTCGTCATGGGGGACGAGGGAGAAGAAACAGCAACACACATCTTAAAGAGTTGAAAGGAAGGATGGGGAGACCATTCAGTAGGTAAAGTGACTGGTCGTGGTGCCTGTGTTCCTAGCACTCTGGGAGGCAGAGGCAGGCAGATCTCTGTAAGTTCCATGCCAGCCTGCTCTACAGAGTGAGTTCCAGGACAACCAGGTATATACAGAGAAACCCTGTCATGAAAACAAACAAAGAAAGAAATCAATGTGTAAATTCAGACGAGGCAGTTGTCATGAATGGCCTTTCTAGGCCACTCTGAGGATATAGGCATCTCTACTGAGACCAGAGCCATAGACAAGTAAGTGTCCCATACAGAGGCCAGCAAAAGCCTGGTGTGCACTTCTGTCCACACCCTTTCGAGCTTTCAGGTTCTCATCAGGCAGTTTGGAAACCAACCATAGGGAAGGCACCGGAAACCGGAGCCTGCCCACTGCCCAGCTTTGAGCCAAGGCCCAAGCCCTGGAGAAGAACAAGCTGTTTCATGCTCTTAGGCTCCCGTTTGACCTTGGGAAGCCTTCCACCCCCCTGCCTGTACTGTTACACTGTGTGACAAATTACTACAAAGTTAGCAGCTCAGGACAACACTTCTGTGTTTTCTCACCGTTCCCAAGGGCGAGGAGTGTGGACAGAGCTTATCCGGATCTTTTTGCCCAGTGTTCCCTGAAACTGAAGCTATTTGCTGGGCTGCAATCTGGTCTGGAGGTTCATACAGAAAAAAAAAAAAAAAAAAAAAAAAAAAAAAAAAAAAAAAAAAACAACAACAACCTATGTCCATACTCATTAATTCTTTTGCAGTGATGTATGGAAAGGGAGCTAGTTTGGGGCGCAGGTTGGGGTGGGGAGAGAACCAGCTGGAAACTGCCTTGGGGTTAGGGTGGTCCCAGATTCTATCTGTAGCTCTTCAAGATGGCTTCTATTCTATCATGACCTCATGGAGTGGCTGCCTTTTTAGGAAGGGTCAGCTGCTCTTGCAAGGTTTCTTCCATGTTGGAGCCATAGTCGTGCAGAAGGGTCTGCTTTGATTAATTTAAAGGCTCTAGTTACATAGGTCCAAATCTCTTCACCTGACTAGAAACATGTCATCAGTCCTCCATGGGAGAAGATATTAAGGTTATAAACACCAGGATGAGAAGTCTCAAGCCATTGCATCGTCTGATGCTCTCCCGAAGGCCCAAGGCCTCATCCTACTGAGGAAAGGGTGACCTCAAGAGAAAACTTCCTCCAGGATCTGTGGGGAAGGGCTGGTGGGATGCAGCTGGATGCTGGGTCACTAAGATGTACAGGGGCTAAAGTAGAGGAACGCAGGGAAGGTGGGTCCTGCAGGGAGGGCTGGCTGTCTACACAGATGAGTGAGAGGCAGAGAGAGCTGGCCCTGTGCATGCCTGCGAGGGCCCCTGAATTCCCTTCCTTCCAGCTGAGATGGTCCCAGAGGAACACATTAGCCTTCACAACAGCCTCCAGTACTGGAACCCTCCTGTCTTCCCTTTGTCCTTCCTTTATGAGGGTTTCGAAGGTCCTTCAGGGTCTCCTAAGGGCTGACGGGCCATGCTGTACATACAACCTAACTGAGGGTCAGTGGGAAGATTGTCACGAGCAGAGGTGCTCTCAGCCTGTCAGGTCTCCTCCTCCAGGGAGCGCTGTGTTAGGTGGGAACAAGCAGGTTCCCTCTACCCATGGGACTCAGACCTGAGGGTGGATCTTCATGCCAGGTCAGAACTTCCAGGGCCCACAAAATTGTTTGGTCTGACCAGGGCTACTACTCCCAGGCCTTGGGCCTTGGCCTCTTTCCATAATCTCCTCACATGAGCCACTGCCTCTGAGAGCTTCCAAGGCAGCTGTTGTAGGGAGGGAATACAGAGCAAGATTATGCCAGCTATGGAGTGGAGGGAGTCCTGACTCCTACGCTGTCTCTCACAGAGGAGGAGGAGCAGGAGGAGGAGGAGGAGGTAGGGTTTCCTTTCCTAAAAGCCCTCAATTACAGTAAGACACTGGTGTTGGACCCTCAGGCTAGCACCCACCACAATACCTCAGAACAGCTAGTTGCTCATCTCCCTGGAAGATCTAAGGTCACCTAGTGTGACAGGCCACTGTTGGGACCTGGCCAGCCAGGCCCACATAACACCCTGTACATGTTAATAATGAATGAAATGCCCTGTCCTTACTGGCCACATCCCCAAGTGGAGCAAGGTTGGTCCCTGTGTGGGTCTGGCATTTCCATTCCTGTTTGTTGTTCCTTGGCGTTTCTGATTGTCCTCAGATTCGGTACCTGCCTCCCAGACTCAGGGCCCATTATGTTTTAATCCTGGTCATATGGCCACTTCCTGAGCTATCAGATGAGAGGATCTCTTTTGTGATTGTGAGAGATTTGCTATTAAGTTTCTTTGTACAATCAAAACCCGACAAAGCTATGTCCCCCAGAGAACCCTTAGCTTAGTGTGGGGCATGGGAGTTACAGCCCTCCAGTGGCTGGCCCTTTGTTACCAGGGGGGTTTTGAGGTATCCCATGATTCAGTGTCCAGGTACTTTGTGACTGAACGAAGAATTGAGGGGGACACAAGTTACCAGGGGATCATGGTTCCCTTGTGTAGGTTTTTCAGCCTTGTTGATAAGACGATTTTAATATGGACTCAGAAGCAAACTCTAGTATCATTTTATCTGAGTCTGAGAGGAAAAACCACACTGCATACACACTGAAAATCTCAGCAGCTTCTGGGAGGAGGGAGCTGGAGAAGGGGAAGAGAGAAGGCCTTGCCTTTTGAGTCAGAGTCAGCAGCAAAGGTCTATACGCAGCTTTGTGGACAAGAGGAGACGCTGTTTCCTAAGCAGAGGAGAGAAATAACAAGAGTGTCAGGGCAAGCTTGATCGGGAGTCTGGTCCCTTAGCAAAGAAGAGATGGAAAGAGGGAAAGTTTTAAAAAGCACCTCTGCTGGGCAAGGTAGTACATGCCTACAATCACAGCACTCGGGCAGGCAGTGGATCACTATGAGTTCAAGGCCGGCCTGGTTTACGAAGGGAGTCTTGGACAGCCAAGGCTACACAAGAGGAGAAAAAAAAAAACTACACAAGAGGAGAAAAAAAAAAAAGCACCTCTGAGTTAGAACTTAGGAGAGTGGGCAGGCTCAGCAGGGAAGATCTGTCAGTAATTACCTGGAGGGAGGGGCTCCTTAGGTAAATAAGCACATTATCTCATTAAGGGATAATTATTCTTCCCATCTCAGCATGTCATCAGGGCTAGCCTCTTGGCCAGCTGATTGACAGGCCTAGTTAGAGTAATTCTTCAGAGGGCAGACAGTAATGGGTAATACTGTAATCTCTGGAACAGAACTGATTGTCATGTCACCAGCCCAGGGCTAGAGGAGACACTGAGATTCTGTTCAACAAAGTCTTAGTACTAAGATGTTTTCATATGGTATTTTACTTACTTACTTACTTACTGGCTTCACACTGTATTTTAAATCTTAAGGAAGAGGGAGTTTTGATGCTTCCTTCTTTGCAAATTGTAGTAGTGTTGCGGAAATGAAGGTGGAATCCAAACTTTATCATGAAGGACTAGTCTGTCTGTATGGCCTTCATGACTGCTAATGCAGAGTTAGCTACCTAACACCTTGAGGGCAGCCAGCATCCCGGAGACATTGTCGGGGGCCTCAGAAGGCCTGACTCTGGAAAGCTTATAGGAGAGAAACTTCTCACAGTTCTGGACCCAGGGGCTCCTTCTATCTGTGCTCAAGAACTGGCCAGGGAAAACCTTGACAAACTAACCATCCCTACAACTATTGGCACTCAGTGGTTCCTGCTGACTAAGCTTGCCTGCGCCACTCTCTTGAGCACTGAACCTGATCTTTGGACTCCCTCATCTCTGCCTCTCCTTCCCACCCACCCACTCACACATCTAAGGCTACGTGGGCAAAGAGCAGAGCCTCACAACAGCAATGGCACAAGGCTGTCTCCCCAGGAGGCTGGCCAAGGCCAGGCATTATTGCTCACAGAAGCACTGGCCCTCTCTGGCTTCTTGGTTAGTCCTGCTGTGAGCTCACCTTTCAGTGAGGAATTCACCCCTGGGAAGGGGAATCCGCTGATTACACATTCCTGAAGGCTGAGTCATGCCTGGCTGGGGCTCTAGCATCAGGAATGTGCTTGGGTCATTGGGCTTCAGGGAAAGCAAGGATTTCTGCCTAATCTGCATCAGGCTAGCCCCAAGGCCAAAGGCTGGGGCCTCCTTTCAAGGAAGAGAGTCCCAGGCTGTGACTCTGACGCCGTTAGGACAGTGGCTCTCAACTTGTGGGTCACTACTCCTTTGGGGTCAAATGACCATTTTATAGGGGTCAAATATCAGATATTTACATTACAATTCATGACAGTAACAAAATTACAGTTACGAAGTAGCAACGAAAATAATTTTATGTTTGGGGGGGGTCAGCACATGTGAGGAACTGTGGTGAGGGTCACAACATTAGGAAGGCTGAGAATCCTACTGCAGTACGATATTGCCACAGGACCTGCTAGGGAAGGATTGTGAGTATTTTAAAAATGAGGCCACATGCACACAACAGATCTTATATGAAAGAATTTATTCAGGGGAAGAGTTAGGACCTAAGTGGGCCGTGAGGGCAGAGAGATAGAGAGAGACAGAGATGGGGGCGATCGTGCCCCAACAGAGAGAAATGAGAGAGCAAGAGAGAGAGAGGCAGGGGTCCTTTAATCCTGGGCCCCTGTGGGCAGCAAGCAATGATGGCATCATAAGTGCCTGAGCAACCTGGGAATGGGCTACTACATCAAGATTTATGAACTAACAAGGATCATTCCCAAGCTGTTACATAGTTTCTGTCTGGTTTAGAGTTGGTTTCCATTGGTCTTGTAGGACAAAACTGAAGAGGGTCCAGGCGAAGCAGGGCCTTTCCTACTGTGGCCCTGGTAAAGGAGCCATTTCTTTACTCTCTTCTATCACACACTCCCCGAGGTCATGGTTTGGTGAGGCTCTGGCGTCTCTGGCTCTCCTTGGAACATGGCTGTTAAGTTCTTTGCCCTGGTCCTATCCAGGAATCTGTTATATAGTTCATGTTTTTACTTACTTATTTGTTTGTTTTCTGAGACAGGGTTTCTCTTGTAACTGCCCCTGGCTGTCCTAGACTCGGTTTGTAGACCAGGCTGGCCTCGAACTCACAAGAGATCCACCTGCCTCTGCCTACCTGAGTGCTGAGTTTGTTAGTATTTTTAAAACGATGCACACAACAGATATTATATGAAAGAATTTTTTGGATGGAGTTGGAGAGAGAGAGAGGGAAGGAGAGAGAGAGACATGGTTGGGGAGAGGGGCTCCCTGACAGAGAAAGGGGAGAGAACAGAGAGGAGAGCAAGACAGCTAGAGAAAGAGAGTGGGTGTGGCAGACCAGGTTATATCTGGAGTAGCTGGCCCAGATGATGTCATAGGATGCAGGTTCTGAGATAAGTCGTCAGGACCCTAAAGGTCCGTAAGGCTGGCCAGTTGAACTGTCTGCACAATATAACAGGGATTACAGGCATGTGCCACTGTGCCTGGCTTAGTCCATGTTTTTACAATTATGTCCAGCCATGGGCACTACCCCATGGCTGTCATCACTGAGGACTTGTGAAAGGGCTAAGCACCGTGCTGGGCCTTTCACAGGGTGGCCACATGCTCTGGCTTGCTGGCACAACACTGGGCCAATGTGTGCTGAGAAATACAGCTCTCACTTTAAAGAAACGAGAATACTTATTCTCAGTCAAACATGAGTGACTATGACCCAGGAACGTAGATTCAGGTTGCGCCAGTAATGTGTTCCATGGTAGAAGCAGTTACATGAGCATTTATAGTCACAGAATGGCAATAGACATAAAGGAAAGCATTTACCAAATACAGTTATGAGGACTGCAGACAGGTAGATCACAGCAAAGTGGGGAAATCTCCTCTACAGGTTTCCGGTGTTAGCGAATGACAGTCTTAGCTTTTAGGCTGGTGGAAAGCAGAGACCTGTTAAATTAACACATTCCAAAGGTTTTACCTGATAGGTGAAAGGACTTTGGGTCGGACCAGCAGGAGGCAATGAATGGCCTACTAAAACAGCTTAAAGATAACTCCAAATCCCTAACATTTCAATTCTCCACAATCAGGAGGTGGGAGTCAGTCAGCCCTACAGTCTTTTACATAGGTGTGGGTTTATTCTGGGAACTCCAGTTCATAGATGATTTTTCACAGTGTGGAAAGCTGGAAGGTAATTTCACAGTGTCCCAGTGTTCTAGTTGGAAGGTAATTCTATACGTACCTGTGTTTTCTGGGAAGTCTTATGTTATTTTGTGTTCAAGCCTCACAGTACCTAAGAAGAAAGGCATCTCCATTTTACCATGAAGGAAATGAGGCTATGTGAAGTGACTTGCCCAAGACCACACAGTCAACAAGGGCCACATCTGGAAGTGGCTGGGAACTCAGATCTTGGTTTCAAAGCTCTTTTGCTCTAAGATTCTTTGCTTGGTGCTTTGGGGGACCTAGAGCAATATCTCAACATGCTAGAAAAATAGGATCCTGCAGTTAGCTCTCTTCCCAGTCCCACCACTTGGCACTTGTTTTGTTTGTTTGTTTTGTGGTTTTTCAAGACAAGTTTTCTCTGGGTAGCCTTTACTGTCTTGGACTCGCTTTGTAGACCAGCCTGGCTGGGAACTCACAGAGATCACCCTGCTTCTGCTTCCTGAGTGCTGGGATCAAAGGCATGCGCCACTACTGCCCAGCATGGCGCTCATTTTTCTTTTTTTTTCAGCACCTTTGTATCAGGGACAGCTTGACAAGAAACATCACTCTGTCTACCTGTGGCAGGTGTCGCACAGGGTCCCATCACCAGATCTCCACAGCAACCCTGCCAGCTGAGTGTTAGGAAACTCCTGGAAGGAGGAGGTGGTACAGAGACTGGTATCCAGGGATCCCAGCTTTGAGCTGAGTGAACTCTCTATAGTGAGGTATAGAGTGATGGATATACCATGGAACTTGGCAATAGAGTCATGTTTTGGCCCTGAAGGGTGAGGGCTCTTCTATTTCTACAGCAGAGCCACAAATGGCTTCATTTGTGTCATGTATGAACATATATGAACCCAGGCTTCTCCTACCAGGAGTGGCGCTCTACCCTCTGAGCAGATCTTTACAACACACGCTCTTCACGAAAAAGAGGCTTGGGCAATTGCTGCGTTTCTTGGTTAGGTGTTGGAGGTTGGTCTAACCTGAAGATCTGGTTACTGCCCTAAGGATACACCCATCCTTGTCTGTGTAAACCTGCCTAAGACATACCTGATTGGTTGATTAAACAGCCTATACCTGGGCAGAGAGCGGGATAGGCGTGGCTAGGGTTCGAGGCTTTTGAGGAGAATCACCGGAAGAGAGGAAGAAGGAAGACCCCACCGTGGGTTAACCTGGAGAAGAAACCACCTGGGGCCAGGAAGAACTCCAATAAGGGTGTGGGATGGCTCAGATGGAGAATAAAAGCAAGTATTTATAAGATTATGGATGGAAGATAGGATGGTTAAGGAGGATGGCATTGGATGGGGACTGAGAGACGAATGGCGAGGATATTGAGACAGTGTGAGTGAACTATCTGCCTGGCCCAAGATAAATAAGGCAATTATAAAAATCTAACAGGTACCCGTGTCTTGTTATTTGTGATAGCAGGTGAAATAATACTGCCGTGAAAAACATAGGGCTAATAATAAATATTTTATAGCCCAACACTTGTAATATTTTATTAATTACTACAACAGTTAGGAAAGGCCAGATTTCTTTTAGAACAGAGCACAGACATATCCAAGCAGCTGTGGAAAGAGCAATTTGTGAGGCCCTTCACCCTGCGGTGGATCTACCCTCTTCCACCTCCCCCACTGGCCTCTGGGGAGAAGGGATAAAGCAAGCACATTCCAGATGTTCCCAGGAAAACATATTTAGGAAGAGGATGTTTTCTCGAAAGTTACCAAAAATAGGGAATTGAAGAAGAGGAAAAGGCAACCTCTGACCCACTTAAAAGAGCCATTTCCCAGTAAGGACTCTCTAAGTCACAGATTCGGCAGAGAAGGAAAAGGCCAGCAGCTTTAGCATAAAAATGCAAATCTCTGGCACACCCAAACCCGCAGAGAGCGAGACAGAAGTAACACACTAATAAAACACAGATACAGCGGCTAATAAGGCGCCTCAGCAGGGGGTCGGCCAGTAGTGCTCACACCTTTAATTCCCGCAGTAGGGGAGGCAGAGGCAGGTGGATCTCTGAGTTCTAGACCAGCCTGGTCTACAGAGTGAGTTCCAGGACAGCCAAAGCTATATGGAGAAACCCTATCTCAACCTTCCCCCACCGAAAAAAAAAAAAAGATGCCTCAGAAGGTAAATGCACATGCTGCCAAGCCTGACAGTTTATTCTTTGGAGCCCACATATAGAAGGAAAGAACTGACATGGCACGTACATGTCCACACACATACTTATTAAACACGCAATAAATATAAAAAGTATAAATATAAACAATAGCAAAATGGTAGTCCCATAGCTCAGAAAGTGATTTTTCAAGTCCATCAAAGCCTGGTTAGAAAGATGGCTGAGTCAGGGAAGTACTTGCAAGCACAGGGACCCGAGTTTAATCTCCAGGACTTACACTAAAAAAATTAAAAAGGCTAAATGCTTGTAATCTTAGCACTGAGGAGGCGGAGTCAGGCATATCACTGGTGGCTCACTGGCCACCCAATTTAGCCTGCTCAAAGAGGTCCAGGCCAGTGAGAGACCCTGCCTTAAAAAAATGAGGTAGATGGCTCCAGAGAAACACAGTGAGATTGATTTCTGGCCTTCACACTTAATGTTTACAGCCATGAACCCATAACTACATACCAAAACCCATGCTAGACAAGTAAGGTGTGTTGTCCATCCCCCCCGCCCCCAATGCTCCTGCACGACCAATAACTGAAAATGTGGCTTTAAGCATGTGAGGCAAGCATTCTACCATGAACTACAGTCCTGGACCTGAAACACGGTGAGGAAAGAAGATACTTTAAAAAAAAAGTGATTTAATAATTATGTTTTTATTGTTGTTGCTTATCACATAAATTATAATTCTGAATTACCATTATTTGTCTTTCAGATAATAAGATTTTTTTTCTTTACTGGTATTAGCCTAAATTGGAACAGACAAGAGTCCCCTCAAAGAGAGGCACATCAGCCAGGCGCAGCCCTTCTGGAAACCATCTGACAAATGCATCAAGAAAATTTAACAACAACAACAAAAAAAATCTTGGCATTTCCTCTGAGGAAATAACTTAGACTTTCAGATAAAAATTTATGTACAGATATGATCAATAAAGAGGATGTTGAATACCAAAAAAGTAGAAACCCAGATGTTCTAAAATACATAATTACATGTTTTATGATACATTTGTAGGATTACATAGCCATTTCAAAGTATTTTTGGAGGAATATTCATGCAAAGAAAAACCATAAAATACTAATGAAAAAAGTAGGCTAAGATTCCAACTTAGAAAAATATCTATATACATTATATATCTCACATACACTCATACATATATGTATTTATACACACATACACACATCTCTGGGTTTCAGGCCAGCATGATCTGTTTCCAGACAGCCATGGCTGTATAGTGAGACCATGTCTCAGAAAAACAAACCAACAGAAAAAAAGGAAGAAAAAAATTGTCTTCATTAATCATGTCTATCTATACCAGGAAAGGAGTCAACAATACTTTCCTCTCTGATGCCGCATCTTACAACATGGAAGCTGCTGCCGTCCCCACAGTTCCGAGGAGAGTGGATGTCTGCAGATTCTTCAGTGTTTCTGAAGTTAGATTAGAGCCTAGAGGTGGAGGACAGCCTAACAAAAGGCTGAGGGCAAGCAGCCCGCGCGGTAGGCTGCTTGGGTCTCTCAAGACAGTGGTGGTCTCGTGGCGGTATCAGGGCCAGTGGGTTGAAAGTAGCTTTACCATGAGGGGCACGATCCTAGTGATCGGGGGCTGTGGAGAGTCCGGCCAGTGAGTCCAGTGCCTTGGCAGGAGGACAGGCTACTCTGCTTTGAGAACAGACACTTTTCCCTGCTGACATGTATTGTTACAATATATAATGATGCGGCAACGAGGGGGTGCCATGACGGACCCATGCCAAGGTGTGACCCCTGAGAAATTACTCCACGCAACAGGTCTGGCATTAAGGAGCTTATTGGGGGAAAGGAGAGGAGTGAGGGTCTTGAGAAGGCAGCAAGTGAGCCGTGACACGGGGGATGGGGGCACCTAGGACAGAGTGAGAGCTGGGATAGAGAGGACAGAGAGAAGCTGGAGCACACACAGAGAGAAAGCTGGGGGTGGCAGGATTCCTTCTCACACCTGGTGCACCTGGCAGCAGCAGGTGATGGTGTAAGTAATTGCTAGGACCCTGAAGGCAGGCCAGCTGAATCGCCCGTATGCCAACAGTTTTATCATGAAAAGTTATTTTATTTTCTTTATGCTTTTCTATACTTAAAATCTGTATCAATTATACACAACTATAAAAACAAAGGTTGCTGGGCATAATCCCAGCACTTGGGAGGGAGGCAGAGGTAGGAAGATCTCGGTGAGTTTAAGGCCAGCCTGGTCCATGTAGTAATTTCCAGGTCGGCCAGGGATACATAGTGAGACCTTATCTAAAACAAAACAAAACAAAATACATAGTGAGACCTTATCTAAAACAAAACAAAACATCGACAACAGCAACAAAATACACACACACAGAGAAAGAAAGGAAACACTTAAAAGGTCATTAGAAAAATAGTGTACAGGGGCCTGGTGATTGATGGTGGCCGTGGCTTCAGTCCCAGCATGGGTCAAGGCCAGCCCTGTCCACAGAGTGAGTTCAAGGACAGCCAAGGTTACACAGAAAGACCCTGTCTCAAAGAACTGACCAAACAAACAAACATGCTCTTACTACTTTTTAGACTTCTCCACAGTTTCATACATGTATACAATGTATCTTGATCATATCTACCTCCATTCCCACAGGACCCTCCTCCCCCACTTTTTTCTTTTACCTTCATTTTCTCCCCCTTCTCCTCCTCTCCTATTTTATAAGCCACAGAGTTCAATTAATGCCACCTACATGGACAAGGAGGTGGGGCCGTCCACCCGAACATAGGCAAATCACCAGCAGTAACAGCCCAAAGCAAGATTCCCCCTCCTCAGCAGCCATCAACTGCCAACAGTTCCTCAGCTGGAGATGGAGCCTCTCTCCTCCAGGACGGGATGCAGATTGGTTTGATCTTGTGCAGGTCTGGCACGGGTAACCACGGCTGCTGTGAGGATATGAATATACCGGCCATGTCTGAATGACAGCAAGCATTTCACAGCATGTCCCACCCCATCCTCCGGGTCTCACATGCTTTCCGCCTCACTCTTCTGCAACTTTGTCCCCAAATGCTCTTCTTCTGTTCTTTCTTCCTTTCTTTTTTCTTCCCCCTCTTTGGTTTTTTTGGGTTTTTTTGTTTGTTTTGTTTTGAGACAGGGTTTCTCTGTGTAGCCCTGGATGTCCTGGAACTCACTCTATAGTCCAGGCTGGCCTCAAACTCAGAGATCCGCCTGCCTCTGCCTCCTGAGAGCTGGGATTAAAGGCCTGCACAAACACTGCCCGTTTTTTTTTTTCTTTTTCTTTTTTAGTGATTTATTTTAGTTTGTGTGTCTCTCTGTGTGTGTATGTCTGTGTGTGTGAGAGAGAGTCAGAGACAGACAGAGAATGTACTTGTGATGCTGGTGCTCAGAACCCACAGGCATTGGGTCCCCTGGAACTAGAGTTAAGGTGGCCTATGACACCATCACTGCCTTCCCTTCTAGGAGCTGCCAGGTGGAGAGAGCGCTTTGTCATCTCCCCGGTGTGTGTGTGTGGGGAGCAACACTCAAGCCAGGCACTCCAAGCCCCTCCCTTGTGAGGCAGGCACAAATCTTTCTTGATACTGCTCATTATCAGGCACCATCAGGCCACAAAAAACAAAAACAAAAACAAAAAACCAAAACCTTGCCTTCTCCCACCCATCCTAGGAGCCACCACCACCCAGAATCTGGAAACGTTGGAAGTTGGGAGCTGCCACGATACGTAGCTGACATGTCTATTGCCATGGCTCTGTCCTCAAGCTACGTGCTGCCTGTCACCTCTGTCTCTTTGGATCCTCGTAAAAAAAATTATTTATGAGCAGAGAGTATAGTTACAGGCAGCTGGGTGAGGGAATCTGTAAATCTATCCTAGCTAGCAGGTTGCAGGAAACACATTTCCCATCATGTCCATGTATAGTCAAAGGGCACAGAGTTTAGAAATTGACCACAGAGGAAGCTGGCTTCCCTTTT